>JAVANC010000025.1:31171094-31771094 GCA_033319125.1 Parnassius glacialis
CATGCAGGAAGTTAATGGATGCAGGTGGCTCTGGACCGTGCTTTGTGGCATTCTTTGGGGGAGGCCTATGTTCAGCAGTGGACTTGTGAAGGGCTGCAATGATGATAATGATGATGATTTTATCTGTATGGAGACCTATGTCTAGTAATGGGCAAGAAGTCATCTGATGATATTGGCATGTTATACTGACCTTATCTGGGATAAAATTCCAAATAGCGGTGGCGTAGCAGAATACTATCCCATATTATCCCGTGGATTTTGTAAGAGGTGATAGAGTGTTAATGAAATAGAAGATGGACAGCAGCTTCTTCCTGAGAACAACTGTATAATAACAAAAAAATGCAGTTTTATAAATATGCCAAGCGTAACTCTGGTAAATATCGTCGCTATAAAGCAATCTATGTTGGAGGTCTATAGTCATCAGTGAACTCGTAGCTGCAATGAATGAACGTCTGACCTAGAATAAATCTTTCATTATCATTAAAAGTTTTGCACAAAGAGCTCCACGGATTTTCGAAAACGTTTATGTAACGATTATGTAATGCTCCTTTTATGGCGGTAAAAACAAAATGGTTCCTTTGTTTATTAAATAAATGTTGTGGACATCTGCACGGTTCAGGGTCAGGTGAAATCCGTGACCTTAATAATAATTATTTTTTTTAAATAACGATTCAAGCGATGTGACATTTGGGTAGTCGTCGCTTTCCTTAAATACACATACTGTGATAGAAATGTAAGACTCAATAGCCATAGCATCCACTTACCATCATGTGGACTATCCACTCGTTTGTCACACTTACTTACTTACTATAATAATATCCTCATGCACTTCTATAAAAATACCCTAATGAATTCTTTGTTTATTTATTTTAAGCCAGTGCTTCTCTAGTATCCCGCTTGATGGTAAGTCAATGTTTCCTAAGTTAGCACTGGTTTAGCTTACTAAAAGCCTTGCTTAAATGAAACCGATGGAATCTTCTAGATATGTCCATTTCAACAAATAAATACGTAAATCAATCAATAGCATCACAGTCCCCCGGTTTAATCCAGCTCGAATCTAATTATGTAATTTACTAGTCCATTCAATCGGCGCAAGGTTACCAAACAATTTGTTCGTCTCTGTTGATACCTACGTAAAACGACATGTTGACCTGATGTTCTTTCATGCGTATATAAAGGGCTGAATCGAATGGAAACGATACGTTATAGGAGAAGAGACTATTACATATTTATTTTACTATTCCTTACAGGTTGGCTAATAAAGATTTTTATTTAAATTTAGAACGTTAAATTACAACGAACAAGAAAAATATGTGGTAGAGCCATGCTGCAGCTATATTAGTAGTATAGCTGTAGCACGAATGGGTCGGCTCGACCGGGGAAGGACCACGCTCTCACAGAACACTAGCGTAAAATAGCAGTTTAACGGCTGCTGTGTTTCGTATGGTGAGTGTAGAGAACCGGAGACCCTTTTTACTGGAAAAGAGGCATTCCAACTTAGTCCTCACGGTTGACAACGCATCTGCATTTTGATTCGCAAACGAGGATAAATGTAGATGTCTATGGGTCACAGCAACCACTTACCATCAGGTGGACTGTGTGCTCGTTTGTCACTCTATTCCTATAAAAAAGTGGGTAAGTGGAATAGTCGGCAATCAATCCCATAGAAGGAAGTTTATTGACCAATTTGGTGATACATTGAAGATAGGCAGTAGTTCAGTTTATCTTTAACCCATCTATCCGAGCATCTATGCGTAAATATATTGTTGTGAAAAAAGCGATAGAGGTGTTTCAGAATCGTGTAAAATCCTCAGAGGGGGACGAGCGTGTGAGTTAATGTGTATGAATATTTGGAACACATAATAGAAGCAATAAAGTGAAGCAAACCTTAGAATTAATA
Source organism: Parnassius glacialis (assembly GCA_033319125.1). Lineage (NCBI taxonomy): Eukaryota > Metazoa > Arthropoda > Insecta > Lepidoptera > Papilionidae > Parnassius > Parnassius glacialis. The sequence continues at coordinate 31,172,995 of JAVANC010000025.1, forward strand.
AAAGGAATAAAATGCATGAAATTTTATTAAGTCACAATAAAATCCTTAAAATTAGTTTTCCCAATGAACACATTAAATTGGACGCAGTTGGCGGTCTTATCACTACAGGCTATTTCTTCCAGACAACATTTAATTGGAACAATCACTAAGTTTTCTTAAATGTTTAGTGCTTAGACGCCGTGAGATTAAATAAGAGCTCTTCAGAATTACCACGGCTTTAGAAATTTAAATAAAACTTTTTTTCAATGTAGATTATAAATATATATTGGTAAATCCAATTGGGCATACCTTAAGCGCATTAAAAAAATTACGTATAACATGATTATACGGAATTATTAAAGTAGTTTAAATACATTTCGACAGCACTATCGGCTTCAACTCTCTCGAAAACCATGAAAATGACACTCATGATGAAAAAATCGGTACCTACTTCAGCCGCCATCTTGGATTTACATTTCGACAGCACTATCGGTTTCAACACCCTCGAAAACCATGAAAATGACACCCAAGATGAAAAAATTGATATATTTTGCAGCCGCCATCTTGGATTTACATTTTGACAGCACTATCGGCTTCAACACCCTCGAAAACCATGAAAATGGCACCCATGATGAATAAATTGGTACCTAATTCAGCCGCTATCTTGGATTTACATTTCGACAGCACTATCAGCTTCAAAACCCTCGAAAACCATGAAAATGAAACCTATGATGAAAAATTTTATACCTATTGCAGCCTCCACCTTGGATTTACATTTCGACAGCACTATCGGCTTCAGCACCCTCGAAAACCATGAAAATGACACCCATGATGAAAAAATTGATACCTATTGCGGCCGCCATCTTGGATTTACATTTCGACAACCCTATCGGTTTCGACACCCTCAAAAAGCATGAAAATGTCACCCATGACAAAAAAAATTATACTACTTACTTTTAGTACGTACTACTATTATTCTGTGCTTTTAAATATTGTAATAAAAAAATCTTTTATTATTATTATAATCAAGTATTTAAGAAATTTGGTTATTCGAATATTGTGTATTTGTACAGCGATCTTTTTGAGCCGCTGAAAACAACCGAAACAATGTCCACTCACGACGGCGACTGAAGCCGAACTAAACTTAATACAAAGGTACTCTGTGAACTAAACTACTCTGTGGCTGTAGATCCCCATTTACAGAAACAATTTACATACGAGGCAACCAAATCAACGAAAATTTCGCCATTTTGGAGCCGAAAAAAATTAATTATTGGTAAACAAAACAAAATTACACTGCCATTTACATTCGGTGGCTTCCCACATGATAGATGAAGAGATTAAAAAATAGATTGAGTTAAACAATTGATATTTTCAATAGTTATAGTGTTTACAAGCCACAGGGACATGATAAATCCACACCATAAGCCACTAAAATCCTTTTTTTTATTTAAAAATAGCAATTAATCGATTTAAAAAAAGTATTATTAAGTTCAACAATCATTTATCTTTCTAACAATGTGCTTTTTATATCATTTATATGTATAATATGATTACTAGATACGATTTTATTCGATAAAATGTTGGAATTTTAATTTTTAGGCGATAGTAGAACATTACCTTGCGCTTTCGCTTAAGGTATGCAATAATATATACTGACTCACGCTCTCACAGAATACCAGCGTAAAATAGCAGCTTAACACTGCTGTGTTTCGTATGGTGAGTGCCTCTACACTATACTGTCTTTTCCAGTAGAAAGTTTTCCGGTTAGAGAACCGGAGACCCTTTCTACTGGAAAAGAGGCATTCATCTTAGTCCTCACGGCTGAAAACGCATCTGCATTTTGATTTTTCATTGTATATATATATATATGTAGATGTCTATGGGTCACAGCATCCACTTACCATCAGATGGACTGTGTGTTCGTTTGTCACCCAACAACAAAGAAGTGACAAATGGGACAGACAAGTGACAAACGGGAAAAACACTTACCACTGATTCAGAAAATACCCTGGGAAGATTCAGGAAGAAACCCAGCGTGAATTTTAAAATAAAAATAAAAACTGTTCAGTCACGGCGGCCAGTCGCAATGTAGACTAGCCAACTGCGCAGGACATGATTAAAGTGTCCGAGTATATGCGTAAACAAAGGAGAACAAAAACACTCTCTATTCCCCTACCCTCATAGTCCATTGGACAGTAATCCGACACGGCCGGAGAGAGATCAAGCGACTAACGGCTTTACTGCTTTTTGAGGCACGGGGGTAAAACAACGCAAACTTCCTGACTCCGGGCTGGTACAGCTAATTTCTTTACAGAAAAACCTTATTACTGATTTTGGTCTGACCCGGGATTTGAAACCGGGACCGATCAACGAGGCAGTCAGTAAGCACGTTTTACGTGGTAAAGCCATGCTGCAGCTATATTAGTAGTATAGTTATAGAACGAATGGGTCGGCTCGACCGGGGAAGGACAACGTTCTCACAGAATACCAGCGTAAAATAGCAGCTTAACATTGCTGTGTTTCGTATTGTGAGTGTAGAGAACCGGAGACCTTTTTCACTGTAAAAGAGGCATTCCATCTTAGTCCTCACAGGTGACAACGCATCTGCATTTTGTTTGTAATCGAGGATAGATGTAGATGTCTATGGGTCACAGCAACCACTTACCATCAGGTGGACTGTGTGCTCGTTTGTCACCCTATACCATATTAAAAAAAATATCAACGCCACAAGGGTAATTAATATTTATAGATGAATTTTACAACAATGCTTTAAAAGTTATTCCTCAATGTCTTTTTATTTTTCAAGGGTCAATGTACAGCAATAAATCAGCGGAGGCGTCCGATGTCGGGACGTTTATTGTATTATGTAGTTAGTGAATTGTCCACTAGCAATTTATCAGTTAGGGCCCAATTTTGGAGCTCACATTACGCGGTTCTTAGCATCAACAAGTCTAGCTACACGGAATAGTTTTAGGACATGTGTTAATATTTTTTTTTACTTTATATACTACTTATAACATTTGTTGGAATAATTGTTGCTTAATTTTTATCTCTGAAATTATTTATTTTTTTAACTTTACTGCCACACTAGGATTTTCTCCTGTATCGCGGGTGGAGTTTACATACATAGTTTTCACAATGATAAACATCCAGACCCAGAAGAATTATTTGTAGGCCATACAAACAATTGTTCCGTGCGGGATTCGAACCCGATTCGGGGCTCTTAGCGCTGCAACTCATTGCTAAGTACATGTCTATACGTAATGATTTCTGATTTCAACAACATAATTGTTAGCTTTAGCGTAATAAGGAGGGGCATGGTGGAGCACACAGGTGTAGTCTGTATGTTTTTCCTTACTTAATTTTTAACTACCCTCTATGAATATCAATGATTTTCAAAAAATCGATAAATTATTGGTTTTACCCCAGTTTTCGAAAATTGAGGTTTCATCAGATCTCGACGTTTTGAGGTCCTAGGATGCTATTTTGACTATTCCTATGAGGGTGTCACTATGTTTGTATGTATGTGTGTGTGTGTGTGTGTGTGTGTGTGTGTGTGTGTGTGTGTGTGTGTGTGTGTGTGTGTGTGTGTGTGTGTGTATGTGTATGGATGTATGTAACCCTCTCATAACTTTTGAATAACTTGAACGATTTGAACGAACTCGGCAGCGTTCGAAAGTACTTCACCAAACGTAGATTTTCTATAACATTTGAACCGATTCGGACCGGTAGATTTTGAGAAATCTCAAAAAATTAACAATCGTGATTTTTTCAAAGGTGGAATTGTGGCGCTTTGCATTTGAAATGAGTGGGAAGTTTCAGGTATGGCCTGAAGGTCACCTTCAGGCCATACCTATTTATACCTAGCTATAATTATAAATATATATTATATTTATACCTATACCGTATTTATTTTTTGTTCCTTATATTTGTTTTCCGGATACATAGTCTAAAAAACGTAGAAACATGGACGTGGTAGATGTAGATTGTATCGTAAAAATATTTGTTGCAGTGTCATTCGTTATCCAGCTCAGACATCCAAACAGTCAGTGTTAACCGCTTTCTACCCCGATCTGGAAATTATTTTTTTCTTTATTTAGGGATTTTTGCTTGAAAACATGTCAATCCCATTAAAATCTATACATTTACCATTAATCTGCACATACTCAATGCAATATCCGTGGTGGGGGTATGTAGAATGCCTTGCACAATACCCATAGCGTACACATTTATATGTTCTCAGATCTGGAAATAGATACACATTTAAACATCTTTTTCCCTATCTTGTTTCAATTTTGATTAATACCCTCAAAACGGGAAGAGGAATGGATTCTCTTATGATGGAACCAATTGGCTACAATCTTTTTTATTCTCCTCACCATAGAAATACCATTATAGTCTATTAAAGTCAACTGCTGAATATATGCTTCCTCCATAGATTACCCCATAGCAAGGATTTGGCAGTCGGGTTGGCCACCGCAGTTTTATGTAATTTTGAATTGATATCAGCCAGATGCTACCCATCTCCTGCCTCAGCTTCCCTCTGTCAGACCTCTTACGACACCGACGGGACGATATGAGATAGTGGATATTTTAACACGGCCACTACACGGTTTAACCTTAGTAACAATTGATTAATTTACTTGTATTATTTTTAAATGTATATAATTAAGTCTGTCTGATGACATTCATAAATCGGTAAAGTTACATCGTCTATACGTCCCACAGGTGGGTAAAAGCCTCTCTCAACTTTGAAAAGTTAAATTATAATTTGTTGGGATATTATATACATAGATTAATATCTTATTGGCCTAAATTCGTATTTATAGCTTTACAATGTCAAAGGAACTAACCTGCTTCGCCTGATTGACAAGAAGCTACTGTCGCGCAAATAAATCGTCGTAGTCGCCGTAAAGGAGCCAACCTCAATTTTTCAAAAAAATATAGGAGAGCAAGAAAACATTTATAAAGGCTTAATGAAAAACTACAAATAAGATTAATTTTCTGATGAAAAAAGCTAGTAATCGGGAAATAATAAATTTTGTCTTGCTCTACTGTAATTTTTTGAAAAATTGAGGTTGCCCTTTTCCGGTGTTAACGACGAAATGATGCCACAGATACATTATTGCCTCTAAGTGCTTAGATGAAATGCCTCACTGCCTGCACTTATACTTGCTGTGAGGCTTTCAAAACTCTGTCTCATGTACAGAGACATCTACTTACTGATTTGTTCACTTAGCAGTGGTGACGCATATTCTCCGTACTTTACCAGGTTACTAAGAGTTTCTAGTGAGTATTCACCCTCTTCTCTATTTCTGCCACCAACTAATAGAGCTGTAAGCGTTAGCGTTAATTGGAATTGTCATTCCAATTTATGAACTATTTGACCTTGTTCCGCAGATTGCAATGCCAGTGGCTTTCCTTCCATGAAGTTGGTTGCAAGTGAGCATGGGCTGCCGTGACCTCTTTCCATCAGATGATCTGCTAGTTCATTTCATTCTAAAAATAAGACAACGACAAAACCATTCAAAATGGAACGTAAGAAAGCAAATAATGGAAAATAAACAGAAAAGAGTCGAAAATATTGATTTGCAACGTGTACAACATTAACATGTTAATACCGATATTGTATATAATATTATATAAGATAAGATAATCTTAGAACAAAGGGCTCATAGATATAAATTCAAAACAAAGGTTAGTCACATCCACCATCAACTTAAACAAAGGAAACTCAATCAAAACAATCGACTGCCAGTATCATGAGAAGATCATAATCTATGAATACACTCAGCAGCACTAAGAATATTTGTATAATTATAAAAGAATTTAAATAAGAAATAATTATATAATAAATAATAGAAAAAACATGCGTGAGTGCCGTGAAACACTCTGTTGGAACGAAGTTCCTTTCGTAGTATACTATTATTGATAAATGTATTATATTATTGATTAACAAATACAAATAAATGAATTACTAGCATCTAATAAAATGAAGCGCCATTTAAAATAATATTTCTTTCATGGCAAGATAAGAAAAAGTGCGAGTAGGACTCGCACTTTCCAATAGATTCCATCTCGATCGAACTATAGTGCGAAAGGGTCGTGACGGAAAAATCCAACACTTTTTCTCGCCTAGCCCCCATCCACCAAATTTGTACCGTGCGATAAAGAACTTGGTTCCAACATCAGTAAAAGTAACTAGCGATTCGCCCCGACTTCGTACGGGTGATTTCGGATCTGGGCAACAGCGCCATCTAGGACTAGTAATTAGCGTAATTAAAGGTGCCTGCCTACCTTTAATAACGCTGACACTAGCGCTTTAAACCGGAACTACAATAGGTATATGTTTGTCGGCTAACGCGGTAATGAGGTAGAACATAGTCCTCATTGGTGATAACGCATCTGTAGTTATCATTATTTGTAGTTGTCGGCGACCATGAGATGCATTAGAGTGCACACAATAGACACTTGCAACCTGTTGGGCTTTTAAGTAATTTGTCACTCTGATTCTGATTATTTGTCGTAAAGTTGGAGATGTTTTACATAAAGAGGGTAGAATGAGCGTGCAGCTCAGTTAGCGTTTGTCTTGAAAGACCCTAAATCGTACAGAAAAATCATCGGTGAATGCTGATTCCAGAAAACATCATGCGAGAAAGACAAATTTTGGAAAATCGCACAGTGGTGAACCAGAATGAAATTCAGAATTTTGTAAATAGTATAGAGAATTACAATACACTTGAATACAACACAATTAAGCAGTTGGAAACAATTCGAACAATTCCTCGAAGCACTCCCCGCGGTAAATGCAATAAAAATGGTGGATGAAGCCGATCCGAGATCGAAAGAATTTGATAACCAGCGATGTATTACCTACTCTAAAGACAAATTCAAATTCAAATTTCAAATTCAAATCGTTTATTGCGAATATAGGTTGATACTTGATACAGTTGGTTTTTACGTAGTTTATCACTTCTAGAACAAACATTTAGGACAACTATATTCCGCCATTTGGCATGTAATGTCCATCACATTTTATTACTTTTATATTAAATTACTTAAACATACTCTAGTTATAATTGGAGTTCACATGATACAAAGTCAAAAAAAAATTAAAGATATTTTTTTCAAATAACAAAGCCTATCTTTACAATTACATCATAGCTTCGGCTTTAACTTAGGCTATTGTATATATTTAATCATACTCGTTTAAATACAATTATAAACCATTGTCTTACTTTTCCGGTAATTTTAGGATTATTAAGAGGAAACTAATAAAGTATTATGTACATAAAAGCCGTGTCCGTTTTAAAATTAACATTCGAAAACGAAAAGTATTTTTAGAGTCGAGTTATAAATAGGGGTGATGACACACCAAAAAAAAATCTAAAAAGAACTGTAAATAAACGATATGTACAGCATCTACAGCAGAAATGATAATACGAGAATGGAAGGAATCGACGTAAGAGGCATTGTCAGGTAGAGATCGTCTAATTTTATCACTTTTATCATGACAAATATAGCAAATGCTAAAATATACTAAATAACAATAAGAATGACACCATATTCAGATTTTATGATACCTAATACGCTAAATGTTACAATATAATAATTTATTAGATCTCTACTTATGTTTGAAAAAATATCTACTGAAAATATTTTGACGCCGACTTAGAGGTAACAGTTTTTTTTTCATATTTCATCCACGTTTACGTGGTGCTCCTACGAATTTAAGCTGGACAAAACATCCACCAAACGAACATCACAAAGAATGCTCATCGACATCCCATACTGAAACGTTCTAGACATTGTGTTGGCTAACCGAAGAGTGACTGTCAGATATTTAGAGGAGTGTAAAAGATCTAAAATGGCAGCACTCAACAAATCCAAATGAATGAACTGTATATAAAAACACAAATTGACATCAACTCTTAAATTAGATTCATTTTTCTATCCAAACGCTTGCAAAAAACTAAAAATTTCCATCCTATACCATACCAGAAATAAAAAGCTTACCTACACACACGGAGAAACTCAAGGACATAAACAAGGAAAATTATGCTTAAATTAAAACTGCTTTTAGACTAGTCCTAAGAGTTAAGTCTAGTTTAAAAAAATATTGGCAGATACTAATGTTGAGACGTGACTATTGTTTTTTGGTCTTTAGTTTTTTTTTTTATAGAATAGGTGGCAAACAAGCATGCGGCTCTCCCAATGGTTGTATAGATATGATTATAATATTCTTTAATGATGAATTTTGACTTACAAAATGTAAAAATGTTTAGCCAGTTTTTTTATAGAAGGTCAACCAAATGTGCATACGGCTCACCTTATGATTAGTGATTATCGTCGTACATAAATTCTGCAAAACCAGACAGTACAATTCGAAGAAAGACAGGGCCTGCGAACATGCGAACATTCTGCACAAGCGTTTGAGATGGTGGCCCAAGAAGATTTCATGCTGTAGATATCGTCAGAACTTTCTTGACAGAGGTCATACAATAAGGCGTAAAATATATATCTTGTGTGATAGATATCTTCTTTTGAAATTTCAAAATTAGGTTGCTAAGCTTGGTGATTAACTTTTAATTGTTATTACAAAGACGCTGCTGCCATGTCTCCTAGTTTGTTTTCCTCTATGGTCTTTTACGACGACGTACCATCCACGTGATGAGACAGGGATTACACCTCTAATACATGGTTTGTATGACGCTACGCGATAATACAAACCCTAAAAAAATGTTTTTGACGTAATTCTCGTAATGTGTACAATCATCAACACTTTTAATAAAAAGTAAAAGTTAACTAAAGAAATAAGGAGCGAATAAAAAAAAACTCCACATTAAAGCATCGTAAGTTAAGAAATTCCGATGTTAACCACAAAATCACTGTATCCTCTCCCTGTTGTCGCTGAATCCTTACTCACAACTCAAATGCGTATACAAAATAAAATCCATTTCACAAAAGCAATTTATTTAAATATATGAAAATTTAGGATAGAACTCACTCCTGGTGATAAATGGATGCTGTGGCCCATAGACATCCACATCTATGAATCATAGAAAATGTAGATAAGATAAGTCCTTAACGACTAAAATGGTACGCCTCGTTTACGTTTTCGTTCCACGATGTACGCTTTCAAAACGAAGAATTATAAATTAAAAATACTATATATTTTTAATTTATAATCTTCGTTTTGAACTGAAGGAATTTTGTTTTAAACGAAATATATTCGAGTTTTATCGCTTCGATCTGACTTGATACGTTTCGAGTTACTCAAACGATATTTTGACACCGTTTCTCATTCAGAACATTATTCCGAGTTATGTTACTTGTTATGGTGACTCGATGTTAAATCAGAAGTAAGACTCTAAATAATTTAAAATTAAAAATTATGTACAACCGAGTTCAATATAAATTATTAAGAATAACTCAAAAACTATTGATCAGAACTTAATCAAACTTATATGGGACCACATGAGAAGCACCAGCTTTCAAATAAAAAAAGAATCATCGAAATCGGTACACCTATAAAACACATAAAACATAAACACATAAAAAAACGTACAGTCGAAATGAGTACCGTCTCCTATTTGAAGTCAGTAGAAAACTAGTCAAAAAATTAAACTAATTCAAGTTGACATGTGTTTCAACCTTACATTTTGTTTTACGTTATGTTTTCTACTGTCCAATTAATTATCAAATCTATAGAGACAATAATAATGAAGCACGAATTTTAATTGAGTAGTTTTATTTCAATTTTAATTTATGGCATTATCATACGACAAGGGCCGTGTAGTGGTGGTTAAGAATATCCACTACTCCATATCTTTCCGTTGGTGTCGTAAGAGGCGACAGTGGAAAGCAGTTAGAAGATGGGGAGCAGCATCTTCCTGATAATAGCAATATTACAATAAAAAACTGCGCTTACCAACCCGCTCGCCAATCGTGGCTCGAGTTACAAAACCATTTTCAGTGCCTAGATGAGTGCAATGAAGTGGACGAATATGAATGATTAAGCTCGTGGAAACTGTCCATGCGATCGCAGCTAAGTTTTGCAAGACCCACCGCAGAAGAATACAAAACTCTCCGATCACACTCTAAATCTCACGGCTGTTAGACGGGAAATGAAGCTGCAGTCAACAACAGATTTGATTGAATACAGGCAACTGAACAGACAGATCTCCAAATGCATGCAGTGGGACTTACGCAACTTCTATACAGCTTGCATTGAAGCAGTGATCGAGCGGAACCAAGGCTCCAAAGTCTTATCCAGAAGTCTGTCTGCCAGAAAGAGTCAACTGTCAAAGCTGAAGACTGAGTGTGGCAGCATCGTTTCCGGGACACGCGATGTAGAGGTTTTATGGGCAGCTAGTGAGTAACGATCCAAGAGCAAATCTTATCCAACACTATTCCGATGATATGCCGGACGTCAGTCTGAACGAGATTAGAATGGCTCTCCAGCACGTTAAAAAGATAAGGCCCCAGGTGAGGATGAAGTTACAGCGGTGCTTATCGGTTCTCACAGCACTCGGTTCGCAAAGCACTCTTCTCCCTGGACGTCAGCAAGTCGATTAGGTTTGATGAAGTCCCTCCCATTGTGTTGAAGATGTGTGCTCCGGAGTTGGCACTGGTTTTAACGCGTCTTTTCTGATACTCCTACCCCCAAGGCGTAGTCCCGAATTCATGGAAGACAGCTTTGGTCCACCCGAGCCCTAAAAAAGGCGACTGCTCAGACCCGTCAACCTACAGGCCTACCGCCATCACCTCCTTGTTCTCCAAAATAATGGAATTCATTATAAACTGCCAGCTCATGAGGTACTCTGAGGATCACCAGCTGATTAGTGATCGCCAATACGGTTTTCATCGAGCTCGATCAGCTGGTCATCTTCTGGTCTACCTGACTCATAGATGGATAGATGGGCGGAGGCAGTAGAGTCCAAGGGGGAGGCATAGGCCGTTAGTTTGCCTTCGATCGGGTCGAAAACGTCGCCGAATACCGAGACAAACTTGCGTCTGAAGTCGAGTCTTTGCTGAACAAAGTCTCGGATTGGGGGCGACTAAATCTCCAGTTCAATCCCCAGAAATACTGCCGGCACATTGCTTGCAACTTTACAAAGCGCAAATCCGGCCTCACATGGAATACTATCCTCATCTCATCTTTGGGCCGGGGCACCCCAGTGCCAGCTCCTTCCAATTGACCGCATTCAGCGCAGAGCGGTCGAATCGTCGACGACCGAGTTTTTAGTACGAAACCTATCCAACTGTGTAAGAAAGGGTGACGTTATATCCCCGAAACTCTTCACCGCTGCATTGGAAGAGGTTTTCAAGCTACTGGACTGGAAAGGATACGGTATTAACGTCAAGGGCGAGTACATCACACACCTTCGATTTGCTGACGATATAGTCATTATGGCAGAATCGCTGGAGGGTCTAAGCACTATGCTTAATGACCCCAATAGTTTCTCCCAACGGATAGGTCTTAAGATGAACATGGACAAAACAAAAGTCATGTGTAACGTCCATGTCACACCTATGCCGGTAGTTGTTGGGGACATTAAGCTCGAAGTTGTTGATGAGCATGTTTACATGGGACAAATAGTCCGACTAAGTAAGTCCAACTTCAACCGGGAGGTCAATCAACGGATTCAACTCGGCTGGGCAGCGTTCAGGAAACTACGACACATCTTCTCGTCAGGTATACCTCAAAACCTGAAAACGGGATTGTACAACGAGTGCGTGTTGCCAGTGATGACTTATGGATCTGAGACGTGGTCCTTCACTGCTGGTCGTATGAGGACGCTCAAGGTCGCTCAGCGAGCTATGGAGATGACTATGCTCGGGGATTCTCCGCGTGATAAACTTAGAAATGAGGATATCCGCAGTAGAACCAGAGTAACCGATAGAGCCCAACGGATTAGTAAGCTGAAGTGGCAATGGGCCGGCCATATAGCTTGAAGAACTGACAACAGATGGGGAAATAGATTCTTGAGTGGCAGCCTCGTACCGTTAGGCGTAGTGTAGAGCGACCCCGCACTAGATGAAATGACGACCTGGTAACACAATGCAGGTGGCTCAAGATCGTGCTTTGTGGCATTCCTTGATGTAGGCCTATGTTCAGCAGTGGACTTGTGAGGGGCTGTAATGATGATGATAATGATGAAGGACTTTTTACCATCATGTGGACTACAGTTTATTTGTCACTTATTTTATAATAGAAAAACAAGAAGAAAGCACTTTTAATTGCCTTGAAAAAACTTTATTGTGCACGTCTCATAACTTATTCTAAACTGTATTGTAGAAGAAAATAAAAGACATGTTACCACCGTTTCGACTTAAATTTTATATTTTGAATCTATTAGTGTAAAGACTGTTTGTATTGATTTCTTATCTAATAACAAAAAAATTAATGACCTTTCTATAAATAGCATTCGTCCGCTCTGTATAGGTAAATAATACAGCGTGACAGTACATTTTGTTTCTTTTTTACATCCGAGGATCTTACAAACCTGTTTGCACGGTTTAATATTAACTATTACTACATAATATTGAGTTTTTATTAGCGATTGCTATGAAATTAAAATCAATTTATTTTACCAACATGTACTATATTTATACATACTACTGTATATTTATGTTAAGGTTCGACGTATAAATTATAAATGAAATAAATAAGAACTAATACACGTATCGAATTTCAAGTATCCACCATAGCAACAAAGACCTGTATACAATATTGGTTACCTATATAGAAAAATAAAAAATAAAAAACAGCCAGTGTGATCGCGATATGTGCAGCAGACAAAGAAGGGTCATGTAGTTTGTACGGATAGTTCCAGAGAAACCCACGCCCATCGTAACAGGGGTGTGAAGCATGTTATTTTTAAAGTTATTGAAAAAAATCAGTAACTAGAAATATCAAGAATTGGGTAATTTATTATAATCTATATTCACATTAAATATGTGTATAGAGATATTTACAATAAGTGCGATGGTTAATATCTAACTAATCAATATAAAAATAAAAATAAAACGCAAGTACCTTAGCTAAATATTTTACGTATATAATAAAAGCAAGGAAACGCCTGATTTTATTAATTATCTAAACTAAATAAATGTTAGTCATATATGTTTCTCGGTCAAAAGTAGTTACGGCTGAATTTCTGGTCTGTTCTAATTTTGACCGAAGCCTGCAATCTGAAGCACTTTGTTATCGACCAAACCCAATTTTATTACAAACAACTTTTTAGTAGACTAAATTAGTTTCCTCTAGTTAATCCTGTCAAACATATAAAACTACTTAAGACTAGCTAAAACTTGACCTTAAAATCAACTGGCAATAAACGATTTCTAATTGTGAGATTTTAACTACCAGTCTTGATGAAAACAACTTTGACTGATATTTTTTAGTCAAAAATACTTTGAATACTGTTTTTGTCTATATAAAACCTACTTCAATATTTGAAGGTAACGACTCTAGTAAACAATATATTTATCATTTTCAATGTATAAAAGGATTTTTACAAAGTATCACCTGACACTATTCGCAAGATTTGGTTAAAGGCAGTACCTATCACCACATGGCCGCGTTGATGTTGGTGGTGATTCTTATCACCCCATTTCATCATATGGGTATCATAAGAGCTGACTGTATAAAACTTCACGAAGATCACATGGCTTCCGTTAGTTTGTGGTATAACCTTAACGTTATAGGCGTCAAATATCTAGACTAGTGATGTGAAGCGGTGTTGAAGGTGCTAGACATCTGGTACTGTGATCGTCAATTAACCTGTCAAGCGTGGTGATTAAGCAAACCCTCACTACGATGACAGACCAGAGATGAGAGTTCAGTAGTGCACCATTACGGGGTGATAAAAAAGACGAAGAATCAGCACAACAAAATTCACGATACCATTCAAACCATCTGGATGCTTGGCGGTCCACCACTGTGCGTTTTACTAGGAGATTTCTTCTTCGTACAACCCCTCTGTGGAATCGTTTACCACCGGCGATTTTTCCTGACTAATACGACTTAGGGACCTTCAAGAAAAGTGTTTACTCCTTCCTAAAAGGCCGGCAACACACCTGCAATTCTCCTGATATTGCAGTTGTTCATGTGGGGCGGTAGTGGCGAGATCTATAATTTTTTTATAGAAGGTAACTTCTATCAAAAATTTATAGATCTCGCAATGAAAATTGATACGAAGAGAAGTTCACAATTCCATCTCATTTTATTTATTTTAAACTATTTAAGATCAAAGCAAAAACAAACAAGATGAAACTCTAATGAGGAAAAGTTTCTGTAGCCATTGTTTTTAAATGAAACATTTACAACACAAACACATATTTTACTATATTTATTATCGTCGTTATTGAAGTTTGTCTATTGTCTTCAATTACCTGCTTCTTTATCCGGGTATTGAGCTAAGTCAGGAACTGTGACGATTGTAACCACAGTGGTAATTGACATTTTTAACGATTATTTGTAGTTATAGCAGTGGTCATATATAATAATAATAGGTTAAACTTAAATTTTATAATTTGCGAGCAAGCTAAATCTAGAGCAGCCTGGCGAACTAGCTTCTGAACTATAACAAATTTAATAACACTGTCTATCTGTACCAAACAGCGGTATTTATGTGAATTATGTTAATTTCACGGGGCGAGTATTGAAACACGGCAAAATTTTACTTGGCGAGATAATTATGATTAAACAAAAATAAGCTCAGGGACTACAACACCTATGTAGGTAAACTTGGAAAGGAAAACACCTAAATACAAAGTTTCATCCAAACTGTTAGAGCCGTTTTTAAGCAACCATATATATAAAAATACCACAATATCAACGTCAGTTACAGTCTTATTACCGAGTAGGCGGAGTAAGAATACTCCATATCATCCCATGGGTATTGTAAGCGGCCACAGATGGAAACGAATCAGGAGATGGACAGCAGCGTGTTTCTATTAACGACTAAAAATAAAAAACCACGGCAACTATGGCAAATATTCCCCTCTATGAGATAATCTGTTTTAACACTCACTGTCCGGTTTTCATACACAATAGTAAGACAATAGCAATGACCTATATGTAGTGCACGGGACAGCGAAAGGGTAATTAACTGATCCGGTACTTCTTTTTCATTGCCATCAGCCTGCATGAGTCTTCTCCTGTAGCAGGAAGGATTTGCAGTTATCGTGACGCTTGGCAAGAGTATTGACAAACCCAGTACCAGGCGTATCGAACCAGTGATTGGCACCTCATTGCCAGTCTGATTGTTTTATGTCTGGTGTAAATGAAGTGGTTACAACCCCATCTATCAGAAGCGTTAAGATTTTCCTGGCACTTCCCATACTTACCTCTTATTACATCTACGGGACCATGGATAATAATTTACTCTTTTATGCTACCACCATTCGCCGTTGATCTTCCACTGGGATTTGATTTTTTTTTACGTGGTAGAGCCATGCTGTAGCTATATTAATAGTATAGTTGTAGCACGAATGGGTCGGCTCGACCGGGGAAGGACCACACTCTCACAGAATACCAGATTAAAATAGCAGCTTAACACTGCTGTGTTTCATATGGTGAGTGTAGAGAACCGGATACCCTTTTGACTTGAAAAGACGCGTTCTATCTTAGTCCTCATGGCTGACAACGCATCTGCATTTTAATTCACAAACGAAGATATATGCAGATGTCTATGGACCACAGCAACCACTTTCCATCAGGTGGACTGTGTGCTCGTTTGTCACCCTAATTCTATCAAAAAAATACTATAAATTATCCTTTAAAAATATAACCAGATACAATTTATAAAATGAATAGATAAGTCAATTTATATTTTTAAGCATCCTTTTATTATGAAGAAACCATTTAAGAACTTGATAATGTAAACAAACTTACTCGTTTAGAAAAATAATAAAAAACAACTTTATTAATTTCAAGCTAGCACTCAGCGGGCGCAAAAAACTCCACTGATATTTTTAATTTGGTGGCATTATTTTTGATGAATATCATGGTCAGATGGTGCCTTTGTCGAATTTTATAAAAGTAGCAAAAAAATAATGGCATGATGTATTTTACCTTGTCTTTTTATTATTATTCTTTCTAAGATATGACAGATATGGGATACTAAGCTACATCACAAAATCTTAAATAAAATAATATTTTATTTACTATTGTGTGTATTGAACATAATTTACTATTTAAATACATTCATGATACAATTATAATTTCAAATAAAGAAATTTTATTCGGCTATTCTTAAAATGCTTGGAACTCCTGTCATCGTACGGATCCCTAGAATCGCCGATCGGTGCGGTGCAGGTTCATTGCAACCCATATATAAGACAGTGAGCCCACGGTCCACCAGTTGTTGTGAACACACCTGCGCATCATGAAGTCCTTCATTGTACTCGCCATTTGCCTTGTTGCCGTGCAGGTAAGTCGCCAAGTTTTGTTCCATTTTGTACCTTTAAACAAGTTTTTTCAAATTTCTATATAGATTTACTAATTATATTATATGTTTTATAGAATTAGGTTATGTATCTATAATTTTCCATACAATAAATTTATTAGATGTAAACATATTAAACAGTTCTTTACCTCTTAAATTTGGCATTTATTTTAAATTGGTTGTTCGGTCAAAAACTTGATTACTGGCTACTTTTTATATATTTTATATTTGTCCTGCCAAACAAAAACGTACTATGTATATTTAATACTACTATAAATTTATAAAACATATTGTTATTGTATTCGATAAGTGTATAATCGTCAATATTATAATCGTTATTTCGCTCCACTAATCATAATAAATACATAAATATTTTTACGTGGTAGAGGGATGCTCCAATCTATATATAACTGCAGCACGAACAGCTTACTTTAACAAATGAATATGTGAATAACGTTGGGTTTAAACTTTAAAGATAAAATAACGAAAAACCGAGACACCTTTTTTAGTTGTAACGAGATATTCCATGTCAGATCTCAGAGGTGACATGGCACCTTTATTTTTATTTGTAACCATTGGATCCGACGGTATAAATAAGATCTAAGAGTCTTTCTCAATTTGAGGGAATCAACCATAACCGTCAGATCTTATAGTGACGGTGTGTCACGTGGGTGTCTTAAGAGGCTATGAGGGTACCAGAACCAAAATGTGGACAGCAGCGTCTTTTAGATAATAGCTAAATAAAAAAAATAGCGGTTGCAACTATGACACATTTCCTCTCTATTTCGGGATCTATGGAGAGGCCTATGTTTAGAAGTAGACTTTTGGTAGACTATAATTATGTATGTACGTATATATTTGTATACATGTATAATTAGAATATATTTTTATATTTTATTTATTGTATATATTAGTAAAATGTATATATAAAGTAATTAATTTTCATTTTCATTTCATTTCTATTTTGTTTTTATTCTATATTGCTACACCTACTTCAAATTCTCACCACTCCATGGGTTGACTGGTAGAGAATGCCACAAGGCATTAAGTCCGCCCTTTGTATTCTTTTAGATTAAGGAATGCAATAAAGAATAAATAAATAAATATAATGGTAATGGTCTTCATAACCGTCTATGGGTCTATGGGTGAATTACCATTTGCTGAACCAGAACTCCTCGTGTTTTTGTAGAAAAAAGATAATGAACGGGCACACAGTCTACCCAATAGCAAGTATACGCTGTAGCCCATAGAAATCTTCATCAATCGTCGATTTAGAATCAGAATGCATACGCATTGTTATACTTGAGTTCGAAACATCGGCATTATGCTGTCACCCATTCATGTCAACTCATTCATGCTGCAGCAATACAAATGCAGCGTGACTGTACCACGTTAAAATACACTTTAATTTTCCACATATCGTTTTAAAGGGTTTGAAATTTAACATTACTAACTTTTTTTAAATTGATATTACTTTATTTTATTTTAGTAAAGAATAGTAATTAATTTTGTGTTTGTAATATTTTAGATTTTTTATATCTGAAATAAAGTATTATTATTACACTCTATTAATACACTCTGGTTATAATCAGTACGCCAAGATCAATTAAAATGTGTTTTTCGCAGTCTCGAAATAAATGTTCAAAATTTGAAGTCAGTCTTCGTCAAATATGACACCAGGACGTCACCATGGTTAATGTGAAGCGACCGAATTAATATTCAAATAAAATCCGTAAATTAGTTCCATTCAAACTCGAAATTCTTTTTTTAAATACATAAATTTAAAGTACCCGCGCGAAGAACTTATTTTAAATTGTAGAGTGACAACAGTCTTTTCTTTTATAGGCGCTGACAGATGAACAAAAGGAAAAACTGAAGAAGCATAGAACCGAGTGTCTGGCGGAGACAAAAGCTAATGAGGAACAAGTCAACAAGCTGAGGACTGGGGACTTTTCGGTAAGTGGACTTACTGGGACCGCTACATTTTTCCAATGAATAAACAGTATGTATTTAAATAGTAGCTCAGAGGTGGTAATGAAAAAAAATAGTACATATTGGTACGGGATGTTACATAACTTCTTTTTTGTTAATATAAATGCACTCAAACCGATTAATTGCAGTGAGCAATTGGAAGTAAGCCATAAATCGCTTATTCCGACCACATAGCCATTAATAGCTAATTAGCGTATAGATATGTATACTTATGGTTATAGAAAAGTTATGTTATTTTCCCTACCTTACAATTACATGCTCTCACACTAAAAAGAGCGTATGTATAAGCTATTTTCCTGTCTCATTTGACAGTAAAAATTCGTTTGATACACTCGTAGTGTGCATTATAATCTCCCAAATGTTGCCACCTACTGGGTCCAACTATAGTTAAGAACCATTCAGCTGACCCCTTTAAGTACCCCATAAAATTTCATCAAAATAGTTCGAAGTCATTTGGGAGAAGAGTTAAGAAAACACGCACACCGGATTTTTTTTTAATATAATACTAACTGGTACCCGGCGCGTTACTACTGAGGGAATAATTGTGGAAATATCGTTTTAAATTTGGAATAGTTTTATTCTTTAATTAGGAATAATATAAAATTCATTGAAATTTAACGACAATATATTATAACTTTGAAATAAATTTGTCGGTACGATACGCGCGCCACCTGCCGTAAGTTAATTGTGTTATACTTATAACCTTCGCCTTTTTACGTCAATATGATGAACGATATGGCTGCACATAAAATATGAACAAACAAATATTAATGTTTATATATTAGACATATATTATTTAACTTATTTATCAATAAAAAAACATTTTACATGCAATAATTCGTATACTCCTATAGTAAGTTGTACGTATGTCGTACGTACCGTACGTAGCTTAAAGCCTTCCGGAGCACGTCTAGTCTCTATTTCTGAGAACCAGGTCCAAATGTTCAATGATTTCTGAGACTAATGAACCATAGATATCATTGAATTTTTTTTATTCCCACTTAAGCTAGAGCTTAAAAAAGCTTAAGTCTAGCTCACCTCAAGGGAATGGGGACCCACTTTGAGCGGCTTTCGGTCGCAGCCTTGAGAGTCTTCTCCCTCCAGCCACCATAAATATCGCCAAAGGCAAATAGATAATAATGATCAACGCCATGAAACGTAAAAGTTTGGCGAGTTTAGAATTAAGTAACACCACTGTATCATAAATTCATTAATAAATAAATTAAAAATAATAATAATTCAGACGTCAGAAAGGGTTTGTGTAACTGAAGTTGAGTATATCCATTTTTCGTTAGTATAGTTAATCATTGAAAGGTGGGAAATTTACAGAGATATTTTAATATATTGATATTTCAACTGACGACCGCTGCTACTCGCAATTGTGTTTGATATTTATAGCTTGATCAAGTAATTTATATTATTAAATATTGTTGTATTTTACATCGGACGGCCTCATTTTATATATAGAAGGGGGGAGCGTTACAGTTTAATGACATCTTTTTTAAAAAAAAGTATCAGCAATGCTACAACAATATTATTCCCGTTAACCTGATCAAGTAAACTTAAATGCTTGCGTTAGACGTGACCCACGATTTTCAAGACCGCGGTGCGTAGGTACCCTTAACCTGCACTAAAAAAAATGTTTACATTTCCATTTCCGTCGAGTTTAAAACCAGTTTACTGCTGAACAAAGGCCCATTGTTATCCTGCCGCTGCAAACGAGAAAAACATCATTATTGATTTTAAAAGGTTAAAAGCGACTAAAGAGGTTAAGAAAAAAAAACAGTAGTATTGTTATAACGTTTAAGGTATAAAATAAAGTTTACATAATACACTTTAGTGTCATACTAGACACTGTTTCTATGAAGAGTACCGATTACCGAATTTTAAGGCGATTTTAAATGAAATTACGATTCTATATTATGGTTATCCCGTTCGCGCGTCTGCCATAATTCGATGAAGAATCGTGTATTTGACGCTGCTATACGACTCGCATATTTTTTTTATTCATAGATAAAGGGCTTTGTCGCTGATGCGATTATGCCGCCCTGGTAGTTACAAAAAAAATGTTAAATATAATTACTAACAAATAAACTTATTATACTTACTTTTTTTTATAGGATAAGGGTGAAAACGAGCACACAGTCCACCTGGTGGTAAGTGGTTGCGGCGGCCCATAGACATCAACATCTATCCTCTATTACAAATTAAAACGCAGATCCGTTGTCACCCGTGAAGACTAGGATGGAATGCCTCATTTCCGGTAAATAGGGCCTCCGGCCACCTGCACTCACCAAGCGAAACGCAGAGGTAAACCTCTACTTCACGCTGGTATTCTGTGAGGTCGTGGTACCACCCCGGTTCGAGGCGGCCCATCCGTGTGACTGCAAGAGCTACCGCCTGGCTCTACCACTGTTGAAAACTTACCAGTTACTTCATCTCTTATTAACTAACAAATACAGTTTTTTGGCATCATTTTTTTCTTTTTTTTTTCTTTTTTCTTTTTTTATATTTTTAAATTTTTATACAGCATAATATTGTGGTGGCAAGCTTTTATTATGTATGTAGATATCTGTGGAAACTTCATTGGTTTTTAGGATTACTTTTATATGTTTTATTGTCTAATTTATTATTGTACTGTATGTTTCCCTTAAAAAGCAAATAATAAATAATAAAAAATAATAATAAATCATCTGATAACGGTTCCGATAAAATACTATTACTACTACCAATTAAGGACAAATGTAAATTAAAATTTGCTCTTTCTCTTGAGTTCTGGGCACATTCTATCAAAATGTGATAAAGATCATCAATAATATTACAAATTGAACAATTTGGTGAGGTAATTTTTCGCATCAAGACTCGCATATTTGACGCTGCTATACGTCTTGGTATTTGACGTGTAACGCAATCGTGATGGTTGTATCCAGACATCAGTCGGAAGCCTTAAGGTTTCCCTAACAATTTACACCTGGTACAAACGAAATAAGAATTATAAACAAAGTAAGGTTCTCAAATGGCAGCCTGATGCCGTTAAGCGAAATGTCCCTTACACAATAACTATACAAACTAAAATATAATGAAGTTATCCTAAAATGTAATTAACTAAACTGTCAGTAACTTAGAAGAAAAATTATAATAATTAGAAAATTATATGCTTGCTGATGAGAAAGAAAGATTCTTGAGTGGCCGTCCACTAGATGGAGTGACGACCTGGTAAGACATAAAGGAAATAGATGAACGCAGGTGGATTAAAACCGTGTGGCCAACACCTCGTGGTGGCAAACCTTTAACAGTGGACTTGTGAAAGCCTGTAATGACGATGATGATAAACGAAGATATTGTAACATCAGATCATTTATGGTATTTTCTGCCGACTTCCAAAAAGGAGACGGTACTCAATTCGACTGTATGTTTTTTTTGTGTGTTACCTCATAACTTTGTACTGGGTGAACCGATTTCGACGATTTTTTTTATTTGAAAGCTAGTGCTTCTCATGTGATCCCATATGAATTTGATCAAGGTTAGACCAATAGTTTTTGAGTTTTTCTTAATAACTTATATTGAAGTCGGCTGTACAAAATTTTTAATTTTTAATTATCCATAGTCGAATATTAGAATGTGGTATTTCATATAGTCCTTTGAAACTATATAAATCACCACATTCTTCCATTATTAGCACATAGCGAATATATATTTCCTCATTACAGTCTATCTATCAAAAATCCACTGCTAAAACCGTAATTGCCACGCTTGGCAGGTGGCTTGGCAGTCGTAGTTTACATATATACCTAACCTTTTTGTTTTTCCATCTTTCGCCTCTTTCGACACCCACAGGAAGATATGGGGTCGCTGTGTATTGGTAGCCACTACCCCATATCGTCCCGTTGGTGTCCTACAAATATGTATTATATCATCACAATTCAGTCGTACTAATTAACGCATATGAATTTCAAAACAGACTGAGAATGAGGAGCTGAAGAAGTACGTGCTCTGCTTGATGGAGAAATCAGAGCTGATGACTAAGGACGGAAAGTTCAAGAAGGATGTCGCCCTCGCTAAGGTGCCCAACGCAGGTTGGTATAGTTTAAGCGATGTTTTAATAATTATTCCATAATAATGTCCTCCATACCAAATTTCGGTCACAGCGGCCAGTCTCAACTGAGACTAGCCATGCAAGACAGGATTGTAGTGCCCAAGGGTATGCGCAAGCACAGCTGCACTCTCTATTCCCTCACTCTCATAGTCCAATGGGACGGTAAACCGACACGACTGGAGGGTGATCGGCCCAGGACCAACAGCTTTACGTGGTTTCCGGTAGACTGTGTGCTCGTTATTATCGCCCTTATTCTATAAAAAAAAAACATGCGTGAGTGTCGTGGAACACTCGGTTGGAAAGAAGTTCCTTTCATAGTATATTATTATTGATAAACGTATTATATTATTGATTAATAAATTTAAATAAATTAATTATTAGCGTCTATTAAAATGAAGCGTCATTTAAAATAAAATACACTTTGACACAAGGGGTAGTGACGAAGAAATCTTACACTTTTTGTCGCCTAGCTCCCATCCGCCAAACCCGTACCGTCCGATAAGGAACTTCGTTCCAAAAAAGTTATGTCAAAATGTTTATAATTTTTACATTGGCAGTGGTAGATTATGTCGTAGAAATATATGTTTTAGTTTCATTATCCTGGATTCATTATCCAGATGAATACGTTTGTATGGTCTAAACGCCACTCAGATATCGTTTAAAGACAAAACAAACGACCGTAAAGTTTTCCTTGCAACTTTAAACCTATTTGTTATTATTAACTTTCTTTATTCGAACCTAGAAGCAATAACCAATCCTCTTAGCACTAAGCCAAGCAATTCTCACGCAATATAAAGTGTGCCAACATGCGATGTCAATTCGTCGTCGGATTAGTTCACTGCGGACGACCCTATTACCGAATTCGGTTTAAATTGCACCGTAATTGGATAATAACGACAAAATCTTTGTTGCAGCCGACAAACCTACAGTCGAGAAGCTAATCGACACTTGCCTGGAGAAAAAAGGTGCCACACCACAACAAACCGCCTGGAACTACGCGAAATGCTACCACGAGAATGATCCCAAGCACTCCATTCTGAATTAACTGGAGTGCTATTTTGTAAAGGAAACTAAATGAGAAGCTGCGTTCACGAAAGGAAATTATTTTTATTCTTTTTAAATTTTCAAAAGGATATAATTTACAACTATACTGACCGGATTGTAATGTGATTTGACTATTCAAAATACACGATCTATTTTCTAGAAACGAATTTAGAAATTTGTGTAACTGTCATCAATGTTTGAAATGTTTCAAAAACTGTATGAATTTACAATAAATTATTATTTTTAAAATTGTTTTCTTTTTCTCTTTATTTTTGTGTTAAAAACATTTATTGCTCACAGTTGAATACAAGTTGAAAGCTCATAAAAAGGTTATCAAACAAAATATCGTGGTTCTTTTTAGAAGTGAGAAATAATTTCAAATTAAAAATTTTGTACAACCGACTTCAATATTAATTATTAAGAATAACTCAAAAACTATTGGCCAGATCTTGATCATATGGGACCACATGTGAAGCACCGGCCTTCAAACAAAAAAAGAATCATCGAAATCGCTTCACCAAGTAAAAAGTTATTAGGTAACATACATAAAAAACATATTTTAACAGTGGTAGAGCCACGCGGCAGCTTTTGCTGTCGCACGGATGGGCCGGCTCGAACCGGGGTGGTACCACGACCTCACAGAAAACCAGCGTGAAGTATAGGTTTACCTCTGCGTTTCGCTTGGTGACTGCAGGTGGCCGGAGGCCCTTTTTACTGGAAATGAGGCATTCCATCTTAGTCCTCACGGGTGACAACGCATCTACATTTTGATTTGTAATAGAGGATAGATGTAGATGTCTATGGGCCGCAGCAACCACTTACCATCAGGTGGACTGTGTGCTCGTTTGTCACCTTTATCCTATAAAAAAAAACATACAGTCGAATTGAGTACCGTTACAGCTGATTATTACTAGGAGACGCTTCAATTTTATTTATAAAATGTACAGATGTGCATAATTGATAAAATGAACATTGATTAGATTAGATTAAATGAACATTGATCTTTCTAAAGGTAGTCAGTGTGACAAACTGACTACCGATATGGCCTTCTTAGTTACAATTATATGTTACATTGTATTTAGCTGGTAACTCGATTCTTTTTGTTGTTTACTGAATATAAATATTAATAAATATTTATTAACATAACACAAATAAATATTGACTTGAACAGAAAAAGTAAAACAGTAAAAATTAATATCTACAAAAAAGTCCTCACAGCTTGGGAAGGGTCAAAAAAATTATGATTTCTGATTAGAAATCCCCAATCCCTTGTAATTTTTTTTATGAGCCCGGCTTGGTAAGTGCAGTGCGTCCACTGCTGTTTTCTGCCGACTTCAAGGAGACGGTATTCAATTCGACTGTATGTTTTTTATGTGTGTTACCTCATAACTTTTTACTGGATGAACCTATTTCGATGATTCTTTTTTATTTGAAAGCTGGTGCTTCACATGTTGTCCCATATGAATTTGATCAAGGTCTGCCCGTTATGCCCGTTTATGAGTTATTCTTAGTAATTTATATTGATGTCGGTTGTACAAAATTTTAAATTATCAGTCGAAAGGGTACAGAGAATCAGTACAATTACAAGCTTAGGGCGTTCCATCTTAGTCCTCAGAGTTGATTAGGCATGTTTAGCCTTCCATAAACGACAGATATACTTAGCAAATATATAATTATAATCCAATCATCAAACAAAGGTACTAGATAGCCATCAGACAGGGAACATGTAACTGACATTCATATGTTTATGGTGATTATTTCATCCAACAACATGTCGCCTTTATTCATTCTAACGTAGAAAGAATAGAGACGTTAATAGATTTTTTTTATAGAATTAGAGTGACAAACGAACAGTCCACCTGATGGTAAGTGATTGCTGTGGCCCAAAGACATCTACCTTCTCTTATCATCTATCTTCGATTACGAATCAAAATGCAGATGCGTTGTCACTCGTGAGGACTAAAATAGAATGCCTCTTTTCATTTCATTTCATGGAATGCCCAGTTTCCAGCAAAAAAGGGTCTCCGGTTCTCTACACTCACTATACGAAACACAGCAGCGTTAAACTGCTATTTCACGCTGGTATTTTGTGAAAGCGTGGTCCTTCCCCGGTTGAGCCAACCCATTCGTGCTACAACTATACTACTAATATAGCTGCAGCATGGCTCTACCGCGTATATAATTATGGCTCTACCACGTATAGAATTAAGAAATTATGTTGTTATATATATATTTTTTTATTTTTTATTTTAAAAAACGTTAACCCCCCCTTGAATTTTCTCCTATCGTGGAGGCAGTTTATAAACACAAATTGCACAAGGACAAACATTTATTTGTCGGCTATACAAATACTTGTTCCGTGTGAGATTCGAACCCGCGGTCCCTAGCGCAGGAACTCATTGCTAAGCCACTGCGCCACGGAGCCGTCAGAATATAATAATATACATAATATAATATATATAATAATACATAATATAATGTATTGTAGTGGTGGCGTTAATGAAACCATCTCCCTGTTTCCTTCTATGGGTGTTGTAAGAGGCGGCTTTGGGAATAGCGCCAAAACTCTCATAGCTTCCGAGAGATGGCGGTACAACTGATCTGAACTGGTATAACCAGGTATAACTGACTGAAAATATATATTATGTCTCATTTCCCTGTATTCACAGATAAATAAAATTTGAATTTGAATAACTATCTCGTTTAAGTCAATTGAAGTAATACATACTGTAAAATAAATCTATGGGGCAGTGCGGGGCGCATGGTCAGAGCCACAGAGTATCTTTTACTAGCACAAACCACAGACTGAGCAGGTTTGAGTCCGCGGCCTCTAACGCATATTGCAAACAAACAAGTCTCGGCGTCTCTTCTAGTACCTACGTACTTACTTCAATGCTTATGTCAGATGGCAAAATACTCAGACCGCTGACCTGCAGCAGCTTTAAAGCCGCAATGTGTCCAATACTGGAATCGACAACCTACCAAGCATAGCGATTAAGGCTGATTCTCTCTACATCGGAGACCCATGTTCAGCCTTGGACTGTTGCAGACTAGTTTAGAAGATACAACATCACGGAGTATGCTGTAATTACATAAAGGGAACTGATTTGGGTGAAACTATTTAAGTGCGAGCCCAATCAAGTGAGTTTCGAGAACCGCAGACAATTCTTTTTTGTTTTATAGGATAAGGGTGACAAACGAGCACACAGTCCACCTGATGGTAAGTGGTTGCTCCGGCCCATAGACATTTACATCTATTCTCGATTACGAATCAAAATGCAGATGCGTTGTCACTCGTGAGGACTAAGATAAAATGCCTCGTTTCCAGTAAAAAGGGTCTCTGGTTCGCTACACTCACCATACGAACACAGCAGCGTTAAGCTGCTATTTTACAATGGTATTCTGTGAGAGCGTGGTCCTTCCCCGGTCGAGCAGACCTATTCGTACTACAACCATACCTACTACTAATATAACTGCAGCATGGCTCTACCATGTAAAAAAACTTTTATATTTTACTGGTAACAAGGAATTTATGTATTAGCTTTCGGAGGTGACAGCGTATCCGCATTGTGATTATTAACCGAGGAGATGTACTTGTAGATGTAGAGTGTCTGTAGACGCTTTTTCTGGTGACAAGCCAATTTATCTCTGTCTTCAGGGATGACAATGCATCCACATTTCTTTTCGTAACTGATAAGGTGTAGGGTGTGAATGTGTGTGTAGGGTGTGAATGTGTGTGTAGGGTGTGAATGGCTACTCACCACCACGTGGACTATAAATTCGATAGTCAATGCTTTTATAAAAAAAAACTTCTATTTCAAATTTCAAGTCTTACGCAAAAATACACGTAGTACTTAATATAAAATGCAGTGGATTTACCGTTACCGTCACAAACTTTTAAAGTCCACTGCTAAACCTAGGCCTCCTTCCCTCCTCCATAGATTGCCTCATAGTGGGGAAATTTGGCATAGTTGCCACGCTTGGCAAGTAGGTTGGCCACCGCAGTTTATTTTATTTTTAGTCGTTATTAGGAAGACGCTGCTGCCCATCTCCTGATTTGTTTCCCTCTGTCGCCTCTTACGACACCCACGGGATGATATGGGGTAGTGGATATTCTTACACCGCTACTATAAGGTAGGCAGTGGATTTGTTCTGGATAAATATGATTGTAAAAATAAGTAGAGTATTGCGGAGCCACACTCAGCGATAGAAAAATCATTCATTTCCTTATTCTTACCACATTGATTCCCCCTTTCTAAATAGCTCAGCATTTGTGTAACAGGAACAAGTTAGGTTACGATAAGGCTGACATATCCTTGTAGGATAAAAGCCTTTTTAAATAAAGATAGATAATAAACAAAAATAAGTAGAGTAGGTACATCAGCCGACAACTGCGAAGTAGGAAATTTAACTGACCATTATAGTAATTGAGTTAAAGGGACTCTTGATATTAAGTGAACGTAATATACGCAACAATACACAACATCAGACTCGTGAGTCACCGGTGTTTACATGGTAAGTTTCCGACAAGGAATTTATTGAGAACTATCGGCCCCCCCGGCTTTACCCGTTAACTATCTTAAATGTTAGGTAAGTATAATTAATTTTTCGCGGAATGATTTAAAACTTTTTAAGAGCAATTATTCAGTCATACATTATTTAACTTTAACTACTAACTTTAACTTCAATTATTGACGCAGCGCAAGCTTTGGAAGCTCTCAAGCGGCTCGACTTTTTCAGACTTACTTGACGAATATCATAACTTTTAGAGAAAATATGTATTTCCATTAACATATAACCTATATCTATCTGGAATAATGAACCTTTCAAATAGTGAAAGATTTTTTTAAATACGTGGTTAACATAGAATTATTACGCATTCTATGGTGGTTTAAAAAGTAAAAAGTATAATATACTTTATTGTACACCAAGGAACATATTACAAAATTTATATATTTAAATGGACATTGGTAATTTGGTACAACAGGCGGCCTTATCGCTAAAACAGCGATCTCTTCCAGGCAACCTTAGGGCAAAGGATACTATTTTTAAAAGAAAGCGGAAGGGGTGTACAGAATATAATATAGAAAGATAAATAGAAGAACATAAGTGATTAAAGGAAAAAAAGTGGATGACGACAGATAGTAACTTAGAGGAAAGGTAATAATGTTTTAATTTATTTTTAAATATAGGAAGAGATTTAGGTTATTTAATATGTAAGGGGAGAGAATTCCATAGTCGTATAGCGGTAACCGTAAAAGAATTAGAATAGAAGGAAGAGGAATGTCTAGGAATACTTAGAAGGAGATTATTTTGAGATCGTAGAGGTAAGGAGTGTAAACTACTTAAATATATAAATCGGTCTTTCAAATAAGAAGGAGTGGTCGGATTGAACAGAATGCAGTAAAGAAGATGAAGAATGTGAGTATTCCTGCGAAGGCGAATCGGTAACCACTTGAGCTTATGGCGGGATTCGGATATGTGGTCATATTTTCGTAACCCAAATATAAACCTTATGCAATAATTTTTAAGCCGCTCAAGTTTATTAAGTTGATCGACTGTTAGGTCAAGATAACAAGTGTCCGCGTAGTCAAGGATCGATAAAAGAAGAGACTGAGCCAGCGCAACTTTAGTAGGAATGGGGAGAACATTGCGTAATCTTCGAAGTGAACCAACTGCGGCAAACATTCCTCTACTTACTTCACTCACTTGCGGTTCCCAAGACAAAGTCTGATCGAACATAATACCTAAATTCTTAACTTTGTCACTGTATGGGATAAGTGTCCCTTCGAATATGACTGGCGGGAGCGGCGACAAAGTTAACCGACAGATTAATTTCGAACTCCCAATAATAATGGATTGAGTCTTCAATGGATTAACTTTAAGCCCAAATGAATTACACCAATGAGAAATACGAATAAAATCTTCATTAATTAATGTAATTGTATTGGGGAGATCCGCAATCTTACATTGAGAGTAGATTTGTAAATCGTCTGCATATAGGTGGTAAAGAGAAGTAATGTGGGAACAGATCGAATTGATGAAAATAGAGAACAATAGAGGAGACAACACGCCACCTTGTGGGACGCTAGCTTTGACAGCAGACCAATCAGAAAACTTGTCTTGAATTTGTACACGTTGCCGGCGCCCTCGCAAGTAACTATGAAACCAACCAACTACTTCAGGAGATATGTTAAGAGAACTTAGGACAGCGAGTAAAACATCAAAGTCTACAGTATTGAAGGCATTACTAAATTCAAGCAATGTCAATACTGTAACCCGCTGATTATCCATGCCCAGGCGAATATTATCAGTGATTCTAACCAAAGCCGTAGTCGTACTATGACCGGGACGGAAACCAGATTGGAATGAATTCAAAAGGTTATGATTGGACAGGAAATTGCTCAGCTGTTGGTATATTAGGCGCTCGAGTACTTTAGAGAGAAAGAAAAGGATGGATATAGGGCGGTAATCCTCATATGTCGGATTAGATTTTTAGGGAGTGGAGTTACTAGGCCGTCTTTCCAGGATGAAGGAAAAACACTGGTGTCAAGGGAACGATTTAAAATAAGTGTAAGGATAGGAGCTAAAAGATCGAGTAATGGGATAATCATCTTACGACTAATGCTGTCAGAACCAACTGCGTCAGAAATAATTGCTAATATATTCTTCTTCACATCACTGACAGTAACTTGGCTAAAGACAAACGAGCAAAAAATTGGGAGTTGATATAGCAGAAAATTGAGCAAGTGTATTTTTCTTCGTAGCACTGTCTATAGTGGCGCTAGAGAGGAAATGAGCATTAAACTTATTTAAATTCAA
This sequence comes from Parnassius glacialis, assembly GCA_033319125.1. Taxonomy (NCBI): domain Eukaryota; kingdom Metazoa; phylum Arthropoda; class Insecta; order Lepidoptera; family Papilionidae; genus Parnassius; species Parnassius glacialis. The sequence continues at coordinate 31,203,388 of JAVANC010000025.1, forward strand.
ATTAAGAGATTCTACATTACGCTTTGCTTTTCCAACCCCTAAAGATTTGAGAGAGTTCCAAACTTTAGTTGAGTTATCTTCCTCAACAACAGATTTATAGATATGGCGTTGTTGACTATCTCTACACACCATATTGCAGCGATTTCGTGCCCTGTTATATTTCTCTCGGTTGGAATCATTAGGATTCATACGATATTTAGTTTTCGCTGTGTTCTTTTTTCTTGAAGTTTTTTTATGTCGGCAGTGAGCCAGGGGGCAGGAAGATGCTTCATTCGGACTGGACGAATTGGAGCGTGAATGTCATACAGTTGTGTAACTATACTGTTAAAATATATATCTGCTCATCAACTGAACCAGCATTCGCAACTACTGACCAGTCAACCTTAGCAGTATCTTCTCGTAACTTATCCAGATCCATTCTACTAAAATTGCGCCGGAGAAGGATCCTTCGCTTAACTTTAGAAGGTTTTAATTTATAGCACAGGTAAAGTAGATCATTGTAAGAAAAAGCGAAGGCATTGCATTGGCCATGCTTTGCAACGTGGTCAATAGAAGAAACAAGTATTGAATCAAAAAGAGAAGGCACACAATTCGGAAAAGCATGAGTCGCAGAAAGTGGGAGAATATGTAAGTTAATGCCATTAACAAGAGATTTGAGACGGGATGCTCTAGCACCATTTTTGAGAAGACAAGTATTGAAATCTCCCATGACAATAGTGTGATTATAAAGCGAGGAGTATTGTTCTAAAAGAATTTCAAAAGCTGAAAAATAATCAATTGTAACATTTGGACTATAATAGACACCGAGAAGAAGCTTTAAATGTCCAAACAATATTTCGATGAACAGGTGTTCAGGGCCGTCAACATTAAAGTTTTTCAGAGTATCTGAGAAATGAGAATCAAGAGTTTCACTTAAAGAAGGGATGCTGTGATAACTGTCATTACTGCTCAATCCATCTGAATCACCGAGGGAAAAATAGCTGTCGTCTAAATTATCATTATTGAAAATCATAGATATCAAACTATAAATATAATATAAAAGTGGGTTTACAAACCCACCCGCCAGTTGCAAGGAAAGATTCACTTCATAGAAGAAAAATTAATAGCATTCACAGAAGAAAAACAAAAATTATTGTAACTATAAACACACAAAATACTTATTCATATACTTAAAAATTAACAAAAAGAAACAAAAATAAAATATTATGAACAATAGGATTTTATACTACGCAAAACCCTTGTAGCCACGGCATATATTTTGTCTGTGGCTAGATGTCAAAGAGTATTGCTGTCATAAAGATAAGATAAACAAAACGAACTACCTATCTAAAGTCCTTTTCATGAAAGAAGTCCCGCGGTGATTTTTGGAACTAAAATTGACAGGTCGGCCATGTTGTCGTTCGTCGATGTTATCAAGTTCGTTTGTTGTAGTAGATTTTTGTGAGTTTTTAACTAGCTTAGTGCATTTTAAAGATTGTTTACAATGCCAAAAGTTGTAAAAAGTTCGGCTCGAGAAATGATATTGAAGGTGAAAGAATTCTGTGAAGCTGAACAAAAGAATCAAGGTGTTTTAATACCACTTAACAATGTTCGGAAGAGAGTGGCCGCCATAACAGGTACTTGCCATATAATAATTTTTGCCGTATTGATGGGACTTTTATGATAAAAATTCGTTTTGGGACAAAATTGAACAAATACATAACGTGATGAAATTAGGTAACCGAAATTAAAACATATATTACATAGTACATAAGCATTATAAACTTAGTGACTATTATTTTTAATTGTTCATTCTTTAATTGCAGGTGTGTCAGAGAAAACTGTAACAAGAATTACAAAAGAAGGTATAACAGCGGCGAGTACTTCGAAAAAAGTTGTCACCCCAGGGAAGAGTCGCCCGCATCCGAAAAAGTTCGACTTAGACGGGTTCGATTTGTGCGCCATCCGGCAAAAAATTCACAGTTTTTACGTTGTGCATAAAGAATTACCAACTTTGGCTAATTCACGGGCAGCTCTGAGAGAAGACAACAATTTTCAGGGAAGCATCACAACATTGCACAGGATATTAAATAGGATTGGTTTCAAGTACAAGCGATGTCAATCCAGACGCAAACTACTTATGGAACGTCACGACATTACCGCATGACGTGCAAGATATTTGGATAAAATACGAATAACTCGCACTGTGGAAAAACGACCCGTTGTATACTTAGATGAGACCTTCAGACTAAGACAGCTCAGTGCACGCACGTCGAACATTTAGAGGAGGAATATTTAAAAAATGACGGCCTTATGGATGAAGAGATGGACCGAATAATTATATCTACGGCTAGTGATACTGAAACAGAATCTGATTCAGTTTCCATCCACTCTTCAGACAATGATGTTCCTATGGCCGCTGATCACAATTATTCAATAAAACTCTGAATAAAAAATTGTAATGCTTTTCTTTACCCTATTTTCTCATCTTTTCCCTGTAAGTAGGTAGAACACCGCTTATAAAAGTAAATAAAAATATACTTTTTACATAACAGAAATATAGTAAATTATGTAAATGGACATTTTTATCAAAATTTATGTTTAAATAAACTTAAACTAGGAAATGTGGCATCCCACGTTTCCCAGTACTGATCATGACCAAAAATCGTCTGCTTTTATTACTTTGTTTTTAGTTTCTCACCTAAACACTGAAACTATTTAATAATAACACGACACTTACAGAGTCATAATTACCTTAGTTAATTGGACTTATTGCATGAGTCATCCCATGAGTGGGTTGGTAGACATTTTGATAAAAATGCCCAAATATACATTTCACTTATCAGAAATATACATGTTTCACTAATCTGAACTATTGTTATAGTATTGGCTTGAGTAATGAAATTACAGCCTATCTAAAATGTATTTATTTCTTAATACAATTTAATAGTTTCATCGAAGTCTGCAGGAAATAATATTATTTGATAAATTACATATGTTAAATGTATAATAGGTAAATTTTTACTCATAAATGGCAACACTATGTCACGCGAGTACAGCGCTGCGTCTGGGGGATTTCTTTCAGGAAAAGGACTTTACAAGTTTCAATGGAAGCTTATAAAAATAAATGTGAGGGTTAAATAGTTTAAATTGTTATATAAAAACAAACCGTAAAATTTGTAAAACTATGACATATCGTTAGTATACAAATAAAGAGGAAGATGAATGTAAATTTGTGTTTACAATGTATATTCTAACTAATGTAATATAAACAAAGAAAAAGTAAAGTTATAGGAAAAGAATATTAAATGCATAGTTTACTTAGTCTTTACAATTCTTTTGGACCTCGAAGTAAGACTAGCAGTGCCTTGAGTCAGAGGCTTAGATGACAACTGAGGTATGCCATCCAAATCAGCCTTACACTCAGCTCGATGACGCGAACCATCAGGGGCTATGATATGAATAAAGCCATCCCTAGTCCAGCACTTACTGATACCGAATCGCTGCCTTGCTTCCATAAACAAGCCATGACGGCTCTTTGTTAAAAACTCTGATAGAGTAATACCGCTGCCTTTTAATCCAGTTTTAGAGAACCAAACCTTGTCATGCATTGCAGTGTCTGTAAACTTCACCAATATTGGCCTGGGTTTCTTGCCAGAGGGACGTCCCATGCGATGAGAAGTTTTAATGCAAGCTGAAGAAAAGGCTGTCACACTAAGATGTTCACCCACAATGTTACAGACCTGCGCAGCAGTATCTTCTGTTTTCTGCTCGCTGACTCCATGGAATAATAGCATTTTGCGCCTTCTACGCATCTCCTGACGATCAAGCTCAGTGCTAAGGAATTCAACCTGTCTCTGTAGGGTGTTCATTGCAGAGAGCACAAAGCTTCTGAAACTGTTGAACTCCGTTCCCTGGGTTGTGTTAGATGTTGGTGTACTTTCAAGGCCCTGTTGAAACTCACTCATTTTCTGCTGGAACATTTCTGCCAACGCATTGAGTGATTCTTTAACTGAGTCCATAGTGATGTGTAGTGACAGTGCAGATAAACCAAAAAGTAAGTTTATGAAGTGATGTTAATTTTAGAGACTTTTACTAGGAAAATACTGTCCGGTGGGTACTATAAGTCACATTTATTAATTATATTATTGAAAATTTTGTAAATAATACTGTGTAATTAATTTTATAACTTTAAAAATTAAAGAGCTCTTATCAAAACGTGTCAACTTTTTCACACCTACCCTCCAAAAAAAAAATGGTTACCTTCGACATATACTCAAATTCATGAAATTCTCTCTTTCTTTATAATATTAAGCCGACCAGTCTAAATGTCTGCGCAGAGCACGATAATAATAGGGCACGAGTGTGTGCTCAAGCACATATGTACTCTGTATTCCCTCACTCTCATAGTCTGCACTCGGTCTCTGCAGGTCGACTGCAGTCATCACTCTAACACAGGACTAACACGGAAATATCAGGCGCAGGACTAACGGTTTTAGGTGCTTTTCCATGCCCGCTACTGAGAATTTCTCGACAGATAAAATTAAGTACATAACTGATTTTGTCCCGATCCTTTTTTTGAAACGGGGACCACACGATAAACAGTCGTTCACACGACCAACCTAAACCAACAAGACAGTCAATATAAAATATATGATATACTAGCAACCCGCCCTGGCTTCGTCTAGGTAGGATCTATTAAAGCGTTTCCCTGACCAAATAACCTTGAGCATATAGTGCACTGCCGCCCTCACTCTGCGTACGCCCATTTATAGAATTCACACAATTTTTGGAATTAATTTTAATTAAAAAAATAAGCAAACTTTAAAAATTAAATAAAACGTGAATAACTTAGATTTTTAAATTATCTATCCATTAGTGTAATCCTCAGATGATTAGAGCATTGCCTTTAGCAACGGATGCATGTAATAAATAATTTTAGTCATTTTTTAAAAGTAGTATTTAAATGTATTTATAACACATACATACAAATTAGAACGTGGAATGTGATGATAGGATATCGTACATTAGTATTTTTTTTTTACCTGGCTATACTTTGTACGAGAGTGCGAGTTGACGACAGAAATATTAGGTAAATTTGAAAGGTGCGAAGTCGCCCGATCGGGCGAGTTTTTGTCGGGCGAGATGATGAATAACCCGTGCTTTAGATGTAGTTTATTTCTCATAACTAAAGAGATAGTAATCTCTGAATAAGGGTACGTTCAGATGACAAGCGCTCAACGCGCGTTTAGATAACGCGCGCTTACAACTACATCAGTTTTATTCAGGCCGTATACATGCTAGCGTTGAACGCTGCGCTAGCGCTCGATAGACGTATTTTAGGGTTCGCTCAGTTCGTCCAGAAATAGTCCGAAATGGAAACGGAAGCTTTTAATACCGAATTATATATAGATGAAATAGAGAAACGTCCTGCGATATGGGACATGATCAGGGCGGCCGCGGCAACGCGCGTGCTACGCCAGACAAGCGTGGACCATGTGAATACTATACAAAACTTTTACGCGCGTTCGACGCGCTTTGAGCGCTTGTCATCTGAACGTCCCCTTACGAAGAAAAACGCACTATCGCATGGTTTTAGTCGGGGTATCGCCTTAATGTGGCTTTAATCAGATTCAAGAAAAACATCAACGACTGTTTATTTTACAAATTTCTGGATTTTTTTTAGATCCCTCCTGGCATTGATCTTGTTTCATTTCGTGAAGTTTCATTACAATCGGTTCATCCATTCCAAAGATTAGCCAGACAGACTGCCAGACAGACAGGCAGACTGTACGGTCAGGTCAGGTCAGCTACTTGTTTAAGTATTAACCCGGTTTCTTTGTTCATTTTCTATAAAAAATCTCTGATTCAATTCAGGAGGCATCCACGACTTTTTCTGTCACCAGGACGGCGCCACATAGAAATGAAGTAAAATATTTGACAGATTTCATGGAGCGGGGAAGTTAATTTGTTCGGCAATATATATATAATAAATATTAGTTATTTTTTATATTAATTACATTAGAAATGAATAAACCAAACTACGGATATTTACGGACAAAAATTTAAAAGTGTTAAAAATGTGCAATACATTAAAGAGCAAACCACTGAGGCATTTTTTGTGTATTTACACATTCAAGAAACCGATAACCTGATAATTAAAACGCAATTTTTCAATTATTATTACACAAATATTACATGGTAGGACTATGCAGCAGATATGTATGATGTAATGATTTCTTTAATTTTCGCGAAAACTACAATGTTATAATGAATAAAACTAGTTTTGTGGATTTTATCGCGTATATTAACTTACTCGTATTTTATATTCCCGACGTTTCGAGTACTTTACAGCACCCATGGTCATGGACCCCCTCCACCCCCTCCATGGGGTCTTTGTCGTCCCAATGTCATAGATAACCACGAATACGTCGAGATTGAAATAATAAATTTTTGTTCCGACATACTCAGTATAAACTTACAGTATCATGAAGTCTTGCAGTTGTTTACTTGGGTTGGGATTTAATTTTATTAATTATAGGATGCCAATCTGATGGTAGCACCCAGCTATAGTCTCTATTGAAATTAGGATATTTTTTGATTTCAATAGCCTCGCGAATCATCCTTGGAAGGAATCGGTGTTTTTTAGCGAATATTAGTGGTCTATCAAATCTAATGTAGTGAAGGGAGCGATCCTGTAGGTATTCACAGCCTGCAGACTTCCCGGAGCGTCTATTCTTCATATCAGCTATGTGTTCTTTAACGCGGGTTTTTATTGATCTTTTAATTTGTACTATATAAAAGAGAACACATTCACAATTAATATTGTACTCTCCTGCATCTTGCAGAGGGACATTACAGTTGACTGATGGTAAAAAGTGACTGGTGTTATCAGGATTCCGAATTACTAACACATCTACAAAAGCTAAAGAATTGTTTGCCTCTAACTCTAAATTGTGAACTGAATTTTAAAATTTATGGAGTTCAGATTTAGACCATCTGAACTGCAGTTACTTTATCTAAAGGTAGAGTTGTGAAATTGTCATCTACGTACCGCTTGTAGAATCTTGGATTTACGGGAGAAGTAAGCAGCGCTTTCTCCTCAAAGTCTTCCATGAATATATCGGCGACAATGGGAGATACAGGTGAGCCCATCGCCTCTCCATCTACTTGCTTGTAGAACTCTTCCTTCCACAATAGGTAGCCAGATGTAAGGCAGTGTCTGAGTAATACTACATATTCTACGGGCATGTTGTTTTCTTCTAGCCTTCTAGTTAGATGACTATATTTGAGATACATTCTTCAACAGGTATCCATGTGAACAGTGACTGGACATCAAAACTGACCATAGTTTCATCGTCTGCCAGATGTAGGTCTTTATTCTCGCTGACAAAATGGTAGCAATCCTTTGTGTGTGCTCTTGTTTGTCCCCTGAGCGGTGAGAGTATTTTCGCTAAGTGTTGAGCCAATCTGTAAGTTGGTGAAACGATGTGGCTCACTATGGGACGTATTGGAGCATTGGGCTTGTGTATTTTTGGTAACCCGTACAACTTCGGTGGTTTGGCACACGTAGGTGGTTAACTATGAAATTGGGACGTCAAACACCTCAGTCCCCCGAAACGACAGGAATATAAAATAAGTAAATATACGCAATAAAGTCCGTAAAACTAGTTTTATTTAAATTAATGTTGCTGTGTTTTGTATGATGAGTGTAGAGAACCGGAGACCCGTTTTACTGGAAACGAGGCATTCCATCTTAGCCTCAGGGGTGACATCGCATATGCCTTTTGATTCTTTAAAAAAAAAATAGGTAAAGTGTCTAAAGGCAGAAATAAGTTTAGAAAAATTAATAAGAAATAAGTTTAAAAAAAAAGTTTACCTCACTCCCAATTAACAACATCTGGTGAGCGTAAAATGATTAGCCCCCATTGGACCGATACACTTACCGACCGATATAATTATGCCTATAGCTACTAATATCTGTAGCACGGACTCGGTTGTGCAATCTTCTAGGCACTGAAAAGGGTTTTGTAAATCGAGCTGAAAGTTTTCGGGACTTTGGATTAGAGCACAAAGGGGACGAAGCGTTGACTTCATTAGACGACGATCACTTAGAAATCACTGAACATCTCAGTTTTTTTCGAAGCGTCGGGGCTCGACCAGCTCCTCTTTCTATGGGGCCGATTCTGTAAGAACGAAATCATTATAAAGAGTCTTCTTTCTCTCCTAGCCGACTTCGTAGTGCCTCTTTCTCCATGAAGTCAGCCAGCTGCTGGCCTTGGGTCCTGTTACCCAATGTAGGTAGAGGGTATCTAGGGACCTTCAGCTTACCGTTCTCTATTGTGTCTAATTTTGCGTTAAAGTCTACCATTAACAAATTAAATGATATTTTATAGATTAAAAAATATTTTATCGTAACTCACTATACGCTAGTGAGTTACGATAAAATAACGTGATATTTTAGATTTACTTTAAATAATAACTAAAATCTGCCAAAATACTTTCAAATATACAATTAATATATTATAAGTATAAATAGGGGGATGAAGCTGCTCGCGTCCGTAGGAATTACTTGAATCCTGATTCCCTACACGTATCCCCTGGGTAGTGCTAAACGAGCAGTACTACATACTGGTGGTAGGTTGGTCCTCTAGTGAGAGGCTCGGCCGAGGGTTAGTTACCACCCACCTGGCAAAGACATACCGCCAAATGATGCAAATCGTGTTCCGGTATGATGTTAGGTGAAACCCATTTCTTAGGGAGAATGGGTCTGGACAGTTGCGTTACGCATACGGACTGGTTGCGACGCGGCCGTTTCTTAGTGTCAGGTGCCTGGTATTGGAGGTTAGCGGGATCCGAAGCACGGTTGCACCGCTGGCCGACCGTAGATAGTTGGGGGCCCAATTAATGAGCCAGACACTCATGAAAGGCTGCCCCGCCATCTTACGAAAAATCCTGGGATGGCTCCACCATGCCGGTTGGCGACCGGAGGAGAGGGCCTGGTGGCGATTTCCAGGGGGGTTCGGGCGTCCCCGCGATCTCCATGCTAGGTACCATCGATGCTATGACTCTGTTTGCGTCCCTAGGTTTATATGTGTGACGCCTCGTCCAACTGCCATTCTCTCAACCTATTCACTCCCACCATTGATGAAAAAAAGGAAAAAGAAGAGTAAGTTTGTACAGCGGTTGCACTCCCTCTCCATTAAAGTGCACCTCACAAACATCCGAGGCCTGCACTGTAATCTCAATGCAGTCCATTACCACCTTGAGACTGACAAGCCGCACTTACTCTTCTTGACTGAGACGCAGATCAGATGTCCTCTAGATGCGGCGTACCTTGGCTACCCTGGGTACACATTGGAGCATAATTTCCATCAGCGCGCCGGAGTCTGTGTTTACGTCCGCAACGACATCTGCTGTAAGCGTCTCCGTCACCTTGAAGACCCCACTTTCTCTACGATCTGGGTATTGATAGACACTGGAATGGATAAAATTATTTATTCTTGTGACTACCGATCGCACAGCGGTGACCAGGAGACAACGAGGCTGTTTGAACACCTCAGTGAAGCCTCTGATGTGGCTCTAAATCGGTACCCTAATGCACAGTTGGTTTTTCTGGGGGACTTTAATACCTGTCATCAGGACTGGCTGTTCCCATACCAGAAGATCGACCACGCTGGGAGAGAGGCGTGGAATTTTGCCTTGTCGCTGGGGCTCTCCCAGCTGGTGCAACAAGCGACTAGGGTACCTGATGTGGATGGGCACACAGCCAACTGCCTCGACCTTCTGCTGACGACCGATCCAGACAGGTACGATGTTCAGGTTACCTCACCCTTGGGAACTTCTGACCACTGTCTGGTGAAATCTGTGTCGTTATATTCCCCACGTAACTACGATTTCCATGGAGTGCGACGAATGTGGCGATAAAAGTCAGCAGATTGGGATGAGATGCGGCATTTCTTTGCATCTTATCCTTGGCGGCAGGTCTGCTTCTCCTCTAGAGACCCATTGAGCTGCGCGGATGCCATAACCAATGTGATACGTCAAGCGATGGAGTATTTCATCCCCTTTGCTGACGTGCCCATTGGTAGTAAAGCTCGCCCTTGGTTCAACGCCGAGTGCGCTCGTGCTGAAAAGCAGAAGCATATGGCGTACTTATCTTGGGTCGATGCTCGAGACCGTAAAGCTCCGGATGTTAGCCTTAAGAAGGGAGCCTTTAACCAAGCCGCCAAGTCGTGCAAAAAGGCATTACGCCAAGCCAGTTTCGACCGCATTAAACGCATCGGCACAAAGCTCTCTGTCAAACCATCTGGCAGTAGAGCTTTTTGGTCTCTCGCCAAAGCGGTCGAGATAAACTTCTGTCGGTCTACACTGCCCCCGCTGGTAAAACCAGATGGCTCACTAGCGCATGCGCCTAAGGAGAAAGCGGACTTATTTGCTTCTCTTTTTGCTTGCAATTCGCGTCTGGACAGTAGCAACAGCGTACCATCTCAATTACCTCACTGCGCTACCTCTATGACTGAGGTCCGTATCACCAACAAGGAGGTTCTTAAAACCTTGCGAAATCTAGACGTGAACAAAGCTAGTGGACCTGATGGTATACCAGCTTTAGTTCTAAAGGTCTGTGCACCTGAGTTGTCTCCTGTGTTGACACGCTTGTTCCGCCTCTCATTCAGGACTGGAATAGTGCCTAAATCTTGGAAGCTGGCCAATGTGCAGCCTGTGCCTAAAAAAGGTAGCCGTGCCGACCCTGCCAACTATCGGCCAATTTCAATTACCTCCATACTCTGCAAGATTATGGAGCGTATATTGAACGTCCACCTTATAGCATACCTAGAGCAAAATGATCTCCTCAGTGATCGCCAGTACGGGTTTCGCCGAAATCGATCAACTGGGGACCTTCTACCGTATGCCACTCACATATGGGGCGAAGCCCTCGAGAACTGTGGTGAAGCACTTGCTGTTTCCCTCGATGTTTCGAAGGCTTTTGACAGGGTTTGGCACGCTAGTCTATTGGGCAAGCTTTCAGCGTACGGCTTATCCCCTGGCCTAATTGTCTGGGTGAAGGACTTTCTGAGTGAACGGTCTCTCCGGGTCGTCGTTGATGGCTGCTCATCCAATACTGTGGCGACTAATGCCGGTGTTCCTCAGGGGTCCGTTCTCTCCGCAACTCTCTTCCTGCTGCATATAAATGATCTGCTCATTCCCGGTGTCTATGGGTATGCAGACGACAGCACAGTTGTAGAGAGATACCAACCAAGCGCCCGGGCCAGTCGGGATCAAATCCAGTCAGAAATAGAGGCTATGGTTGAGCGTGTGAGTCTCATACTACAGGCAGTCTCCGAATGGGGCGAAGCCAATCTCGTGAGATTTAACGCCTCCAAAACACAAGCGTGTCTTTTTACCGCTAAAAGGAGCCCGCTCACCTTGGCTCCTACTTTCCGGAATGTATCCTTGGAGTACACTGACCGCCGTCAGTTGTTAGGGATTGAATTTTCTCCGAACCTAAACTATGGGCGGTTCATTGAGTCCAGAGATAAAGCAGCCGCAAGGAAACTTGGTGTCCTTGCAAGGGTGTGGCGGTACTTCACGCCGGGGCAGCTTCTTACCTTATATAAAGTACAAATCCGGTCGTGCATGGAGTACTGCTGTCACATATGGGCTGGTGCTGCAAAATGCCACCTGGCAGCATTGGACTCAGTGGAGAGACGTGCTAAGAGGCTCATTGGTGACCTTGATTTGGTTGAAACCAATCTTGTCAGCCTTGAGCACAGGCGCAGAGTAGCCAGTCTCTCTGTATTCTATAGGATGCATTTCGGTGAGTGTGCGCAGGAATTACACGCCTTAATTCCTCCCTCTCCTTTTCACCATCGGACAACGAGACGGTCGGCGGGTCTTCATCCCTTTGTTGTCGATATCCCACGCATTAGAACCAAACGGTTTGCTTCGTCTTTTGTAATGCGTACAGCAAAGGAGTGGAATAATTTGCCGGCGTCTATCTTTCCGTCCGAATACAATCTAGGCGTCTTCAAGGCAAGAGTGAATAGGCTTTTGTTACGATAAGACAGTGCGATTTACCATCTAAGACTGCATCACCACTTACCACCAGGTGGGATTGTGGTCAAGCACTGGCTTATAATAAGTAAAAAAAAAAAACCACAAGCAACAGTGCTATGAATAAAAATGATTTGCAACTCCATTTATTTTCTCCTATTCCATGTTATAAATGTTTCAACTATTGTTCATAGTTTAAAAGAATAAAGTTATGGATAACTCGATATAGTTTTAGAAACATTTGCGATAAAACATTGAGGCATAAAGAAAGAAGGAGGAAAAAATGAAAAAACCGCTGATCTTACAATCACAATGCCTTTACGGTTCTATTTATGCTAGTTTCCTAACTAAAAACAATCCATATAATATTCATATATAAAGGAAATGCAAAATGTCGATGCAATCAGTCACTTTACTAGCTTTGCCGATTTTATATTAAAAACCGAGATACGAGAAAAAATTCGTAAAATGATTTTGTTAACGATTTTACCGGTTTGTTTGCTAATTGGTTCTGCACAGGTAACGTATAGATTATACTCACTAGTGATCGAATTTCGATCGTACTTCCATTAAATTTTTATGTTTGTATATTAAGCAAGGTGTATTTCACTTTCAACTCTCAGTATACGTTTCCAGTGCCGTTACAGCCTATTAAAGTCCACTGCTGAACTTAGGCCTACTCTATAGATAGTCTCATAGGAGGATTAGTTGTCATAGTTGCCCTAGACTTGGCAGGCGGGTGGGGAACCACAGTTTGTTTATATTAGTCGTTATGAGGAAGACGCTGCAGCCCATCTCCTGGTTTATTTCCCTCTGTCGCCTCTTACAAACACCGACGAGATATTATGGCGTATTGGATATTCTTACACCGTTTCTACACGGGTAAGTATATATATGTATAAGCTTACAGCTGCACCTTATATATGTATATCTATGGTGATAATCTTTACTCTGTGCGTCTGTTTAACCACAGACTATTATGTATTTTACAATATGGACGTAAATAATGAATGTTTTATTTAATTTAATGTATTTGTATAATATCATTATCATCATCATTACAACCCTTCACAAGTCTACACCTGAACATAGGCCTCCCACAAGTACTGTCACAGAGCACAGTCCTAATCCACCTGCGACCATCGAGCACCGGCATTACCAGGTCGTCACTCCATCTAGTGAGGGGTACACTTCGTTTACCGGTAAGAGGTTGCCACTGGAGAGCCTTTCTTCCCCATCGGTTGTCTGTTCTTCGAGCTGTATGGCCGGCATTCGAGCTAATACGGATAAGTAGAACGCATATTTTAAATAAATTGTATTTTTCTACACTCCTTCTCTATATAAACATTAAAAAAGTCCCAAATCTCACCCTCCTCCGTCCACGGAATATGCTTAAAAAGGTGTACATACTTTTCTATTAACGTAATATAAATATAAGTACATTTTTATTGTGACAATATGCTATTTGTGTTAGTTGTTGTTTTATACGTGGTAGAGTCATGCTGCAGCTATATCAATAGTATAGTTGTAGCACGAATGGGTCAGCTCGACCGGGGAAGGACCACGCTCTCACAGAATACCAGCGTAAAATAGCAGCTTAACGCTGTTGTGTTTCGTATGGTGAGTGTAGAGAACCGGAGACCCTATTTACTGAAAACCTATATAAGTCCATCTTGGTCCTCACGGGTGACAACGCATCTACATTTTAATTCGTAATCGAGGATAGATGTAGATGTATATGGGCCACAGCAACCACTTACCATCAGGTGGACTGCATGCTCGTTTGTCACCATTATCCTATAAAAAAAGTTGGCAGTATTTAAGAACGCACTGAGTAGCAATTGGGATTTGATCCGAAGTCATACAAACAAAATGAAAGTTTTAATAAAAAGTAAACAACGACTTCGAAGTCTGAACAGAATTAAATAATTTAATAAGAGCTAAATAATTTCTACATCATTTCTACGTACTTAATAGCTTCTGCAGTTGTTACTAAGACATATAGTTTTATAGATTTAAAACTGCTAAACAAACTATTAAGTGGATATTTTTTATATACATAGTATGTGAATTTGCACTGTTGTAAATATCTTGATACCTTTTAATTCAAATATTCTCATTTCGGATTACTATTTTTTATACAAATAAGAGTGGCAAATTAGCCCACCGTCCGCTTAATGGTTAGGTATCTTCCTACGAAGCGGAAGGTAAAATAAAATGGGATAAATTCACAGTAATTTGTAAAATATTATTGCTTAATAAGCTAAAATTCATCATGAGATTATTCTCCTTCATCATCGTCAATATATCATCATATCATAATATCGTCATATCACTGGCGAATGCCTTAAAAAATCACCTTTTGGTTGTTGTTTTGTTGTCAACTAAAATGAAGGGCCTAACAAAAGCCTGTATTTTTTATTAATTTTTAATGTCCCAAGCGTCTTCTCATCACGTATACCGTAAAACTTGAAAATGAGAATTTACAACCATTGCGTGTAGGCATTAACGACATATAGAACTTAGATGTGGTTATTCACTGTTCATCGTGTGTAAAGGTACTGTAAAGTGTAAAGGCTCACTGGTGTGATCTATGGGGAGGCTATGTTCGGAGTTTTTCTGCGTGATATATATACTTCGTAATAGTGGTAGGAAGTCTATGTACTGAGAATATCCCCAGTAGGACCAGAATAACATAGTGCAACGAATCAATAATCTGAAGTGACAACGGGGCCAGTCATATGAAGAACTAAGCACTGCAAGGGGAAGAAAGCTTCTGGATTGACAGATGGAGTGGCGACCTGGGGAAAGATGCAGGAAGTAGATGGGTGCAGTTGGCTCGAAACCGTAAATTGTGTCATTCCTTGGGACCTATGTTCAGTAGTGGACTTGTATGGAGCTGTAATGAAGATATGATGATAATTACTTTTCAATCTAACTCCAAGTCTGGTTGCAAAACATGGCCGTGTCACATCGTGGAGAGACGGATTGCTTTGGAGAAGTCGTTGTTGCCGACATTCAAGAGGAGCATCCTCGAATGCGTTGAAGAGTCCGCCGTCAGCCCCAACTTAGTGCTGCAAATTACAGCTGGCAACTGGAACGTTGTATGTACACATATGATTCGCATCCATTATACTTTTATACAACAAGGTTGACAAAAGTGTACACTGTCTGCTTAGACACCTATATCAATTCTGGATTAAGATTCAAAATGCAAATTCGTTGTCAACCCTGAGGACTAAGATGAATTGCCTCGTTACCAGTATATATATAAGTGGTACCCATCACAAAGTACAAAGTACTCTCGCCACTCAACAGCAATTAGTGTTTATACAACAGATCTAGACTAAAGGCGGTTGCAGATAGACAACTAAGCTATTCCGAAGTTAAACAAAGGCTGCTTAGCTAAGCTAAGCTCAGATAAACAAAAAATATGTCCCGTGCACACCAACAACTAAACGAAAGCGCTATGACTATAATCAATGAAAAAAGTTCCGATGATGAATACGCTACACATAGAAAAAGAAGATTAGTACTGATCTATTAGTTTAAAAAAAAGACATTCCAGAAGCGAAGGGGTGCGGTAGGCGGGAGGGGCTTAGCTTAGCTCGTGTAGCTGCGCATCGGCATGCACAACTAACTTAGGTTGGCATAATATTTTAGTTAGCTCACATAGCTTAGTTTGAATAGTTTGCAGTCTGTACACAAGTATGAAAAACGGCATCAGCTATGCGAGCTACGCTAAACTAACTTAGCTTAGCTCTTGGTCTGCAACCGCCGTAACTCTATAGTTACACATTTGTCATAGATAATAAAATAACTATTTATTGGTATCTAATATGTTTATATCTGTATATGTAACTAGCAGTGCGCCCTGGCTTCGCAGGTGTGATTTCTAAATCTTGATAAGAGCGCCATCTATCGGGTTCAACTGTGAACCTAAATCCTTCTCGAATCAAGTGAATCACACACACACAAATTCTGCAGTACACCTGATGGTTAGTGGATACTAAAGCCTATGGGTATTCCAGCCAATTTTATGTAAACCACGCTACAGGTGCGTTGTCGTATCTGAGTACTAAGATGGAGTGTCTCGCAGCCTGTTATAATACTGGCTCTCTGTATATAGCTCAAATAGCTTGGAGGCAAAAATAGATGGGTACACAGAGACAGAAGAGGCTCCTAGGCAAAAAGGACATCTACCATACTTTGTCTCTAATTACCAAGATACTTCTAAATGCATTCCCACACACTCTTCACATCGATAAGCAACCGAGGATACGTTTTGGCATCTAGGGAAGGGTTTTCTACATAGAAGGAAAGACTACTATAAAAAAATAGCAAGTAGTAAAACCACGATATTTCCATTCAAATTTAAAAAATATTACTATAGCCGAAATTAACTTATTCCAGAGGAAAGAATATAAATTAAAAGCGTGGGCGCTCTGCCTGCTTCTCAAATCCAACATGATCTCCAAGGAAGGTGTGTTTCATTTGGACGTCGCACTGGCCGGAGTTCCAGATATTGGTAATATTTTCTTTCAAACGAAAATTTCTGTTGTGCATAGTACCATAAAGTAATATTTAAAAAAAATATATACCTACCTATTAATTACTTATACCTATATTATATAATATGTACCTGTCTTCCCTACCTACATTTATTCTAATATAAACAGGTACCTATAGTAAGTTCTCAGTGGTAGAGCCACGCGGCAGCTTTTGCTGTCGCACGGATGGGCCGGCTCGAACCGGGGTGGTACCACGACCTCACATAATACCAGCGTGAAGTAGAGGTTTACTTCTGCGTTTCGCTTGGTGAGTGCAGGCGGCCGGAGGCCTTTTTTACTGGAAATGAGGCATTCCATCTTAGTCCTCACGGGTGACAACGCATCTGCATTTTGATTCGCAAACGAGGATAGATGTAGATGTCTATGGGCCGCAGCAACCACTTACCATCAGGTGGACTGTGTGCTCGTTTGTCACCTTCATCCTATAAAAAAAAAAAGTAGAAATACACACAATATTTACAATAATATGGATACCCCACATGGTTACAAGAATGCAACTGCTCATAAAATAAGTTAAATGTACCTAGAACTTCACTCGTTCATAAATTCCGGATGGCATTCGAATCTCATCCGGAGCCAAAATTTATTCAAAAACACAATTGTTTTTCGATTGGAAATTAATACATTACATTATAATACAATACAATATTTTAAAGTTTTGTGCGCCTACATAAATTATACAAATAATGCAAAGGCAATTTTGTAAAATTTATATTAGTGTCCGACTGAAAATCGATTTCAGGCCGAAGTCGATGCCGAAGCCGAAACCGAAGTCGATAAATGACTATCACCACAAACTTTAAAACCTTAAGAAAGTAATTTCAAAATTGGCAAAAATTAATAGATACCTAATATAATCGATTTTAAAACTTTTAAATTATAGGTTTTTATTGACTGTATAATATAAGAGATAATTTCGTTTAGAGACAATAAAAATTAAGTTGCCACGTCCATCGCGTTCTCTCTCATTTGTCACGGTTCGTTCGATTCCGGCGTTTGCTAGAAACCTTCGGCTTAGGTTAGAACTTCAACCCAAAGACGTTTTGACTTCAACCATTTGGCCGATGCCCAAGGTTTCGCCGAAAATGGATTATGGCCGAAGGTGGCCGAAGAAGAAGCCAAAGCCGAAGCTTCGGCTGGACACTAATAAATATTTTAATGCTACTTACAATCTTACAATTAGTATTTTATTTTACGTTTCAGATAAAAACACCGTCGAAAAAAAAATTGACGAATGTCTATATTCAAAGGAGCGTACACCTGAAGATATAGCTTGGCATTTTCTCAAATGTTACCATCAGGGCAATCCAAGATATTCCTACATGTAAGAAAAAATAAGTTAATTTATTTTTAAAGCAGCGCCATCTGTTGTACAAAATAAACAAATAAAATTACAATTTATTTTCCTGCCATCTAGTGATACAATGTAAGAATAGGTGCAGCATAAAACTCAATGTTAAGAAGTCTTCTTGCTGTCATACCGTTAGATAGCACTTATATATTTTTACTTTAACGCGTCCTAAAATTTAAACTTTAATGCCTTAAAAACAAACACATTATTTATCTCACTAATAAAAAATATATTTGTAGTTACTACAATTGTAGTATAACATCGAATCAAGCCACACATGTAAGAAAAAAGTACCATAAAAATTGATTAAAAGTTAACTGTTTTCTTTCAATTAAATAATTTTTAGTAAAAAACAAATAAAATAACTAACTAACACACATTAATATTTGTGGATAGTTATACTAAAAAACTACGTTACAAAGTATACTTGATTATAACGACTTATTAACATAGATTTTATTTTCTGGTTTTTGTTAATTTATTTGATATATTACGGTGTTTCAGACTCGGGTGAATTATGAAAAACTATAGGTACAACTAACAACTTTGAGAAATTTGAAAAAAAAGATCGAGGAAAAGCGAATACTTATTCGGCAGAATTTTTTAATAATTGTAAAAACAATTGGGATAGCATGGAATAGAAGAATTTGAGACATAAATGACAATTCAATCATCTATAAAAAATTATAAGCACTTATATAATTAAATGCAAAATATCTAAGCTATTAAAATATGAAATCGATTAAACTCACAAAAATTCGATATTTATGAGCAAAAATGGTTTTATTTTAATACAGATAGCATAGTATTAATTATTAAATGTAATTTAATACAGATAACATAGAAGAAGAGAGAGAGAATGACACTGTCGGCAAGTACTCATGATAAAAAAAACATTCATTCAAGTTTATAAAAATTCCGTAGATTTTTTTTCTTTAAAAAACGTTACCCCCACACTAGGATTTTCTCCTGTATCGTGGAGGCAGTATACAAACATAAATTGCACGAGGACAAACATCCAGACCCGGAACAATTATTTGTAATCCATACAAATACTTGTTCCGTGCGGGATTCGAACTCGCGGCCCCCAGCGCGTAAACTCATTGCTAACTTAGCAATGCTAAGCCCTAGACAGGCATGCAGGTACCTCAAATTCCGTAGTTTCATAGATGATGACAAAATTCCGTAGATCTACGGAAAAATCCGTATTTTGGCAACGCTGCGTTTATATGCAAAGATCCACCAATAGAAATGTGATATTTTACAAACTCCCCTCTCCGCACACTCCGCCACGCGCCGCATCGCGCCGTCCACCCAACCGCACCTCAAACAAGTTTGGACTGGCTTTCGCTTTGCTTAGGAACCGGTAAAATAAAGGTTCTTAAAAGTTTCAATTTAGGTTTTGGTTCCTGTTCCGGTATAGGTACTTACCGAAACCCCTAAATACCTATTCTATACAAACGATATCTATAGAACGACAAACGAGCACACAGTTCACTGTTTGATGGTATGGATGCTGTGACATCTACATCTATCTTCGATTAAGGATCAAAAAGTGATTTCGTTTAATTATAAGACTTGCCATACCTGGTATTTCTGACGCAGAACTATATGATTGCCGTTACGATATACAATATAGCAATGATCGTGACAAAGAATGAAGAAATATGACTAAAGGAGGTACAGAGGATATATTTTGTACATGTACAATCAAAATGCAGATGCGCTTACAACCCTGAGAGCTAAGATGGTGGGTCTCGTTTCCAGTAAAAAGGGTTTCAGGTTCTTTTCACTCACCACACGAAAAGTAGCAGCCTTAAGTAGTTGTTTCACGCTGGTATTCTGTGAGAGCGTGGTCCTTTCCCTGTCTAGCCGTCCTTTTATATAGAATATTATTGTTTGTGTTATATAGAATATAATAATGTGCTCGTTTGTCACCTATTATGAAACAACGCTTCATTTTAATAGACGCTAGTAATTAATATATTTGTATTTGTTGATCAATAATATAATACGTTTATCAATATTAATCAAAGACATTTAAGTAGTAGTAGTAATAGACCGGACATCAGCAGCAAAATTGTCGTCTGTAACTTATGTCCTATAGGATATATCTCCGTTAGTCTTAGTGACATCGTCATAAAGTCAAGACGCATTCTTTTCATATATTTAAAAAATATTTTTATAGAAAATATGCCCGGTTGTGCATTAAGATATTGTAAGTCACGATATGGAGCAAAAAATGAACGTTATTTTTTGCTCCATATTTGTTATCGTAAATATAACGTATATTTACCGAATAATCTTTAAATTTTATTATTTCTCGTAGATTGTTCTAGAAAATTTATTTTTATTGTACTAACCGCCCTCTGTTATCCTGTAGCGTCACTATTTATTTAAAGTTAGTGATTGACGACGTTTATCGATTGGGGTTATCGAAAATAATTATATACAGGATGCCGATTTAATCATTTACAATATTTAAGGAGGTAAAACAGTCAAAGATACTGTACCCATACCAACAAAAATTAGTAGCAAATACCAACTATGCTAAGTAGCCTACTTTATGTGGAAGGGTGGAAACATTTTTTTAGGCATGATGATGAGATTTTCTGTGTTGCATATGAAGATGCTGAGGCTACTTGCTGTGTTGATGTTTAGCCATACCACAAGTCTTCTCTTTTACATACCGGGCTTCATTGTCTGGTGTTATTCAAGGACAAAACCATTGTTACATCAAACGTTACGGCTTGTGACATCAAAAAAAATTGTACTGTTAAAGATATTAGATTCAAGAAGTTGTAGGTTAAGCCTGAGTTAGGAAATAAGGTAAGAACCATAGAATTATTACGCATAGAATACTAGTACGCGCACCGAAAGTGAAGCAAGTAAAACTAACGCGAAAACGCGTAAGTTGACTCAACGACGCGTCAGTGCGCAACGTCACGTCTTACGGAGAAGAGCTCGCGAAAAATTGTAAAAATTATCGTTTGTGTTATAAAATATTGTCACAACGGTGATGATAAACATAAAAGAAGTGATGGTATTACATTTCACATATAAGTTTATACATTTAATTCATTATAAGTACGTAAAACTAAAAAAATTATTACATAAGCTCTCATAATACAAATGTTGCTAGTTGTGGGGAAAAAATCACAATTTTCTTTTATAAATATTTATTTTCTATTTGTGTTTAAAACGTTTAATCGCAACGCTCTGTGTAAAACTCAAATGTTTATATATAGATACCTACTTCTCTAAGTGTTAACATTATATTAACAATGGGTGCCTATTTAAAACTAATACGGAGTGATCAGCTAATCGCGATACGTCGACGCCATTTTAAACTAACTATTTTATTTTAATTGCTGATGGCGGGCCGCCGGAAGTATAGGTAATTAAAGACAATAAAGAATACTTATTTTTATCTACAATACTAAAAACTATAATAATAATAACAAAAAAACTAAAACTAGAAACTTAACTTACGTTTTAGAGTACAGAATAAAAACTTTTTTATTTACATCATGAGATTATTAATAAGAACGCCTCTACTAAACAGATGTCACTTTACACCCAAACATTAACCAGATGTTACGTTAGACCCAAACATATCCTATTTTAACCGACTCCCAAAAAGAAAGTTTATCAATATGTATGTACACTGATTTCTAAGCTTGATCAATTCGTATATACATGCTGAAATTTTTAGTGGTTGATGTCCCGCATCCAAATTATACTGTCTCGATAGTAGAGTCAATTTATTAAATTAAAAAAGGGCAGATTTACAATAGTAATACCCACAAGCTATTCGGGAGTCCAAACTAGTTTATGTCGTATCACTACGCTTGAGAGTTCATGTTATGAATATTTATTAGGTGCCCTTCACCTTGTAGGAAGCGCGCGGTAGTACGTGCGATAGACGTAACACTACATTACGTCCAGCGAATTTTTTTTTTCAGACTTTATTATAGTAATTCGGTATAAGCTAGCCTGTACGCCCGACCTACTTGCGAGATATTGCTATTGGTTTGAGATCGCATTCGAGTTTTGTTTTTCTCGATTGTAAATCTGCCATTTTTACATCCTAATAATTTTTATTTTAATAAATCTATTGTACTACTAAGGCAAAATCATTTTACTTAGGGAAAACAACCATTAAAATTTCAGCGTGTATTGGATCAATCTGTGTGTATATCCTTTCAAATAAAAAAATCTAAATCGGTTTAGAAATTGTAGAATTCTGAGGTAAAAAACATTAAATAATACACCGAATTGATAACCTCCTCCCTTTTTGAAGTCGGTTAAAATTAAACATTACACGATGTGCTTATTGTGTTCGAGCAAATTAATTGTGTTTAATAATGTTATTAAATTTTATTACGTCTGCATTTTTTACCATTAATATATGTATAATAAAGTTATATTAGTAACATCATTATCGTGTTTATTTTATTTTATTTTATATTTTCATAAAATACTTCTACTAAATAATCTTTGTACGTAATACGTAATCTTTATTATATCGATTATTTAAAATTAATCAATAAATAGTGATTTGCACAATTTGATTGCAAACGCCAGAAACTGGTATCACTGAATGGCGTGTATGTGTGCGTGTGACGAGCGTAGGCACATTCGACTCGCGCCCACTAACATAATGACTTTGCATCATTTTAACGCTCGTGTTTTGTACTGGATTGCGTTTCTATGCGTAATAATTCTATGGTAAGAACTAGGTAAGGTAATATAACAATTTTTATTGATGTGGGTAGTATCTTTTAAGTAGTGCAGCTGATGAAATTGACAAAATAATATAAAAAGAGAAGAAGACGTCTCCATACATTCTTGGGCCCAAGTGTTAACAAGATGAAAGTACCATTTGAAAGCGTATATATATAAACAATTAATAGCTGAAAAGATTTGTCAATCTAGAAGCTGAGTTATTGTAGAATAAGTAAAATAGAGATTATCTATTACCTACACTGTACCAGGTGATTTTTCACTGTTATTACATTGTAACAGGTTATTTTTCACTATGATTACTTAAAGATATAAAAGCAGGATCAGTATAAAATAGAGGCATAAAAAGTTAAAGTAATTTTTTTCGTGTGATCGAAGTCATGATAAATAGATTTATACAATGAAACAATCATTTTACTCCCTATTATTATATTTTAAAGCATTTCAAGCTTAGTAACCTTCAACAACATTATCGATACTTTGGTATCGAAATGGTAACATTCCTAAAACGATCTTATATTTTAATCTTTCAAATCTTTGAAGTACACATGGACCAGTCAAATATCACCTTTGTAGAACGCTTCATAGAGTATGGTAATATTTAGAAAGGACCATCAGAACCTAAGAGTATATATATATGATAACTACGTTTAGTCAGAACCATAGTTAAGAGTGCTCAGAACAATTATTTTTTATTTATATGAATTATAAAACTAATATTTTATTAGAATTAGTTTCGTTACTAAATTACGCTTCTCTAAATTAACAGAATTTACTTCAAATGACGAGTTTCCGTCGTTACCTACGCGTCGCATTTACGTCACATACTTTAGTGTTATTTCCTTCGCTGCATGAGTGTAAGAGGCAACTACAAATTTATAAAAAATTAAGTGGGTACAATAGAAATTTTTGTTTATATAAAAGGTAAGTAATTACACTGTCTTTAAAAGTTAATTCCATATATTTTGCTTCGTAACAATTTTATATACTTTATAAAATTTCCATTTCAAATACTGTGTCGTCCACGTATTTAATAGACAGAATTAACTGAAAATTAAATACAAGGTGTGAATGATCACTATAAATCTTGTGTAATTAACACAAATTTTCATATTCCACAAAGTTTTAAAATTACGTTTTATGTTATAATTTCGATATATAATGAACATTATGGCGAAGTTGTTTTCAACAATAATTAAAAATTTTGTTCAACCAACTTCAATATAAATTATTAAGAATAACAATATTAGTCAGACCTTGATCAAATTTATATGGAACCACATTTGAAGCACCAACATTCAAAATAAAAAAGAATCAAATCAGTTCATCCAGAAGGAAGTTATGAGGTAACACACATAAAAAAAAACATAGAGTCGACTTGAGTACCTCCTCCTGTTTGAAGTCAGTAGAAAAATGGCGTATAAAAGTGGCCTAAAAAAAGTATATACCTATGATTAAATTTTTTTTGAGGCTCCTACTGAGTATATCAATATAATCTTCTTTATATATAAAAAGTACGTGTCACGTTGTTTGTCCGCGATGGATTCCTAAACTACTGAACTGATTTCAATGGAATTTTTGGTCAATGTGCAGTTTGGTCCAACTTAAAAGATAGGATAGCTTACATCTCAATTTATAGTCGCAATACAATATTATTTTATTGAAAATTATTTGTCAATTATTTGACACTCACAATTATCTGTTAGCTCCAAACGATTCTGTCAGATGACGATTTTTGTTGACTGGATTGAGTATTGAGTAAATATTTAATAGATGACCCTATATTAAAAATACAAATGTTTAATATAAGCTACAATTTAATAGTATAACCACCACGTGTTGCTGTAAGCATGCAAAAGATAGAACCGATTTAAAAAAAAAAATTGCAGACTGTATGCAGTTTGGTCCTCCCTCAACCCTCAATTTTTTTATTGCTAATTTCAGGTGTTTTTTATGGAAAGCAAATGGTCGTTTGGAAAGGGCAGAACAACGTCTGTCTGGTCAGCTAGTCTTTGTATATAAAAATTACGTGTCACATTGTTTGTCCGCGATGAACTCCTAAACTACTGAACTGATTTCAATGAAATTTTGCACACTGTGTGCAGTTTGGTCCAACTTGAGAGATATGATAGTTTTTATCCCGATAAGTGACCCTCAATATTTTTTATTACGAATTTAATAATTTTTATAGGACACAGGGTCATCGGAGAGGGCCGAACAACGTCTGCCTGGCCAGCTAGTAATATTGTATATTTCTTTTCTTTATGAAAATTGAGTGTTTCTATATCCTTGTTTCTTTCTTCATAGTATTTATTTGATTTTAACATTTGACGATTCGTTAGATTTGCTTTAGTTGTAGAAGTGACATAATATTTTCTTTTTTTCTTTTCAGTGGAATTGTTTGGTTTTGTTATTTATTACTGTTCTAACCATTGAACTTGTTTACGCAACTTTTGTTTAATAAATTGTTTGATGATGTTTGATGACTTTTTTATACACAAAAATATTGTTTCAAATAATAAAATTAATCCCTCCCTCTCCTTACAGTTTCCTTCCACTGCTGGTCATGGGCCATGGAAATAAAGGGAAGCACAGAATTTTGCTGCCACAAATATCACCCACCTTTGCAACCCTGCCCTAAACATCGCACGGAGTTTCCGGATTTCACCCAGATTAAATTTAGAAAAAATGTTCGCCTTTTTCCTCCAAAATTTTTTCTTACAACACACACCGTTACAGACTAAAAAAAAACCCACTGAACATAGGCCTCCACTATATTCCTCATAGAGAGTATATTTGTCATAGCAACCACGTTCTGTTCCACGGTACACATACCTTGTTA
The DNA here is from genome assembly GCA_033319125.1 of Parnassius glacialis. Classification (NCBI taxonomy): domain Eukaryota; kingdom Metazoa; phylum Arthropoda; class Insecta; order Lepidoptera; family Papilionidae; genus Parnassius; species Parnassius glacialis. Next base: position 31,228,931 of record JAVANC010000025.1, read on the forward strand.
CTGTGTAACAAGGTACGTGTACCGTGGAACTTAACAGTGGATCAGTCGCCTCTTACGAAACCCACGGAATGATATGAATATTCATACACCGCCACTTCACAGCAATTGATAATTTCTCGAAACATTTCATTTATCGACAAATCGTCTTGCAATCGTCGTTACTCTAGCGCTCACTTGACCTTCATACAAATAATTCGATATTTTAATTGTTAATATTTTTTTAGTTTTGGGGATAAGGAAGGGAATATCTAAAATGTTGTCTTAATAAATGATAGCGTAGTTTTGCTATTTTTAGCTAGAGGGCGTCACACACGCACGAGCTTAAAGTTTTTGTATATAAATTTTCTCAATGTCCGCTCTATAGTACATATATATTTTAAATCTCTTTGATATTAATACATTACGAAGCACTACGTAGGCAATTAGGGCACATTTCAAGAGACGCCGAAACCATGCTTAATTTATTCAAGCACTGAATAAGGTGCATAATATACGTGACATTACCGTTACCGTTATGGCCTATTAAAGTCCACTGCTGAACATAGGCCACCCCTATATATTGCCTAATAGTGGGGGTATTTGCCAAAGTTTCGCTCTTGTCAAGCGCGTTGATAACCGCAGTATTTTATTTTAGTCGTTATTAGGAAGACATAGCCCATTTCCTGATTTGTTTCCCTCTGTCACCACCCACGGGACAATTTAGGTTATGACATTACACCTTAAATCATTTTGCGACTAACTAAGTGGTTTAAGTTTAAGGTGCATGTTATCATGAGTGGTAGCCTCGTTCTGGAAAGTGCAGTGCTACGCAACTTACCACTAGATGAAGTTTTTCCCTGATATACAACGTAGCTCGACAATAGATACAGGTTGCTCAAAACCGTACTTTGTGTCAACTGTGGAACTGTAATGCGCCTTAGTGATAGTGAATGTGAATGTGGAAATATTACACTACACAGGACAAGAGAAAATGAGCTTATTAACCAACTTAAAAAAGGAGGAGGTTCTCAAATCGAGTGGAAGGTTTTTTTAATGTTTTTTAAATTTTATTCAAAAATACAGTCGGTTAATTCATACTAACTTACTTTCGCCAAACTGCAGGGAAGTTAGCGAATACATCTTTGTACACTTACATTCTATGTATCTACTGTAATGAATAACTTAATCTTGGACTTACAACTTAAAATAGAAGAAAAAAATAACAATGAAAAATAGTAAAATTAAATTTAAACTTAGCAGTATTATTTATATACTTAATTATATTTAAACTTATTAATAATTTAACATTTAACTATTAATTAAGACTATTTTTTTAGATAGTATTAACACGTATCTAGCAACCACGCTTTCAACTTCCTTTTAAATTTTTCTTTATTTTTACATTCGTCTTCAGAAAATATCTCGTTCAAAATACGTGGAACTAGATATTTTCTCGTCCTCTTGCCGTAATATTGGTTAACCCTAAAATGCTCAACGTATTTCTTTCGAGAAGTAATTCTAATATTTTTGTTAAATGTCCAAAGTGTTTTAAACTTTAGAGATTTAAATAGATCTATTGCAAATGAGGGCATCCACGATTTTTTCTGCCACCAGGGCGGCGCCACTTTACAGTGAGGTAAAATATTTGACAGATTTCATAACGGGGATGATAATTTCTTAAGAAAATGTAATCTTTAAGGTTTCTTTCTGTATTATTAGTTATATTTTATATTAATTAAATTAGAAACGAATAAACCAAACTATAAATATAACTAAAAAAAACTTTTTAAAAAAAGGAGAAAATCAAACCACTGACGCATTGTGTAGTGTATTAATATAATACTCTAGATAATGATAAACTATTATTTAAAACTAATTTCTCAATTAACTGACACTATGTAACAAAAACTTTACCCCAGTCATAACTAGCGACATCTGGTGAGTGGAAGATTATTAGCCCTCATGCGTACTTAAGTTTTACATATGTAGGTAATATTTTAAAATTTTAAAATAAATTATTATAGTTTCCGTTTTTATGTGTATGTTACGCGATATCTTCGCAGATTGTGAACCAATTTTGATGATTCTTTTTTTAATAAATAGTTTATACTTGAAAGGTGGTTCCATATAAATTTGGAGAAAAAATTCCATACTTAAGGATAGCAAATAAATAACTTCTTTTTTAGCAATTTGAAGTCGGTATTTATTTTTTGTAAAAAGTTATAATTATGTTGAGTGGAATTTTATATGCTGTAATGGATAAATGGACGACTGTTTACCACCAGGTGTAATGGTAAGTAGTCATCCATCCATACTTCTCTTGTATATACAAGAATAAGTCCCCGACTTTAGAGTTTTAAATTATGCTATACTTATTAATTCTTTGAATTGGGTTTTTACTTTTCATTAAAGACAAGCGCTCGACCCAAGCTTCGCACAGGTGATCTCGACAATAGTGCCACTTACTGGGGACCCACTCAAACACACACAAAATAATTAAAAATTTTGTACAAGCGACTTCAATATAAATTATTAAGAATAACTCAAAAACTGTTAGTCAGACCTTCATCAATTCATCATACAATCCACATCAATCATTTATATGGGGCCACGTGTGACGCACCAGCTTGCAAATAAAAAAAGAATCATCGAAATTGGTTCAGCCAGTAAAAAGTTATGAGGTAACACACATAAAAAAACATACAGTCGAATTAAGTACCGTCTCCTTTATGAAGTCGGTAGAAAATTCATCAAAATCGATAAAGCGGTTTTCGAGTTTTAGCGAGACTAGGGACAGCAATCGATTTTTATATATCGATATTATTATTATAAATCGCCTATTAAGTTGCGTTTCAAACTGAGGTTCCTGTGACCGGAAGAGAAACAGCGAAAGAAACTACGCAGGTGACTATCCTCTGTGTTGACGTTTTTGTGTAATTTTGTTATATTATTCTGCAGCTGCTTACTTTATATAAAGCGCAAGTCCGGTCGTGCATGAAGTATTGTTGCCATATATAGGCTGGTGCTGCAAAATGCCACCTAGCAGCTTTGGACTCAATCGAAAGGCGTGCTAAGAGGCTTATTGGTGACCCGAATTTGGTTAAAACCAATCTTACCAGCCTCGAACACAGACGTAAAGTAGCCAGCCTTTCGATTTACTACAGGATGCATTTCGGAGAGTGTCCCTCATTTAATTATGCAATTAGCTTAGGTACCTTCAAGAAAAGAGCCTACTCCTTTTTCAAAGGCCGGCAACGCATCTGCAATTCCCCTGGTTCCCCTGATGTTGCAATTGTTCATGGGATGCGGTAGTCACTTACCATCAGGTGAGCCGCATGCTCGTTTGCCTCCTCTCCTATAAAAAAAAATCCTTCCTCTCCCTTCCACCATCGGACAACCAGACGTTCGGCCAGTCTCCACCCTTTCGTTGTTGACTTACCATGCATTCGAACCAAACGGTTCTCGTTCATCATGCGTACAGCAAAGGAGTGGAATAAGTTGCCAGCATCTTTCTTCCATCCGATTACAATGTGGGTGTCTTCAAGGCAAGAGTGAATAGGCTTTTATTAAGTCAGTGCGAATCACCATCTTAGGCTACATCACCACTTACCATCAGGTGGGATCGTAGATAAGCGCTGGCTTAGTAGAATATAAAAAATATTGTATATACACACTTGGAAAGGAAACAATATTGTTATAGCGCCATCTGTCGGTAGTCATGAGATCTTCACAGTCCATTGCAGCCTATAATAGTTATATTATAATGTGTTTTACATCTAAGTTACAAAATAGGATGATTGATTCTCTTAGGGTGTTACTATACCAATCGATTGATCGTCGATCGATGCTACTGACCGACGTCGATTGGTGTGGCAGCTTTAGCTGAATCATCGATCGGTGATTGAACAACGAATAATCAAACAGCTTGATCGACGTCGACTAATCCATTCCACCGTTGATCTATCGATTTTTTATAGAATAGGGTGACAAACGAGCACACAGTCCATCTGATGGTTAGTGGTTGCTGTGACCCATAGACATCTACATCTATCCTCAATAAAGAATCAAAAAAATGCGGATACGTCGTCACCCGTTAGGACTAAGATGGAATTAACCTCTTTTCCAATAAAATGGGTCTTTGGGTCTTTACACTCACCATACGAAACACATTGATGTGTTAACGCCCTTAGATCACCATCACTAAGGAGCCTATTTAAATATATGATGAATATTATGATGACGATTATCTCTTCAGTCGGGATTCGAACTAATAGCCTCCTAATTAGCAGACACATTGGCTTCAACAACACGAACCCCAATCCGTGTATTTTATCACAATAAGTATAATGCAATTGTGTGTTATAATAACTGGGTTCATTTTAAAATACGTAAGCCCTTATTATGTGACATAATTTAGCGGTTAGTCATAAAGGCTAACACACACGACTATTTCATACTAATTAATAATTATTATATTTATAATTAAATTATTTATACAAACTAAAGCCTCGCTGTAACATTTTATGAATACGAATGGATCGGCTTGTCCGGAGAAGTACCACTCTCTCACAAAAAACATCGTGAAATAGCAGTCTAAGACGTATGTGAGTAACGAGGACGTCCTGAATTTACGAGTGACTCCTTGTATTTACAAAAATACAAGTCATTGAATAAAGCTAATCTTACCGCCGCGGATATCGCGTTTTATTTGAGTTCAGTTAATTCTCGAACTTTCGGGTGCTTTATAGCATCCATAGTAACATGGATGATTAATTACTGCTATAATATGTATATGAAATTATGTGTATAGGAAAAAGATCCTTAATAAACAAAATTAAAATGGTGAATACCTGCCACCACCATCCACCACAGCAAGTTACCGTGGCAGAGCACAAGGAATTTGTGACAGCACCTGACCGTCAAGCTTAAGTGCGTCAAGAAATTATTGCAAGACAACAAGCTTTGGATCCTGTACTTACGTCAATAGTGAGTGTATGAAAGCGGCCACAATCGCGAGCGTGTACCATATGTCAGAATTATCATAGACAACATTGGCTACTTCTTCAAAAGGGGCCAATGGGAAATGACATGAATGGTGCCTAGTGCATTAGTGCTACAACTATACTACTAATAGCTGCAGCATGGCTCTACTACGTTACAAAAGATAGACTTCAAGATAGATAGATGTAAGATTGTTCTGCATAGATCGAACCAAAAATTAATATTTAAGATCTAAGAGTAATCATCAGGACTTCGGACACCTGTGTCTCTCCGTTGTCATTGATGCTGTAAAGAACCCTAAACGATAGGAATTAAAAAAAAGTAAAAAAAAAAAAATAATTAATCGCGACAAAATCCGTAATGTTAGTGTTATTTAATAATGAAATCGTGTGTGCAGGACTTTACTGTTAAGTGTATTACAATTTATATAGTTCAGAGTACAGTGCTGCATGTTCAGATGGCAATTCTGATTGCGTTATAATAATTGGAGCGACCCAGTTCGCGACGAGCGTTTTACTAGTTACTTGTTAACTATGTGCCATTTCCTATTGTGCTGCCTCTATCTAAAATATATTGTTTGGAATAAACATTCTTGGTTTTGTTAAAATAAATATATTTTTATTGCACTGGTATAGTTGTAGCACGAATGGGTCGGCTCGACCGGGGAAGGACCATGCTCTCATAGAATACCAGCGTAAATGCTGTTGTGTTTCGAATGGTGAGTATAGAGAACCGGAGACCTTTTTTACCGGAAACGAGGCATTCCATCTTAGTCCTCACGGGTGACAACGCATCTGCATTTTGATTCTTTATTGAGGATAGATGTAGATGTGTATGGGTCACAGCAACGACTTACCATCAGGTGGACTGTGTGTACGTTAGTCACCCTTATCTTATAAAAAAAATAATAAGAAATTGAACCCAAAAGATAAACCCGACTTCAAAAAATTAAAAAGAATAAAAAATCCACATGGTATAGCTTCTGAATTCGGGACTATCATTTATCTGTTTATTTATTTTTTTACACTGAAATTCTAACTGTATTAAATGAAATTTAAACAACAATTTAAATGTAATATTGTTACAATATATCATCATCATTACAGGCCATCACAATGACACTGTTGAATATAAGACTCCATCAAGGAATGCCACAAATCACGGCCATTGTCACTTTCGACTTCCTGCATCTTTTACAAGGTGTAATGAAGGTCTAATAAAGGGCCGCGCTACACTTAAGATGATAAGTGTTCATTATGTGAACAGAAAATAAGAATGAGTTAAGATTCAATAACCGAAAGGAAAAGAGTTCTTTGTTTGAAGTTGGTTGCAGGTGTTCATGTGCTTCAGAAGTCACTTACATTAGTAAGTGGATTCTGAAGCAGGTGGACTGTAAGATCGTTTGTCACTTGATTTTATAAAAAGCGACCCGCCCCGGCTTTGCCTGCATCTATAGATTTTTTTTATAGGAGAGGGGGCAATAAACCATGCGGCTCACCTGATGGTAAGTGACTACCGCCGCCCATAACCAACCGCAATACCAGGGGAACCAGGGGAATCGCAGATGCATTGCCGGCCTTTTAAAAAGGAGTAGGCTCTTTTCTTGAAGGTCCCTAAGTCTTATAGGTCGGGAAAAATCGCTGGTGGTAATCGATTCCACAAGGAAGTTGTGCGAGGAAGAAAACATCTTCTAAATCGCACAGTGGTGGACCGCCAATCATTCAGGTTGTATGGATCGTATCGCAAGTTTTGTCGCGATGTGCGATGGTGAAATTGAGCGGCTGGAATTAGTCCGAACAATTTCTCAGAGCACTCCCCATGGTAAATGCGATAAAATACGCAAAGAGATGCAACATCTCTACGCAGTGCCAGTGTATCGAGCCGATCAGAAAGAACTTGGTCGTCGACGATTCGAACCGCTCCGCAATGGATGTGGTCAAGTGGAAGGAGCTGGCATTGGGGTGCCCCGGCCCAGGGATGAGAACAGTATTTCATGTGAGGCCGAATTTGCGCTTTGTAAAGTTGCAAGCGATGTGTCGGCATGAAATACTGTCTCGCTCTGCTGAACACGCCAAGCTTTTTAGAGGCCAATTTGGCCTTCTCTTCCAAGCGACCACGAAACTGCACGTCACTAGATATGTCGACTCCGAGGATTCCGATACTGGCTGAGGCAAGAAGGGGAGTGCCTTCAAACTGAGGAGATACGAAAAAGGGGTTCTTTTTAGCTGTAAACGCGCAAACTTGTGCCTTCTGAGGTTTAAACTGGACTAGATTTAGTCGCCCCCAATCCGAGACTTTATTCAGCAAGGACTCGACTTCAGACACAAGTTTGTTCCGGTACTCGGCGACGTTTTCCCGAGAAATATTGACACGGCCGGTGTATAGAGCATCACCAGTGCTGTCATCCGCATAGCAATGAATGCTACCGGTTTGCAACATATCATTGATATGCAGAAGAAACAGCGTTGGTGATAGCACGCAGCCTTCTGGAACTCCAGCGTTGATAGGCTTGAAATTAGAGCATGCACCGTCTACTACGACCTTGATGCTCCGATCAGCAAGGAAACTGGTGATCCATTAGCACAAGTTCTCGGGAAGACCATAGGAAGGAATCTTCGAAAGAAGCGCTTTGTGCCAGACCCGATCGGAGGCCTTCGCTATGTCCAAACTAACGGCCAATGCCTCCCCCTTGGACTCTACTGCCTCCACCCATCTATGAATCAGGTAGACCCGAAGATCACCAGCTGATCGAACCCGACGAAAACCGTACTGGTGGTCACTAATCAGCTGGTAATCCTCAAGGTACCTCATGAGCTGGCAGTTTATAATGGATTCCATTATTTTGGAGAACAAGGAGGTAATGGCGATAGGCCTGTAGTTGGACGGGTCTGAGCTTTTTTTAGGTCGCCTTATTTAGGGATCGGGTGGATCAAAGCCGTCTTCCATGAAATCAGAACTACGCCTTGGGAGTAGGAGTACCGGAAAAGACGCGTTAAAACCGGTGCCGGTGACGTCCAGGGAGAAGAGTGCTTTACGAACCGAGCGCTGTGTAAATCGCACATCCGGCATGGAGCACTCACACCGCAGGATGGTCGGCGATGTATTCCCCCGTCATCTAGAGTCGATTTGAACGCAAAGAGAGAGCTTAAAAGATCGGCTTTCTCCTTTGCGGCATGGGTCAGTGAGTCGTCCTGTTTGTGCAGAGATAAAGAGATGGCTGACAGAATGAAATGGACAGCCTTGGCGAGAGACCAGAATGCTCGGGTTCCCGAAGGAATATGAACTAGCTTCTCGCCAATTCTGCCGATGTGCTCAGACCTTGCCTTGGCAATGACGCTTTCGAAGGACCTGGAACCGGAATTATACTTCTTTTTAAGTGCGCTGGTATTTACATCCCGAGACGTTGGTGCTTTAGCTCAGGCCCGGTAGCACTCTTATAGCGTGATGTTATTATACAGGAGCCACCAAACCACGGCTGGGATCTGCCTCCGATGGGCACCACAGAGGATTGAATAAAAAGTTCCATACCCTGCAGTACCACATCAGCAACAGAATCGGCAACAACGCTGGGTTCAACCGGCGAGAAGTAAACCCACCCCCAAAGGTAGGATGCAAAAAAAGACCGCATCCCGTCCTAATCGGCTGACCTATAGTGCCAAACACGGCGGCAAGCTGCAGATCACAACTGCGATTGGAGCGTGAGTGGCACCGTACTCCGGATCAGACAATGGTCCGAAGAGCCCAAAGGGGCATCGACGGAGACCTGATATCCGTCCGGATGAGAGGTCAGCAGAAGGTCCAACAGGGAAGGTACATGGTCTTCCACATCTGGGATCCGCGTAGGCGAAGTAACCAGTTGTTTTAGACCATATGCCAAAGAAAAGTAATAGACAGATCTACCCGCATGATCGGTTAAACGAGAACCAAGCCATTCAGCGTGGTGGGCGGTAAAATCACCGAATATCTCTGCGGATAGGACCTATTGTAGCACGGAGTCTGCAGCCATTTGGACGTATTTGATGAGTCGGTCTGTGTCGGCATTACCGCTATGAGACCTATAGAGGCACCCGTAGACGCGGGGATAGTCGTCGCTGTCTACGCGCAGTCATAGGATAGACAGGTCCGTAACTTTAAGATTGCTGAGGCGTCGAAAACAGATGTCCTCTCTGACGTATACGCAAACCCCAGCCCGAGGCACAAAGGAGTGTTCTAATTTGTACCCCGGGCAGGAAAGATATGAAGTATCAGCCGGAGAGGACACCTGAGTCTCTGTTAAAAGAAAAAAAGAGCAAGGCCGGCCTCGCCATCTCCAGATGGTAATGGACAGCGTTAAGGTTGTAATAAAGTCCCCTGAAGTAAAAAAAGTAAAGTTGCAGCCTATTTACGTCCCACTGCTGGGCACAGGCCTCCTCTCATTTCTTAAAGGGTTTTTAGGGCAAGGAAATGCCCGCCGCGCTGCCCCAATGCGTGTTGGCGAACTTCACATGTCTTGGAAATTTTTTTTCTTATTTCTCAGATATGCAGGTTTCCTCACGATGTTTTCCTTCACCGCCAAGCACGTGGTAAATCAGCACTTAAAATTGCAATTCCCCTGATGTTGCAAAAATTCACGGATAGCGTGTCACGGACAGGGGCGCTTTGCTCTTATTGCTCCGCTTACCCCGAGCAGTTATAGTCGCGAGCGGAATTTTGCCCCAACAATACGCGGGGCAGCCTGAACACCCACGCTCGAGAGTGGAGTAATTTGATTGTGGATGCTCAGCGAGGGATTCTCCAGGGGTGCTGGTACCCTCCTGGGGTAGCCAGCTTTAATTCAGCTACCATGTTGATGGGGGGCGGGGGGGAATTGTGCCTCCGGCCACTTGCACTCACCAAGCGCAACGCAGAGGTAAACCTCTACTTCACGCTGGTATTCTGTGAGGTCGTGGTACCACCCCGGTGGGAGCAGGCCCATCCGTGCGACAGCAAAAGCTGCCACGTGGCTCTACCACTGTTAAAGGAAGATGTAGCGTTATTTAGCTTTATGATAACGAAGAACCAATTATTTATCATTTTTTTGGTTTTATGAAACAAAAATCCTAAAGTTTTTGGGATAAAATATAACCAAGATCACTCTTAGTATTTGTTGTTCTCAATCTGTTCGTAATGTCGTCACATTCGGTTCGGCCATTCCGAAGATTAAAAACGTTAAAAATGGTTGCTTAAGTCTTAGTATTTTTAGTATTTTGTACGTGGTAGAGCCATGCTGCAGCTATATTATGCTTGTAGCACGAATGGGTCGGCTCGAACGGGGAAGGACCACGCTCTCACAGAATACCAGCGTAAAATAGTAACTTAACGCTGCTGTGTTTCGTATGGTGAGTGTAGAGAACCGGAGGAGGAGGAGGAATTTATGTAATTGCGTATTTACTGGAAACGAGGCATTCCTTCTTAGTCCTCACGGGTGACAACGCATCTACATTTTGATTCTTAATCGAAGATAGATGTAGATGTCTATGGGCCACAGCAACCACTTAGCATCAGGTGGACTGTGTGCTCGTTTGTCACCCTTATCCTATAAAAAAAAGTATCTTGCAAATAACCCCGTGAGCTTGACAGTTGCTGTCAAATTACAAACATTTTTGTTCGCATATTTTCCACGGGACTTCTTTTTAGGGTTCCGTACCTCAAAAGGAAAACACGGAACCCTTATAGAATCACTTTGTTGTCCGTCTGTCTGTCTGTCAAGACCCTTTTTCTCAGGAACGCGTGGAGGTATCAAGCTGAAATTCATATTAAATTCTCAAGTCTACTGTCCCTTTTAGCTGTGAAAAAAATCAAACTTCTAAGCCAACGCAATCAAAAGCTACAGCCGTTTATGCCGCAAATTTTCGACATTCGCAAGGGAATCAAAACCTACGGGGTAGGTACTTCCCGTGAACTCAGGACCTTGAAATTTGGTATGAAGCAACGTATTATAGCACAGATAAAGGAAAAATTGCGAAAAGCATAAATTTTTAGTTACATCATATAATAAAAATATTTTCAATAGTTTTAAACTTATATACCTACGGATTTGTTCGGAACCCTCAGTGCGCGAGTCCGACTCGCACCGGTTTTTTTTGAAACAGACTCTAGTTTAAAGCTTAGACTAATTATGAGCTACTTATTGTTATGAGACTGATAGGCTCCTGGTAAGCTAGAATCATTTGTCAAGTTTATACGGATCCTCAGAGTGCAACTTCTCGGTACTCGCACTTCAAAAAGGAGGAGGTACTCAAATCGACTGTATTTAAAAAAATTATGTGTGTTACCTCATAACTTTTTTCTAGGTGAACCGATTTTTGATGATTTTAAAGCTCGTGATTCTCATGTGGTCCCATATAAATTTGATCAAGGTCTGACTAGACTTTTTGAGTTATCGTTAATAAATTATATTGAAGTCGGTTATAAAAAAAAATCAATTTTACCGCTTCTTTTTATTTTATAAATAAAACAGGCACTCACATACACAGTCCCCTTCCAAATTTTTTGTGAGTTTAAAAGCATCTCTCTTCATCGTTTCTTATGCTGACCTGCATTTCATTTTATTTATAACAACACTATGTTCTATATACATGAATATATAGAGGTGACAAAAGAGCGAATAAGATCAAATCATTAACATTTATTGTGGAACATAGGTTACAAAATATTTTATTCTAGCGTTGCTGTCGCTGAAGACATTATTGTGGAAATATTGTTTTAAATTTGGAAGAGTTCTATTGTTTAAGAAATTATATGTAATGATGATGATATAACATAACTTTCAAATAAATTTGTCGGTACGATACGCGCGCCACCTACTGTAAGTTAATTATACTATGCCTATAACCTTCGCACAAGTGCAAGCAATAAGTTGACAAAGTTTTAACGCAATCTGATAAACGATGTGGCAGCACATAAAATACAAACAAACAAAAATTAATTTTAATTTATTAGATTTCATACGTGGTAGAGCCATGCTGCAGCTCTATTATATTTGCAGCACGGATGATTCAGCTCGATTGCGGAAGGACCACAGACAAACATTATTTTTTCTACAATAGATTACATACATATTGGAATCACAATGTCCAATTTTCCAGTCTGTATTGGACGAACAACATTAAAAAAAATATTTAATTTTCATTATAGGCAATTAAATTGTTATTTAAATAATTATTACCTAATTGTATTATCGTATCATTACTTTAATCCGTCAAAAAAAATTTTTTACACATTCTACTTGTTGGCAAATGGAAACTGTGGCCCATAGAACTCCACGATTTAGTATCAAAATGCAGAATGCGTTGTCATCACACCATGTTCTCTACACTCACAATACGAAACACAGCATCATTTCTAAGCATTGAGTTATATGTACTACGTACTAGAGAAGCCATTCCAAACAAAAATTATGTTCTACTCTGTCTTCGCGCATGCGCGGGAGTAGTAGTCGCGCATGAGCGAAGACTTTAATTTGATATAAAATAAGATATTAATATAAAATAAATATAAGAATTTAATATTAAATATCTTAATTTAATCTAAACAAACATATTTCTAAATAAAATGTAATAATAATTACCTTATGGAATTCACAAATCTTTAATTTACGCAATATTTAGTTTGTACGGATTGCAGTACAGTTCAGTTGAACATAGTCAATGTTCGGAATGGCTTCTCTAGTACGTAGTACATATAACTCAATGTTTCTAAGCTACTATTTCACGCTGATATGTCAGAGCGTGGTTGTTTACTGGTCGAGTCGATCTATTTGTGCTACAACCGTAATTTTTTTAAACGTTACCTCCACACTAGGATTTTCTCGTGTATTGTGGGGGCAGTTTACATATATAGATTTCACAAGGACAAACATCCAAACCCAGAACAATTATTTGTAAGCCATACAAATACTTGTTCCGTGCGGGATTCAACTCTCGGGCCTTAGTGCAGCAACTCATTGCTAAGCCACTGCGCCACGGAGCCGTATAGCTGCAGCGTGACTCTACCACGTATAAAATGTTCGGATACACTCAAAATAATTATTTCACTTTGTTCATAAGCAGCATGTTGTTCATTTTAAACATAATACTCTATAATTTCGTATAACAAAAGTTTGAGAAACAATAGCCACTGCCTCAAATCAGTTATATTACCATGTTACATTGTAACACAATACAGGAGAATGGTTATAATAATGTAGGGATAAATACGCCTTTAAAAGGCGTAATCTGAAAATGAAATTACGTTCATTGTCGGTCGTTCAAAGAAAGCATGTAATCAAGAGGTACTTTTTGATATTGAAATCAAAATATGTTTTTAAGTTGTAAAATAACAGTCTATTGTTGCCGTGTTTCGTATGGTGAGTGTAGAGAAACGTAGACCGTATTTACAGGGTAAGAGATATTCCATTTTAGTCCCTCAGAGCACGTGTGAACGATACATGAATTTGGACCGTAATATAGTGTATACGCAGTAATATAGTGTATACGCAGTAGAGCCTTGCTGAAGCTAAATTATCCTTGCAGCACGAATAAGTCGACTCGCTTGGGGAAGGACCACGCTCTCACAGGATACTAACGTTAAATAGCAGCTTAACACTGCAATGTCTCGCATGATGGAACATAGGCCTACTACATAGATAGCCTCATGGGTTTGGCCACAGTTACCACGCTTGGCAAGAGAGTTTTCAAGCGCTGTTTTCTATAACTTTGACATGCTATCAGAAAGATGTTGCTGCCCATCTTCCGTTATGGTTTCCCACTGTCACCTCTTATGAAACCCACGGGACAATGTGGGCTAGTGAATATCTGTTCTTACACTGCCAGTACAAGGTTACTACTACAGACATTTATAATGTTGCTAATTAGCATTTGTACGTTTTTTTTTTATAGGATAAGGGTGAAAAACGAGCACACAGTCCACCTGATGGTAAGTGGTTGCTGCGGCCCATAGACATCTACATCTATCCTCTGTTACAGATCAAAATGCAGATGCGTTTTCACCCGTGAGGACTAAGATGGAATGTCTCATTTCCAGTAAAAAGGGCCTCCGGCCACCTGCACTCACCAAGCGAAACGCAGAGGTAAACCTCTACTTCACGCTGGTATTCTGTGAGGTCGTGGTACCACCCTGGTTCGAGCCGGCCCATCCGTGCGACAGCAAAAGCTGCCGCCTGTATCTACCACTGTTAAAACGTGGTAGAGCCACGCTGCAGCTATATTAACCACGGTTGTGGGACAAATGGGTCAGCTCGATCGGGGTAAGAACGACCCATTTGTCCTGAAGAAGGGAACAAACGAGCACACAGTCCACCTGATGGTAAGTGGTTGCTGTGGCTCATAAACATCTACATGTATATCCTCGTGAGGACTAAAATGGAATACCTCGTTTCCAGTAAAAAGTGTCTCCGGTTCTCTACACTCACCATACGAAACACTTATTTTTTCTTTATTGTTCATAGAACCAACAGCACGTTATAAATATATACAGAAGTTCTCAGATAATCCTTAATGCCAATGACAGGTTCTTACTTTATATACATAATATTTATACTATCGCTTGTTAATTGACAAATTAATAATATTATTAATTATATAGTGCTTATTTTGTAAAAGTTATCTTATAAATAAGTTTAAACATAAAAACGGGCAATAAGCAAAAAAGAAGAATATTACACAACAATACTCTCACACTATACAATTAATAATCAACAGAAATGTTTATATTACATAATATGTTTTATACGCATGTGTGTGTGTGTGTGTGTGTGTGTGTGTGTGCGCGTGTGTGTGTATGTGTGTTTGGTTATCTCTTGCTTAATTTCCTTCTTAAATATTGATTGACACAGTAGTGTTCAGCTGCTATTTTACGCTGGTATTCTGTGAGAGCGTGGCCCTTCCCCGGTCGAGCCGACCCATTCGCGCTACAACCGTAATTGTAGCTACAGCGTGGCTCTATAATTTAAAAAAAAACCTTTGTTGTCGACATACCACGCATTCGAATCAAACGGTTTGCTTCGTTGTTCAAAATGTGTACAGATAAGGAGTAATTTGCCAACATCTGTGTTTACATTTGTTTACAATGTATGTCATCAAGGCAAGAGAGAATAGTCTTTTGTTTAGCTGAGTCAGTGTGCTTTGCACACACTGCATCACTCAGCATTATCCATGACCATTAAGTGAGATAGAAGTTAAACAATGTCCTACAGACCGAATATCAGTCACGGCGGCCAGCTTTATCGGAGAATAGCAAGCACAGGTGCACTCTCACAGTCCGATGGAACGGAAACCGGATCGGAGAGAGATCGGTCGCAGGACCAACGGTTTCATGTGATTTCCGAGGCACGGGGGCGAGACACCGGCAAGTAGTCAAACACTGACATAATATAGTAGTTAAGATTAGCTATGTTTTTAACAATTTGTAACGTAGTCACCGTTACGGCTTGTTAAAACTCCACTGCTGAACATAGGCCTCCCTCATAGATTGCCCCACAAGAGGGATATTGGCCATAGTTTCCACGCTTGGTAGGCGGGTTGGAAACCGCAGTTTTTTATTTTTAATTATGTGGAAGACGCTGCTGTCCATCTCCTAGTTTGTTTCCATCTGTCACGTCTTACGACACCCACGAAATGATATGTGGGTATTACATATTCTTACACCGCCACTATACAGTAAATCGTAGTATTTTTTTTAATTTTCTGCCGACTTCCAAAAAGGAGACGGTACTCAATTCGGGTGTATGTTTTTTTTTTATGTGTGTTACCTCATAACTTCGTACTGGGTGAACCGATCTTGATGATTCTTTTTTTATATGAAAGCTGATAGTTCTCGTGTGGTCCCATATGAATTTGATCAAGGTCAGACCGATGGTTATTGAGTTATTCTTAAATAACCTATATTGAAGTCGCTTATATTGAAGTCGGCTGTACAAAATTTTTAATTTTAAATTATTCTAAATTTGTTTACTACGTAATTGTTATGATTTTTTTTTACGTAATACATATATTAAAACAAAAAAATAGCTGCTGCACCTGTATGACCAATTCCTGATGAAGAGAGCTATGCTCGGAGTTTCTCAGTGTGATTGAATCTGTGAGATCAGTAAACTAAAGTGACAATGGGCCGGCTAGACTATTTGACGAACCGATAACTGATAGAGAAGAAAGGCCGCGAGTGATAACTTCTTACCGCTAAGTGAAGTGTAGGGCGACCCCCCACTAGATGGAGTGACGACCTGGTAAAACATGCAGGAAGTCGATAGATACAAATGGCTTAGGACCAAACTTTGACACCTTATTTTTTACGTGGCAGAGCCACGCTGCAGCTATATTGTAGTTGAAGAACAAATGGATCGACTCGGTAGGACAGGGTAGGACCACGGTCTTACAGAATACCAGCGTAAAATAGCAAATTAATGCGGCTTTGTTTCGTTTGGTGAGTGTAGAGAACCGGAGACCCTTTTTACTGGAAACGAGGCTTTCCATCTCAGTCCTCAGGGGTGACGACGCATCTGAATTTTGATTCTTAGTAATCGAGGATAAATGTCGATGTATGGACCACAGCATCCTCTTACCATCAGGTGAACTGTGTGCTCGTTTATCAACCTTATTCTATAAAAAATTACTATATTTAATTTTTGTACTTAACGATGATAATCTATACATATACCTATACAAATAAATAAAATTGAAGTGTCTGTTTGTAATGTCAAAATAACAGCTTTTTACTATATGCATATGAAAGTAGGTATATACGGTACTTTTAACATTTTTGTCTGTCTGTCCTTCTGTCTGTCTGTCTGTTTGTCTGTTTGTTCCGGTTAATCTCGGAAACGGCTGGACTGATTTTGACGGGATTTTCACTGGCTAATAGCTGATATTATAAGGAGTAACTTAGGCTACTTTTATTATAGAAAAAGAAAACAATTAAGGTTCCGCGCAAAAAAATTAAAAACAAATCCAATCGTGATAAATTACAAGCGGGCGAAGTCGCGGGGAATAGCTAGTAGTGAATAAAATAGCCAAGAATTTATTTTAGTAGTATAGATAAATTGCGAAAATACCTCAATGAATCAAGGTGAGCATAAATAATTCCACAACACGTGAACGAACGAAGATATATTTCCGCCGGTATCAGTGAAATCGTTATTTTGGAATTTTAAGTGCTGATTAACAATGAGCTCGGCGAAATAATCGTATCTAAGGAAAGTTTTCATATCTGAGAGATTGAAAATATATCGAAGACGAATCGTATCTAAAGAAAGTTTTCATATCTGAGAGATTGAAAATATATCGAACACGTGTAGTAAAGGATATAGGACTTTTAGATGAAAAATATATTACATATAAATATAATATATTTTTCATCTAAAAGTCTAAAAAAAATAATAAAAACCTATGACAAAAATATTTTTATAAGACGTTTTCATTTAACGTTTGCAAGATATTCCGACGAAGAAGTAAGCTGAAGTGGCAATGACTCGCTCCATATAGCTCGAAGAACCGACAACGAATTGGGAACAAAGGTTCTTGGGTACCAGCCTCGTATCGCTAATTAAAGTTTAGCGGTCCGCCACTAGATGGAGTGACGACCTGGTAAGGCATGCAGAAATTCGATGGAAGAAGGTGGTTCTGGACCTTGTTTTGTGGCATTCCTTGCGGGAGACCTATGTTCAGCATCAGACTTGTGAGATGATGATTTCATTTAATGCGTCCTTAAATATATATTTTTTCATATTTTGTCAACAAAACCTCTTTGTTTACTAGTAGTAGGTATGTTTATTTAATTTATTTATCAAAAATCCTTTTCTAATTTCCAATAACCTTTTGTTTTTTACGAATGTAAATTTAGTCTGTATATATTTGTTTTATTTTGACCCATTAAATTGGTTAACAAAAACAACGATTCTAACTCCGAAGTCTAAACTATTCCCATAATATAACCTTCCAGTCCCGCCCATGACTGCCCCCGGTTCGACTTCTGTTAAAAACACAGTAGCGCTCACGAAATATACCCATCTCTTTTACGCTTAAAGCGATTGTAGAGTTCGAAGGGCAACCTTCTTGTTCCCACGCATAGTCACTGCTACAGATTACAAAGTGTTCTACTAATGTTGTTTTTATATTTGTTGCTTACTCAGAGTTGAAAAGACGTATCTCTAAGTCAAATAAAGCTAAATACAAACTTATAAGTGTGTTATAAAGCAGACAGTTATTTTTCCGTATAATGTATAAACGTCATTAAATTTTGATATGACTCCGAATAATTTTAACACTGGCCGTTTCTGCCAAATGCCATAATCGCTAGTAATGGCGGACAGTTTTTTAAACTTTAAAATTCTGAAAAACGTTCCGTTGTGGCCTGGTGTACGTAATTACGGTGCTATCTTGATTTTAGATAAAGCATTTTTACATGCTTTATTGGGAGGTGTCCTTCCGGCGACTGATATTTATTTATTAAAAATAACTCATTTGAAAACATCGCCACGTATTGCATTGTTGTAGATAAAGCGATGCAATTTTTTACAGGTACAAGTAAATCCGTTTACTCGGCATTTGACGTGGGTTTTTTCTATCGTAGAACATGACAGTGCACTTATTTTTGACTTTAAGCTTATCGTAAATTATGTTCTCGGCGGTTTCTACTAATCTCATAGTTGTTGGTTATTGTAATTGACTTAAAAAATACTTTTAAGAAAAAGTAAAAAGGGAAATTAAACAACTACGAATAAAATAATTTCACATTCTGAAGTCAGTGCTAAGATATAGTGTACCTAAAAGATGAAAGCCCCGACTTTAAATGTGAAATTAATTTAGGTATTCCTTTGTTTTTATTTTTTGATAAAAGTTTTTTTAAACCATTTGAGTGAACTATGGAATATCACAATCATAATTTTGTCTAAGTAGTCACGATACAAACTTCATACCCTATTTAGCCTCCACCCCATGGGACTCACCAACGCCACCCATACCTATTTACAGTATAACTTGGTTTAGTTGGACCTGGATAAGTGAGAAACCTCCATAGCTGGAACTCATGCTTAGGTCCCGACACTTTAGCACTGAATTACCTCTGTTAGTGGGACAAAAACCTCTATATATGGAATTAGTTCTTTCGATTTTATAATTACCTCTATACCTAATTGAGACTGCGAGTATATTTTACCTCTTTTACTAAGACTATATTTTGTGTAACGTTTTGTTTACTAATTCTTATTCTACCCGCGAATTCCGCACTTGGCTAATTGTGTAAAAATGACCTCCAGTTTTAATTTGGTTTTGTTATCATCCGGCTGTTTATGTTTCAAAGGTGTTAAAACTTTGCCTGTGAATTAGCAAAATAATCAATAAGCTTGGATGAAATCTAATATTTTTTTCCTATTGGATGAAGAATTTGAATCAAGTAATGAAGTCCCAGAAACGAAAAATTTTGATGTTTGTTGACAATTGTACAGCTCACAATAATATGCCCGATCTAAATTTATAACGTTGAAAAACATCTTACAGCTGCTACTTCCAAAAAACAAACTAAAATAACAGATTTTTTTAATTGAGGCATTCTGTATGCATTTTTATATTGTTTATAAAAAATATTTTTGTTTAATAGCGTTTTTTGGTTGTTAATATAGATTACATCTCATGTATAATGTTTACAAAATACGTTATATTATTTAATAATCGCACCTCTATAACTGAAATAACCTCTATACTCACCTCTATTAATGGGACCCTCTGTAAATGAGACTGATATTTATTTATACCTGGATATCTGAGACATTGGGTAAGTGGAATACCTTTTTAAGTGAGACAAATTTGCAACGCCCTTAAGGTTCCAGTTATCTAAGCTTCACTGTATTTGGGACCACTGCCGAAGGATAACTTATTTAATAAAAAATAAATCATTAAAATCTTTTCACAATTGACAATGATATTGTGTAACATACGTACAAAAAAATACAGTTGAATTGTTAACCCACCTTTTTTCAAGTCGACTATTAATAATTAACGAAATTTTCAATTTGATTGTATTTGATTGTTCTGTGCAAAAGAAAACAAAAGAAAAAATTTGCCGTGAACATTGAGTTATATGTACTACGTACAAGAGAAGCCATTCCGAACATTGACTATGTTCAACTGAACTGTAGTGCATGCAATCTGTACAAACTAAATATTGCGTAAATTGAAGATTTGTGAATTCCATAAAATAATTATTATTACATTTTATTTAGAAATATAACATGTTTGTTTAGATGAAATTAAGATATTTAATATTAAATTCTTATATTTATTTTATATTAATATCTTATTTTATATCAAATTAAAGTCTTCGCGCATGCGCGACTACTACTCCCGCGCGTGCGCGGAAACATAGAGTAGGACACAGTTTTGTTTGAAATGGCTTCTCTAGTACGTAGTACATGTAGCTCAATGGCCGTGAATGATATCAACCCGCGAATGTTGTAAGAGGTCCAGTGACTAGATATGGGATACGTTTGTATAATAATGCACGGTATCCTCTTACCATTAAGTTGACTGCATGCTTAGATATATATAAACTTTATAATATATAAAAAACCAAGGACCAAAATCTTATACTAACTCTCCACACCCTTCGGGTCAGAAAACAATATTGACACTGGTGTTTGGCGACAGAAATAGATAAGAGACTACTACCCAGACGTACCTACTTCTAGCCAGAAGCGAAGTCCTACCATATCATCATCATTCATCATCATTACAGCCCTTCACAAGTCCACTGCTGAACATAAGTCTCCCCCAAAGAATGCCACAAAGCACGGCCCTGAGCCACCTGCATCCATCGACTTTCTGCATGTCTTACCAGGTCGTCACTCCATCTCGTGGGGGGACGCCCTACACTTCACCTACCAGTACGAGGCTGCCACTCGAGAACCTTTCTTCCCCATCGGTTGTCGGTTCTTCGAGCTATATGGCCGGCCCACTGCCACTTCAGCTTACTAATCTGTTGGGCTATGTCGGTTACTCTGGTTCTACTGCAGATAACCTCATTCATAAGTTTATCACGCAGAGAAACTCCGAGCATAGCCCTCTCCATAGCTCGCTGAGCGACCTTGAGCTTCCTCATACGGCCAGCAGTGAAGGACCACGTCTCAGTTCCGTAAGTCATCACTGGCAACACGCACTGGTTGTACAATTTCGTTTTAAGGTTTTGAGGTATGTCTGACGAGAAGATGTGTCGTAGCTTCCCGAACGCTGCCCAGCCGAGTTGAATCCGTCGATTGACCTCTCGGTCGAAGTTGGACTTACCTAGTCGGACTATTTGTCCCAGGTAAACATACTCGTCAACAACTTCGAGCTTAGTGCTCCCAACAACTACCGGCATAGGTGTGACATGGACATTAAACATAATCTTTGTTTTGTCCATGTTCATCTTAAGACCTATCCGTTGGGAGACACTATTGAGGTCATTGAGCATAGTGCTTAGGTCCTCCAGCGATTCTGCCATAAGGACTATATCGTCGGCAAATTGAAGGTGAGTGATGTACTCGCCATTGATGTTAATTCCGTATCCTTTCCAGTCCAGAAGCTTGAAAACGTCTTCCAATGCAGCGGTGAAGAGTTTCGGGGATATAACATCACCCTGTCTTACACCTCTCTGCAATTGGATAGGTTTCGAACTCTGGTTCTGTACTCGGATAGCCATCGTAGCTCTACTGTACAAACACTTCAGCACTTCGATATACCGACAGTCAACTTGGCACCGCTGAAGGGACTGCAGCACCGCCCAAATTTCGACGGAATCAAAGGCTTTCTCATAGTCCACATACGCCAGACATAGTGGCAAATTGTACTCTTCGGACTTCTGTACAATTTGCCGTAGGGTATGTACGTGGTCTATGGTGGTTTGTTGCTTTAATAATTGGGGGGTATTTGCCATAGTTGCCACGCTTGGCGAGCGGGTTGGCAACTGCAGTTTTTTTATTGTAATTTTGGCTATTATCAGGGAGATGCTGCTGCCCATCTCCCGCCTGTTTCCCTTTGTCGCCTTTTACAACACCCACGGGAGGATATGGGGTAGTGGATATTCTTGACCGCCACTACACGGCATATCATATGGTAGTAGATTACTAGAAATTTTATAAGTGGTGGAGCCATGCTTCAGCTATATCATAGCTGTAGCATGAATGGGTCGGCTCGACCGGGGAAGAATCACGCTCTCACATAATACCAGCGCAAAATAGCAGCTTAATGCTGCTGTGCTTCGTATGGTGAGTGTAGAGAACCGGACATCCTTTTTACTGGATACGAGGCATTTCATCTCAGTCCTCACGGGTGACAACGCATCTGCATTTTGATTCATAATGCAGGATCCATAGATGTAGATTATATGGGCCACAGCGTCCACTCACCAGCAAGTGGGCTGAGTGTTCGCTTGTCACCCTTATTCTATAAAAAATAGTATTTATTCACGTTAATTATTCATATTAGGAGTTAGATTTATAATTGTTTGGTGGATGCACGTTAACGACACGCATCGCCTGCGATGGATTTTAGCGTCCAGTCACTTAATCGCTGTTTGTGAGAACAAACGGACATTGTCTTTAGTTAGTTCTTTTTTGGGAATCTTCAGATTTAATATGTTTTTTTTAATTTAGGGCCCAATAGCTCATTTGTCAACGGCATTAGTCCCTTTAGAGTCCCTTAGTCTTAGTCCCTTTTATAATGTTATTTTCCAAGACGGAGGTACCTACACTCTTGTCAACAACACTAGGTGTATGTCTTGTTACTTTCGATCTACTGTAAACGTAAGCTGAAAATGTTATTTGTTTTCTTTTTTTTTTGCGAAAATAGATGCCATTTTAGAGGCATCATAACATTAATAAATGCTTACAAAGAGCGCATCGGTACACATAATTAATACCCATGAAAGAAAAATGCAAATTAACCCCTAGAGAAAATTTAGCATTTCAAGAAAATCTCTCACTCATACATATTTAAATCCGTACAATGCACCTACCTTTTTCGATATCGGTTAAAATGCAAAAAAATACTGCAAATTACCAGACCGCATGCATGATTAATATAGCTGTTTATTCAAGTAACGCTCGCTAATTCCTTAAACGGACGCCTACTTAGAAATCGAGGGACGCGTGATCGGAATAACAAACAAAAGGTTCCGTATAAAATTAACGTACTCGCTATCAATAAGATATGCATTATTTAGTAATGAACGACTAAAAAAAATATGTAATATTAAGGTTGTTACAAATCAATTAGCTAAGATCGTCGTAATAAAATAAAAGGATGTGTCTTACCTAGTTTGAAGAGCATCTCCGGCTCAATTGTTTGCGTTATCCCCGTCAGCACTAATCCCAGCACCACTACTTCCAAATTAATTCTGGGATCTCAGCAAGTTATCTTACAACAATACAATACAACACAGTACTCTTTATTGTACACCAAAAAAAGTTAAAAATATCAAAAATAAAAAATTAACAACTATTGAGGGATATATAAAGGGCGGTCTTATTGCGACATAGCAATCTCTTCCAGACAACCCAGAAGAAGTAATAAATAAAAATAAGAAAAAAAACAATGGATAGGTTGTACTTAAATAAATAAAATTAAAAATAAAGATACAAACTTATGCATTAAAAGGACAACATTCTTCAGGTAGATCAATGGCCAAAATTAAGCGGAGGAATGGAGATCGGTTAGAGAGACAAATAGTATTCCTTAACCTGTTTCTGGAACACATATAATAAGGATCGAGTACTTTTAATTGACTGGGGCAAGGAGTTACAAAGTCTTACTCCAAGAACAGAATATTATTTCTCATAATAAGTCAAGGACACAGGACATTGGGTGGAAAGAGATCTATCATGAGGAGTGCTCTGAGGAATTGTTCGGACTAATTCCAGCCGCTCCATTTCACCATCGCACATCGCGACAAAACTAGTGATACCATCCATACCATTTGGACGATTGGCGGTCGACCACTGTGCGATTTAGAAGATGTTTTCTTCCTTGTACAACTTCCTTGTGGGATTTTCGATTACCACCAGCGATTTTTCCGGACCGATACGACTTAAGAACCTTCAAGAAAAGTGCTTACACATTTCTAAAAGGCCGGCAACGCATCTGCGATTCCCCTGGTTCCCCTGGTATTGCAGTTGTTCATGGGCGGCGGTAGTCACTTAACATCAGTTGAGCCGCATGATCGCTTGCCCCCTCTCGTATAAAAAAAGGCTATAAATGCGCTATCACCTTTAGGGTGGATAGAATACCTCATAGCCTACATACCTGATAAAATCGAAGCGACAAACCAAAACGAACTTACAGTCCACCTAACCGCCCCCTCTTCTATAAAAAAAAACATAAATGTGTTGAATTTTGTCATGATTAAAAAAATATTTAAATTTTGCTCATTCAGTCTAAATAATAAAGATATAGCTCGAAGAACCGACAATCGATGGGGAAAAAAGGTTGTCGAGTAGCGGACGAAGTGTGGGGCGTTCCCCCTGATGATGATGATGAACCTAAATAATAAATATTATTAGATTATCTTCTATGGTCTGGTCAGATTTACTATACGTGGTAGAGCCATGCTGCAGCTATATTAACAGTATAGTTGTAGCACGAATGGGTCGGCTCAACCGGGGAAGGACCACGCTCTCAGATAATACCAGCGTAAAATAGCAGCTTAATGCTGCTGTGTTTTGTATGATAAGTGTAGAGAACCAGAGACCCTTTTTACTGGAAAAGAGGCATTCTATCTTAGTCCTCACGGGTGACAACGCATCTGCATTTTGATTCGCAAACGAGGATAGATGTAGATGTCTATGGGCCACAGCAACCAATTACCATCAGGTGGACTGTGTGTTCGTTTGTCCCCTTGTCCTATATAAAAAAAGAGACCGCGGCTCTAAGTGCTGTAACTCAATGCTAAGCGATTTCACCATGGTGAAGAAAAAAAGAATATATATATATATATATATATATATATATATATATATATATATATATATATATATATATCTCCTCGTTTGCGAATCAAAATGCAGATGCGTTGTCACCTGTGAGGAATAAGTTGGAATGCCTCTTTTCCAGTAAAAAGGGTCTCCGGTTCTCTACTCTCACCATACGAAACACAGCAGTTTTAAGCTGCTATTTTACGCTGGTATTCTGTGAGAGCTTGGTCCTAGCCCGGTCGAGCCGACCCATTCGTGCTACAACTATACTAATAAAATAGCTGCAACATGACTCTACCACGTAGTAAAAGTTTCGTATCCCACAAGGAGCAAGTATTTGTATGACCTACAAATTATTGTTTCAGGCTGTAGTTTCTTGTGCAGTTTTATGTATGTAAACTGCTTCAGGATATAGGAGATAATCCTAGTGACGGTAATGATTCATCTAGAAAAAATCAAAAACGATCTTTAATTGTCGAAAGTTATTCATTCTTCATGCCGTACCCTAAAACCATACGTTACGAGCACCGACGCAACGCGCTCCAAGATTTTCTCTTTGCATTGAAAAAAATCTGAAGCAACCGTAACGCAGTCGACTCCAATACTTGGAACATTAGTAATTGTAACTACACCTTTGCATACGCCGTAATTACAATAAAAAAATCCGCGTCTTTCGTAGTTGCGTCGTTGTACCTAGAGCAATTTTTTAAACATAATTTTGAAATTAAACATTTTGTACAGCCGACTTCAATATAAGTTATTAAGAATAACTAAAAAACTATTGTACTATTGGACCACACGAGAAGTACCAGCTTTCAAATAAAAAAAGAATCATCGAAATCGGTTCACCCAGTAAAAAGTTGTGAGGTAACACACACATAAAAAAACATACTGTCGAATTGAGTACCGTCACCTTTTTGGAAGTCGGCAGAAAAAATGTTCAACTTTTATATTTATTACAGATATCATTTCTTGTCGGTGCTTTTAAAGTATTTTTTTTAGTGTAGAGCAAGCTTAGCGAGAAATACTGTTTTTACTATATTATGCGAAAGATTGCCTTCTATATTTTTTTTAAATAGAAATTGGGTGACAATCGATCACACAATCCACGTAATGGTAAGTGGTTGCTGTGGTCCATACACATCTACATCTATCTTCGATTACGAATCAAAATGCAATCAAAATTCAAATGCGTTTTAACCCGTGAGGACTAAGATGGAATGCGTTTTTTCCAGTAAAAAGGATCACCGGTTTTCTACATTCACTATATACGAAACACAATAGCGTTAAGCTGCTATTTTACGCTGGTATTCTGTGAGAGTGTGGTCCTTCCCCGGTCAAGCCGACCCATTCGTGCTACAACTATACTATAAATATAGCTGCAGTTTTGATGTAGCAGAATGCGTATTGACTTAACCTATGACCAGTTATCGCGAAAGCTTGAATGCCGTAAGAGTCGACTGGGAGAAAGGTTCACTACTGGGCACAGTTATCCTATCATTTCTTTGATGATTATGGACCAATAAGTTCGGCCTACTGCTCCAGTGCGTTCTGGTTGACTGCACATGTCCTCGAAATATTTAACTCTCCAGACAGGTTTCCTCACGATGTTTTCCTTCACCGCTATGGACGCGATAAATTACAAATTAATAATTTCATTGATACGCACTGGAATCGAAACTGGGTTACTCACGTACTGTACTGATTTAAGTAAAGTAATTCAATTTACTATCGCAATTATAGAAGATTACGACAGTTTGCTATATTTTCAGTTGCTATCAGAAAGACGCTGCTGCTCATCTCCAGATTCCCTCTGTTGCTTCTTACGACACCCACGGGGTGATATGGGGTAGTGGATATTCTTAAGCCGTCACCACACATGTAACGCAAAAGTGTACTGGAAACTGTCTTATTTTTACACGCTTTATATTAGTTTGAACTGTATGTATAAATGCAAGAATTATGTAATTCAGTTTTATTTATTTATTTGATTTTAAAGGGAAACATACCGTACAATAAAAATACATTATTTATACAAATAAATAAAATTGAAGTGTCTGTTTGTAATATCAAATTTACAGCTTTTTACTAAATGCATATGAAAGTATACATTGTACTAATAACAAAAATACAATTTTTAAAGTTTTTGTCTGCCTGTCTGTATGTCCGTCTGTCTGTCTGTTTGTTCCGGCTAATCTCTGAAGCGGCTGGACCGATTTTGAGCTGATTTCACAAGAAGTAACTTAGGTTATTTATATTTTAGGAAAAGAATTATGGTTCCGCGAAAAAAAATTAAAACCCCAAATAACACGCGGGCGAAGTCGCGGGGAACAGCTAGTAAAACATATAAAAGTAATCCAATGAAGTTAGCACATATCTAATACATAGTAAAAGCTTAAATAAATAGAAAATAATAAAAAAGCTTTTATTCGCTCTTTTAACAACTTTAACTGTGTGTGCGTGTTTGTATCTCTCTCTCTCTCTCTCTCTCTCTCTCTCTGTGTGTGTGTGTGTGTGTGTGTGTGTGTGTGTGTGTTTGTGCGTGCGTGCGTGCATGCGTGCGTTTGTGAGTTTATACGAGTATATGTGTGTTAGTTGAATATGTGGTTACCATCTTACATTCAGGGATCATCCATTGAAGGCCTCCTCCATCTCGTGCCATTTGTAAAAGCTTACCACCACATTAATAAAATAAGAAAAATAATTGAATGGTATTTATAAAGTAATATTATATACACTACCAATTATAAATTAACTTTTACAATATTTTTTTTAGTTTAGTTTTCACCCACTTCTGGATAATTTGGAATACTGCAGACGAATTAAGATCCGATGCAATACAATAATTTCGTGACATTGACCTACAATTCTGAGTAGGACCATCACAGCTCATGATCTGTGTCGTAAAATTTTTCTTAAATTCTTATATTATCTAATATATAAAAATTAATGTTTGTTTGTTAGTGTGTTATGCGCTGCCATACCGTTCATCAGATTGCGGTAAAACTTTGTCAACTTATTGTTTGCACTTGCACGAAGGTTATAGGCATAGTACAATTAACTTACAGTAGGTGGCGCGTGTAAAGTATGAACAAATTTATTTGAAAGTTATGTATCATCATCATTATCATTCCTAATTAAACAATATAACTATTCGAAATTTAAAACGATATTTCCCACTGTTATTTCTTCTGTGGATGTAACGCGTCGGGTATCTTAATCCTCACGGGTGACAACGCATTTGCATTTGGATTCGTAATCGAGGATAGACGTAGACATCTATGGGCAGCAACCACTTACCATCAGGTGGACTATGTGCTCGTTTGTCACCCTTATCCTAGAAAAAAAATTGGCCGGTTATTGTATAATAACTCTGTATAATGTTTGTAGCACGATTGGGTTGCCTCGACCAGGGAACCACGACACGCTCTCACAGAATTACAGAGTTTCATATGGTGGGTGTAGCAACAGGAGACCATTTTACTGGAACGAATCTTTCCATCTTTGTACTTAAGTGTGGTACGCATTTACATTTCGATTTTTAATCGAAGACACAAGACAGATATAAATATCTATGGGGAACATAATATACTTACCATCAGGTAACCAGTGTGCTAGTTTGTAATACTTATTCCATAAAAAAAACTCTAACTTGTATAAAAATAATAACTCAGAACCACAGAACCAAAGCTTATTCGAACTGAACCCACACACAAATCTTCCAATTACATACCAGCCTTGTAATTGCCGCCGTCCACATGAAAGGAGCCGCCGCGAACGATTCGTCTCGCCTATTTACTAATGTTAAGAAACCGCCTTTTTAACCATTTATACCTGACCTCTCATTTTCTAAACTGAAATCTTGTGGATGGAGGGAAAATACTTAAAGCAGAGACGCGGGATAGGTCGCGATAAAATGGCGGGTCATGAACGATGTTTGAGTCAAATAGACAAAGTTACCGTGTCATTATCTTATTATCAGAGGTATTTAACTACGGTAGGCAGAATGCACAAATAAAACTTTGCTACAGAACAAAATTATTGCTTAAAAGAAACTTAAATTTGATTTACATATGGTTTTAGCACGAATGTGTAGGCTCAACCGGGGAAGGACTACGCTCTTACAGATTACCAGCGTAAAATAGCAGCTCAATGCTCCTGGGTTTTGTATAGTGAATGTAGAGAACCAGATATGCTTTTTACTGGAAAGGAGTCATTCCTTCTTAGTCCTCAGGGGCACAACCAGTGACAATGTATTGCATTAAATTTGATTTTTAATAGAGACTTACTGTCGAACTGTGTGCTCGTTTATTGCTATTATTATATAAAAAGAAAACGTAATTATACACATTATGCTGTTTTGATTAATGTGATGATTTTAGTGAGAATACTAGGTCAATCATGAATTTATTGTAATGTAATCAGTGTTTTTATAATATAATAATTCATTCACATTGATAATCGGTTCTTAATTCATTATGGTTAAATAATTTATTGCATTAACGGTTAATATTGTATTTGTTTCAAGGTAATGTCAAAATCAATTGCTTTCAAAATAGTTCTTAGCAAGCCTGCAAAACTTCAGTTTAGTAAGTGCACGTCCGAAAGTAAGTGAAAATTGAATTTAAAAAAAGCATTATATTCATAGGTATAATAAAATTGTGTTATTAAAGTAATAAGGCGTCTTATAAATTTACTTTTAATTTTAAAACAGTTTTTTTATGTTCACTACAGGACTATTAACTAAAACGGCTGAATTTGTTATTCTAGATATATTTTAATAGTACCTAAAGTAACGTAGTAATTACAGTTAATAAAAACTTAAATAACACTAAAAAGGCTTTAACCGATATCTTAATACTTAGATATTATATCGTACGCATTATTTTTATTGCCAGAACATAAAATTTGTAAAAACTAACTTATAAAAGGTTAAACAAGGTTAAACATGCTTTTGATTATTTTTTTTCCCCAGTCGCAAGTCCTTGCTTTAACTGTTTGAGAAATATTAATAAATGTTACAGATTTGATCTTTTTCATCAGATATATGGCGGTGTTACGTAAATCAAGAGATGGAAGTTTTAAATATTTTTCCCCAGATATTCACCTTTCCTGTCCAAACGGTTTGTGTCTTCGTTCATCGTTTCGTGTCGATAGGATATTTTGAAAGCATTGTGTCTTTTCATCCGATTGCAATGTTTATGCCGTCCATAAATGAATAGGCACTAGGCTGATATCATTAATCATCGTCTTCACAAGTCTACTGCTAAACAAAGGCCTCCCTCAAGGAATGCATCTAAGCCTCCATGATCCAGAGCCTTCTGCATCCATCCATTCCTGTATGTCTTACCAGGTTTATACGTGATAGAGCCATGCTGCAGCTGCATTATGGTTGTAGCACGACTGGGTCGGCTCGACCGTGTAGGACAGTAGCGCAAAATAGCAGCTCCATGCTGCTGTGTTCCGTATAGTGAATATAGAGAACCGGAGATCCTTTTTACTGGTAACGAGGCATTCGATCTTAGTCCTCAAGGGTGACAACGTATTTGCATTTTGATTTTAATCCAGGATAGATGTAGATGTCTATGGACCTCCGTGTCCACATACCATCAGGTAATTATACTAATTTTAATAAAAACAACATCAACCGGCGAGAATCGAACTCGGTAATACGTAGGTACTAGCCTCTGAACTATCATGGCTCTTTTAGTGTTGTATAACGGAAGCCAATATATTTTATTGTAGACTTTCTCATATAAATTAGTACATCGTTTTAAGATCGTACACAGGCTATACGGTAAAGCCACAAGACATCAACAAGATAACCAGTGCTGCAGGAGACTGACGGAGAGACGGCTGTGTTGGGGATACATTTCTTGTTTTTGTATAATTTGTTTTTGCACACATCGAACCTGAAGCATAGATGTATGCTCTATTGTCACCATATAAAAAATCGCGATCCACTCCACTTAAACCACTTCCACGAGCTTTATATTGAACTTATATTATAAAAAAGTACACTAATAGCAAGATGAGATTTCAATTAATACTTCTGACTTATTTATAAGATTATTAAAACTTATCACTTTGATTTTTTTTATTAACTTTAAATTTTAGTCCGTAGCAAGCCTTTTCAATTTCAGTATTGTAAACCGTCCTGTTCGAGGTGTGGACTTTTGGATTATCTAAATTATTTTAATATGAGTCAACATAATATGTTTACCAAATAAATACTTAATCTTTCTTACATATGTGTGTCGTAGTACAATACTAGAATTGGGCAGATTCTTATCTGTCTGGGCATTTCTTGATACGTCGTACCTACTTTGTGCCTTGATATTATATATCTAAAGGCGCGTCTCCACCAAAAATATTGATAACATTTATGTTTCCGACATGTTGAAAAATCTACAAAAGTTGGTGACATTTATTTCAAAATGTTGCAAGAAGCGTCTCCACCGATAGAACAAATGTCGGCAACAAGCGTATTCCTTTGATTTGCAACATTTTGAAACAAATTTTGTTGATTTGTCAACATGTCGGAAACATAAATGTTGTCTACATTTTTGGTGGAGACGCGCCTGACAGAAACATTTGTCGGCAACACGTGTTGACAAATGTTGAAAACTTTGGTGGAGACGCGCCATAATATACAAACCGCGCACAAAGCCCCGTTCATTTAGAACGCGGCTTTGTGCGGTCACCCCAGCCGCTCCTGATAGCTATTAAGATGCAGGATATAGGAGATATACTAGTGCTTTCGTATTTTTAATATATTATATTGACATATATATTATATAATATATTACATTGGACTACGACATGTGTACCTTATAGTAGCTTCACATATGCCGCGTCCGGAAATATATTAAAACAAACTAGACAACCATTCTTATATCCTATGCAAGTATTACTATTCTTATCTTTTATCTTTTACTTGGCAGGTGTCAGCAGTGATGACTGAGGTATTTGTTTCTTTGACATGGACTTGTAAAACTGTTTTATTGCGAACTGTAATTAATTTGTCGCTCGAAACACAACGAATGCAAGACACGTATAGAGAATTTAAATTGCTACTCGTCGAAGGCTTGTTACATGAATATGTAAATGATAATTCAATCTAATATGAAAGTCTATTACGAGTAATCATCATCATCATTACAGTTCAACTCAAGTCTACTATTGAACAAAGACCTCCCGCAAGGAATGCCACAAAGCACGGTCCAGAACCACCTGCATCTTGATCATCATCGCCTTCTTAATGAAGGACCGCGTTACACTTCGCTTATGGGTGTAACGTAGCTTGGTTACATGATGCTGTCATTCGAGAACCTTTAATGGGGCCCCCATATATCTAAATTAGCAAGCAGACTTAGTTCTACAGCATATGCTGTAAGAAAGATTAGAAGTCTCAAAGATGTTGAGACAGCTAGATTAGTGTATTTTAGTTACTTTCATAGCGTAATGTCTTATGGAATTTTGCTATGGGGTAATGCGACTGATATTGAAACTATATTTGTTTTCCAAAAGAGAGCCGTGCGGGCGATTTACAACTTAAATTGTAAAGAATCCATCACAGAAAAATTTGAAGAAAAAAACATATTAATTTGGCATCGCAATTTATTTATGAAAATGTCATGTATGTACATAAAAACATAAATAGCTTTAATAAGAATAAGGATGTGCATACTTTAAACAGTAGGAACAAACATAAGCTTGTAATGCCAGTTACAAGACTCCACAGAATCAGTAATTCATTTATGGGGCAGTGTATACGATTTTACAACAAAATCCCAGAACATATTCAGTTTGTCAATAAACAAGTTTAAAAGTTTTACTAAAGAAAAACTGTACAAAAAGACTTATTATAATATCAAGGAATACATGAATGAATATAACCTCTGGGAATAAGGTGATCACCACTATGCTAGTTCTATGAAAAATCATTTAAAAATTGTATAAACGAAATTATTGTTAAGTGAAATATGTTTAAAAAAAGTCCCGCTGGGTTTCTTGCTGGTTCTTCCCAGGATAGAGGTATTTTCCGAACCAGTGGTAAATAAAAAATGACTTTTAATATGTATTATGTAATAATCAATATTGAATAAAAAATATTCTATTCTATTCTATTCTTTCTTCCTCATTGATTGTCGGCATTTCGAGTTACAAGGCTGGTTCATTGCCACCACAGCTTACTGTGCCCTTGGGACATTTCAGTTACTCAGGTTGTACTGTGCATATCCTCATTTCTAAGCCTTCCACGTATATTTCCACATATATTCATAGCTTGATGAACCACTTAGAGCTTTCTCATAGGTTTTCATTCTTATCGTCAGCTTATATACTGTAAATAATTCCATGTTTTATATAAGCAAAATCGTTGAGGAGAGTAACATATTTTTATACAAATTAAAGTGACTGAGAATGGAAATGCAGACGCAGTGTCATCACTAAGATGTAATTCTTTGTTACGAGTAATCACTCAACATATGAAACACAGCAGCATTACTGCTGGCTACTTACTGCTATTTTACGCTGGTGTTTAATAGGAGAGTGGTCCTTTCCAGTTTGAACGAGATTCTTTCGACTTTCATAACACAGCTGCAGAGTGCTTTTTAACCGACTTCAAAAAAGAGAAGGTACTCAATTCGACTGTATATTTTTTAAGCGTTTTACCTCAGAACTTTTTGCTAGGAGAAACGATTTTGATGATTCTTTTTTTATTTGAAAGTTAGTGCTTTTCATGTCGTCGCGTAATAGTTTGATCAAGATCTGACCAGTAATTTTTGAACTTAATGTGTATTTAATTGACTTCGACTACATTGATGATGTTCTCATTTTATTTATATAGAAGTCGATTATACATTTTTTTTTTACCACCTAAAACACAAAGTGTAGATGTTTTGCGTGGCAGGCGGAATTGCAAGCGTAGTACCAGATATCGAATACAATGTAGAGTACAATGTACAATGAGTACAATTTAATAATTTTAGATTAATTTTTTAGTAGTGATGGAATGAGACGTACTTTAATAGCTTCAATAATACGTATGTATTTATTCAGGCTTCCAAGAAAGATGCACATTAAGTATTTTGTTAACAAAAACTAGTCAGTCATCGAATAGACTATTACGTGGTAGAGCAAAGCTGTAAAATAGCAGCTTAATGTAGTGCAGTGTTTTATGTGATTGAGGTAAACCCTTCTAATGACGAAAGAAAGCCGAATCAAACACTGGAATTTTACAGGCTGGTGAAGATTAAAAAGGAAAATAACTTTTTTTTTATATGGAACAAAGGTGACAAACAAGCACACAATCCACCTTATGCTAAATGAATACAGTGGCTTATATAGCAAATGTTATAGAAATGTTTACACCCCTTATTACACCCCTGAGGGCTAAGATAGAATGCCCCGATACCAGTAAAAAGGGTCTCTGGTTCTCTACACTCACCATACGAAACACAGCAGCGTTAAGCTGCTATTTTACGCTGGTATTCTGTGAGAGCGACCCACCTCGGCCGAGCTAACCCATTCGTGCTGCCACCACAATACAGCTGCAGCATGGCTCTACAACGTCCCAGTCCAGTCTTTCCATGCAAAACGAAGCAACATCATTCTTCTGTTGTACGCCCGTGTTCCGTGAGAGCGTGGTCCTACCCTAGCGGAGCCGACTAGTTCATACTACAGCCATATTATAGCTGCAACGTGGCTCTACCACGAAAGAAAGTTCACATATTTTGAACGCTTAAACATCATCTGCTTGGCTATTTCATTTCCCAAAACTGTATTTAATGACATCGACTGATCGTGACGTCGTAACGATTCTCCAATTACGTTACTTATTGATTAAATTAATTCCCTTTCCGACCAGCAGTCACCTGTTAAAATAAATAGAAAACAATATACCGGTTTCAGCCAGAACTTTATCGTTACTTGTTTTTAACCATCAATTGGCTGATAAATTTGACAAATAGTCCGAGTTCCTGACTTAAAGGACACATGCCTGTTGCTTTACTAAGAACTGCAGTTTGTGACAATATTTTTAACGTTGTCGATGACCTTATTATTGTTTGGTGAGTAGGTAACCGATGCTCATTGCTACGTTCGTCCTGTCGAGGTCTTACCGATGTCAGTACGCGGGACTTTTAGTTTATCGACATCTTCAGCGTGGAATGTGACAGTTTAGTTATTATGATTGTAACAATATTATCGATGATTAGTAGTGCCACTAGTATCCGATGTCCAGTACTGCAATCCTTAATCCGTCTGCCAATCGAGATGATTATAGCAACCCAAGTGGTTTTCCACGTGGCAGAGCCATGCTGCAGCTATATTAGTAGTATAGTTGTAGCACGAATGGGTTGGCTCGACCGGGGAACGACCACGCTCTCACAGAATTCCAGCGTAAAATAGCAGCTTAATACTGCTGTTTCGTATGGTGAGTGTAGAGAACCGGAGACCCTTTTTACTGGAAAAGAGGCATTCTATCTTCGTCCTCACTGGTGACAATGCATCTGCATTTTGATTCTTCATTGAGGATAGATGTAGATGTCTATGAGTCACGGCAACCACTTACCATCAAGTGGAATGTGTGCTCGTTTCTTACCTTATCTTATAAAAAAATCCTTGTTACAACAGGACTTTACGGGCCAGTAAAGAAGAAGAAAAAGAAGGAGAAAACTATACAATTTTTTGGTTTCAAAACCGAAGCGCCATATCATTGAGGCGTCGGGTCGAGTATTGAAGAAGTATTTTACGTGGTAGATATATACAGCAGCAGAATACTGCTGCAGTACGTATGATGATAACGGAAAATTTCCAGTCGATATTACTGTTAATACGTAACTGATTTTAGGACTGTCTTACTGTGTGGAGTTAAAATGTGTATAAAAACATTTTCTTGAACATGTTAGTTCGGCATTTAATGGAGAATTCAATTCACAGATCCTGTTTCATCATCATCACTATTAATACAGTCCAACACAAGTACACTGCGAAAAATAGGCCTCCCCAAGGCATGCTACAAAGCATTGCTCTGAACCACCTGCATCCATCAACTTCCTGCATCTCTTACCAGGTCGTAACTAAATCGTAAGCCTTGTTTTTTTATAGGATTAGATGATAAACGAGCACACAGCCCACCTGATAGTAAGTGGTTGCTGTGACCTATATACATCCACGTCTATCCTCAATACAGAATGAAAATGCAGATGCGTTGTCACCCGTGAGGACTAAGATGGAATGTCTCTTTTGCAGTAAAGAGGGTCTCCGATTCTCTACACTCCCCATACGAAACACAGCAGTGACAAGCTGCCATTTTACGCTGGTATTTTGTGAGAGCGTGGTCCTTCCCCGGCGAGCCGACCCATTCGTGCTACAACTATACTACTTACTAATATAGGTGCAGCATGGCTCTACCACGTATAAAATTAGAATAAAATCCACGTATAAAGATCGTTTCTTTGATAGCAAACGCGTCTCTCATCGTTTACTATTTTTACAGCAGATCTGCACAGCTGCGTTAGTATAACTTAAGCAGCTTTAATGCTTTCTTATATTGACGCGAACACTACACATTTAAATAAAACTAGGGACTTTAGTCTCCCTCGTGGCTGCTCTAAAATGCTCGAAACGTCGGAAAATTAAAATAAGTTAAAAATGCGATGAAATCCGTAAAAACTGGTTTTAATTAAATGAAGCAGCTTTTTTACGCAATATGGTTATTAGACGGGTAAGGATGGCTGCATTCCCTTGGTCAAACCATTGTATCGTATGTTTTCGACTACCTAAGAAGATATAAGTTTCAAGCCAAGTGATAATCCGATATTCCAAGGCACACTTTGACACAGGTATGCTGTCGCCCTTCAGTAAGTTCGTATCGTAATATATCTTACTACTTTCTTTTTTTTCCAATTTGAAGCGATTTAATCAAAATATTTTTGTCCCTTTCATTGAAGACTGCTGCTGAGTTTTACGTGGTTTGAGATAAAAGTAGTCATCAAAGATTTTCATTTAAAAATGTCCATGTCCTATGTGGTGGTTGGATTTTCTTAATATATTTTTAATGAGTCAAAAGTATCTGAATTCGAGATTTTACAAACATTTAAAAATTCATAACTCCGAAAACATTAATTTTATCGTAAAAGGCATACAAAGTTTTTTATTCTATATTTTATTTATAAAATAATATTTAAAAAACTGTCCCGTTTGAAAATAACAGTTTCTTGCAATTGAGAGAAAATCGATTCAAAAAATATGGCACCG
Organism: Parnassius glacialis; assembly: GCA_033319125.1. Lineage (NCBI taxonomy): Eukaryota > Metazoa > Arthropoda > Insecta > Lepidoptera > Papilionidae > Parnassius > Parnassius glacialis. The sequence continues at coordinate 31,266,129 of JAVANC010000025.1, forward strand.
AGTTGCCCCATGCAACCTGTATTTATATTATCAGTAGGACAATTTCACGAGAATCGTATAAAAAATGAGGTGGAATAGTTTTCCGTACTCATACGCCGATTCCACCTGAACTACATTAGGTTGATCTGTATATGATTTAAAATTAAAAATTTTGTACAAACAACTCAATTTAAATAGTTAACAATAACTCAAAAACTATTGGTCAGACCTCGATCAAATTATATGGGACCATATGTGAAGCTCCAGCGTTCAAATAAAAAAGAATCATCGAATTCGGTTCACTCAGTAGTGTCAGTGAAGTCGGTAGAAATTCGATCTTACCGATGTTTTTATCGACATCTTCAGCGCGAAATGTGACAATTAAATTTTGTTATTATTCTAACAATATTATCGTCAATTTATACAATATACTTGGTACAATATACGCTGCAGCTATATTACAGATGTAGCACCAATGCGTCGGCTCGACCGAGGAATGCCCACGCTCTCACAGAATACCAGCGTAGAATAGCAGAATAACGCTGCTGTGTTTCGTAGGGTGAGTGTTGAGAACCGGAGAACCTTCTTTACTGGAAACAAGGCATTCCATCTTAGTCGTCGGAGGTGACAACGCATCTGCATTTTGATTCTTACCAGAGTATAGATGTAGATGCCACAGAATCCACTTACCATCAGGTGGGCTGTGCGCTCGTTTGTCACCCTTATTCTTAAAGAAAATATTGGGGATAATAAATAAGCAGCAGCATCACTGGTATGAGACACTTGGCATTGAGATTGTCAATTCGCTTGTCTTAATTATCTTAATCGAGACGAATAAAGCAAATACAACTTACGATAGAAGAGGCAGACACAATAATGTCCAGTAATAGACTTTACAGGCCGGTAAAGAAAAAGAAAAAAGAGAACAACGAATGATTATGAATAACAATGAATGAACATCGTCAATTAATTTAAATTTAGAACATCGTATAGAATGCAAAAACACAAGTCAATAATATTAAACGCCAATTTTGTATAAGGAATAAGAGTAGAAACGAAAAAGATGCCGCAAAAACATTGGGCACGTCTCGGGATGATATAAAAAAGGTAAAAATGTAATTTATATTAAACACCTGTTGTTCCGAATTACTTGAAGAAAAGAGAAATTCCTCTACAGTTGTTTATAGATCTTGTCACAAGCAATTTACAACTTAAGGTATAGTATTATCGTGTTGTAGGATTATTCTCAGTTTTTTGCTAATCTAGACTAGCGTAATAAAGATGTAAATTTATCTATTTGTTTGTGTATTTGTGTATCTAATATGTATGCATGACTTGCTCTAGTGATCGTAAACGTGGTTGAAAGAAATAATGTAAGAAAATAAGTTCTCTATACACATTGTAGCAATTTGCTTACAATAATAACATTATAAATTTGGTAAATGGTTCCTAAAAAGGTAACTAACTCAGCATTGTCCTGGTACTGACAAAGTACTTCGACGCTGATCTTCCGTTGTTGCTAATGAAAATTTAACAAACAATAAACATAACAGTATTCATTATTATACTATTTTAAGCAAAATGAATACCAATATTTAAACCATTGCACGTATACATACATATTTATATTAAATAAATATAATAAAAGTTGTAATTACTTAAATAAAATTAAAAAGAAAGAATAAATAAAGTAAAAAAGTATGCGAGATATATATAATTTTAAACAAGTTTACATTTGAATATATTATTAGGGTCTGGCAGAAGAAGCATGAGAGTAGAATAAATGCTGTAGAAATGCGGTCCTTAAGGAGTATGCTAGGGCTGAATCTAGATGACAGGGTGAGAAATAGTGTGATAAGAGAAAAGTGTGGTTTGCAAGATGACGTTGTGACCAGGATTAAAAAAGGAATGCTTCGGTGGTTTGGTCATGTAGAAAAAATGAAAGAGGAAAGAGTGACAAAGCAAATTTATGTTGCAGAAGTGAACGGCAGGGTCGGGAAGGGACGCCCTAGACGAAAGTTTATCGACCAAATCGGCGATACATTAAAAATGGTCCAGATTAGGAGTACCCTTAACCGACGAGCGTGTATGCGTAGGTATATGGATGTGGAGGAAGCGAGAGAGGTGTGTCAGGATCGTGCCAAATGGAAGTCCGTAGTCTCTGCCTACCCCTCTGGGTGACAGGCGTGAGTGTTTATATATGTATGTATGTATTAGTAAGTATTTTAACCGACTTCAAAATGGCGGAGGTACTCAATTCGATTGTATGTTTTTATGTGTAACCTCGTAACTTTTTTGTAGGTGAACCGATTTCGATGATTCTTTTTTATTTGAAAGCTGGTAGTTCTATACAAATTTTACCAATTTCTGATCAGTGGTTTTTGAGTTATACTTAATAATTTATATTGAAGTCGGATGTACAATTTTTTTTAATTTTACCACTTGTGCTAGTTATATTTAAACCCGGGTTGGACCAAAAATCATTATTGGAGTTTACTGTCAAGAAATTCTCGATAGCAGCCCGAAGTCAGAACATTTCAGCGGTGTTTCACCCCTGTGCCTCGGAAAACACATAAAAGTCGTTGGGCCTGCGCTTGATCTCTCCCTTCAGTCGTATCGTATTACGGTTCCACCGGATTACGAAAATGAGGAAACAGAGAGTGCACCTGCGCTTGCGCATACACTTGGGCACTATAATCCTGTCCTGCGCCGATGGCTAGTCTCCGTTCAGACTGGCCGCCGGGACCGAAATTCGGTCTAGAGGACATTATTATGTTTGCATGCATCAACGTTAGTCTCTGGAAACATTGGCTTTATAACTTTTTCAAAGATGAAATGTAATGAAGAATTATAATTATTGCGATTAAATCTAAAAAATTGTCTGATGCACGTAACCGGGCTGTGTTCTTTGTACAAATCACTCTCAAAACTATTAAAGCTCTGTCTCAGAATCTAGGTATGTTTTACTTCGGCGTAAAGGAGATGGTTATTTTGACCCTAACCTGACCTACCACAACGAAACCGCTTACGGCTATACCATTAAGTCAACATAACATCTTTCCACGTTAATTGAGACTCATTTGTCTGTGCAACTCTAATTAATTATAGATTACTTTGTGTACATTCGAAACTCCACCACAAAGGACAGTACACACCATATTATTGCAGTTGCAATACAAAAGGTTAGTATTTTAATTAAATTGTGCACACAGTAATTATAATGGTGAGTAAACACACGCTGTTAAATAATTAATACGTCCACCACAAACTAATACCTCAGACAAACAAGTAAACGTATATCATTCAAACTTAACGTAATGTTGTAACGCCTTTTAGGAATTAAAGAAATAAAAACACCGCCTCTTCACGATACGATAAGCGTGTACTTTAAATAATTGTAAAGGTTAGTTATGCGGCGCATTCTCAGCTTGCGTATGAATGTCAGATTTCACTGATATTGGTTTGAGTTCGTTGAAGGTTTTTTTTAATGTGGTTGAAGAAATTGGCCCGGGAATTTGGAGACGAACGCGCGGATAATTGCGGTGTTTTTATGAGGAGCTAATTTGACTTGTTGATTTGCTTCCGATTACAGCATTCGAGCGATATTTTTTTTTTTAATAAAACTAAACCTACAAACGGACTTACAGCTCACCTGAAAGTATGTGGCTATTGCAGTACACGGATACTAAAGTCAACTTTAAACATAACAGGCTAGAAATGCGTTGTCATCACTGAACACGAAGATGGAATGCCTCACAACCTACAAAGGAGTAACAGCCTACAGGAGTTAACAATTCATTTTTTTTGATAAAATTTAAATGACAAACGACCTTACAGTATACCTAACAGTAAACTTAAAAAAAAACTTAAACTACAGTAACGGTAAACTTTGACGGCTCCGTGGCGTAGTGGCTTAGCAATGAGTTGCAGCGCTGGGGGCCGCGGGTTCGAATCCCGCACGGAAAATGTATTTGTACGGCCTACAAATATGTGTTCCGGGTCTGGAAGTTTGTCCTTGTACAATTTATGTTTGTAAACTGCCTCCACGATACAGAATAGAATAGAATAGAATAGAATATTTTTTATTCAATATACATTACATGTGTAATTCTTATTGAAAGTCATTTTTTACTTTACCACTGGTTCGAAAAAAATACCCTCTGTCCTGGGAAGAACCAGCAAGAAACCCAGCGGGACTTTTTTTTTAAATAAATTTTACAATATAAATGATTACGAACTATTTACAAAATTTATTTTAGAAACTGCTTGGAAGCGACCACCTCATTCCCAGGGGTTATTATCAACCATGTATTCATTTATACTATAATAACCCTTTTTATACAGTTTCAGCTTAATAAAACATTTAAACTTGGTAATAGAGAGAACCTGTACACTTTCCGGGACCTTGTTGTAATAGGATATACATTGCCCCAAGAATGAATTACTGACTCTGTGGAGTCGAGAAACTGGCATCACTATAGCTTGTGTTTGTTCCTAGTGTTTACAGAATGTATATCACTTTTTTTACTAAAACTATCTTTGTTTTTGTGAACATAGGTACATTAAATTTTCGTAAATATACTGAGAGGCCAAAGTTAATATATTAATTTCTTTAAATTTATCTCTAAGAGACTCTCTCGGTTTTAGATTGTAAATAGCTCTAATGGCCTTCTTCTGTAAAACAAAAATAGTTTCTGAATCAGCCGCATTTCCCCATAGCAAAATCCCATAAGAAATTATGCTATGGAAATAACTAAAATAAACTAATCTGGCTGTCTCCACACTAGTGAGACCTCTAATCTTTTTTACAGCATAGGCTGCAGAACTTAGTCTGCTTGCTAATTTGGATATATGGGGGCCCCACTGAAGTTTTGCGTCAAGAGTGATGCCAAGAAAAACAGTGGATACAACAGGGCTCAATTCCTCCCCATTTAAAAATACATTGGTATTCAGATTTTTAACATTCGTTGTTGTAAATTTAACACAATTAGGGTTATTTCCGTTCAAATGCAGATTATTAACGTTAAACCAATGCACTAATTTTGATATAGCATTATTCACTTCGTCACATTTAAATGATTGACGTTTCAGTTTAAAAATCAAGGAAGTATCATCAGCAAATAATACTATATCATGACTATCCCCTACAAGGTGAGGTAAGTCATTAATATACACCAGAAACAGGAATGGGCCGAGAATCGAGCCCTGAGGAACACCCATTAGTACAGGTGACCCGGAAGAACTTTTACCATTGATAATAACCTTCTGCTTTCTATTACTTAAATATGAAGCTTACACCTTTCTAAAAGGTCGGCAACGCATCTGCAATTCCCCTGGTGTTGCGGTTGTTCATGGGCGGCGGTAGTCACTTACCATCAGGTGAGCCGCATGCTCGTTTGCCCCTATTCTATAAAAAAAAAATGAAATAATAAGTTTAAGCGCTGTGTTCTTGACACCATAGTACTGTAACTTCCTGATTAATGTCTCATGGTGAACACAGTCGAAGGCCTTGGAAAGGTCACAAAATATACCCAAAGCATCCTCTGAATTCTCCAATGCACAAAAAATATGTTTAATAAGCTCAACTCCAGCGTCAGTTGTCGAGCGACCCCTTGTAAAACCGAATTGATTTTTATGTAGCAATTTATTAATATTAAAGAAACTTAACATCTGATCTAAAATAATTTTTTCAAAAATTTTACTTAATGTTGGTAGTACAGAAATTGGTCTAAAATTGGCGGGGTCTATTGTACTACCAGATTTAAATATAGGTATGACTTTACTATGTTTCATTAAATCAGGAAAACAACAGAAAACAATCCTAGTGTGAGGGTGCCTGGTATGGTGCTGGGTCCCTCTCGATACGTCTGGAGGGAAGAGCAGCTACTGGGCCGGTGCACGCGGCAGTGATCTTCCTCGAGAAATGAGAAGAAATTCTTATTCCTTGGGGAATGTTACTGCCGCGGCTAATTATTCTGACATGGGTGGGGTCCGTCGCGGACCAACGGTGCGTTCCTCTGCGTGACCCTCTGATCAGCAGAGGGCATAGCAGAGGAGTGAGTGCTCGGTGTGCACTTACCCTGCCTCCAGGCAGACAGTGAAGGATTCATCCTTTGCTATCTATAAAAAGTTACCCCGAATCTCAAGCGGAGACGCACCGCGAGGGGATGGATGGCTGACGGGGTTCTATGAACAAATCAGTCCCTAGTGCGCTCCTCGCCAGGGTACCTGCAGACCCCCTGGCGAGTAATAAATCCTCTAAATCTGCTTACCTTGGTAAAGGGGTCTCTGCCAAGTTGGACCTTTAATTCCCCCATACTCGTGGGTACAAAAAAATGGAAAAACAAAAACTAGAAAAAACCAAAACCGCCGGCAACGGCAACGTAGAGGAGAGGAGGAACGATGAGGGCTCAGAGAGCTCCCGACGCGTGGGGCCTGGGACCGCAGAGACCAGTAAGTTCTTCCGCAAGCGGTCCAGGCGGGATGGCGACCAGGGGTCGTCAGCCGATGAAGAGGAGGTTTCGGCCCGGAAAATCTCCACCAACAGGCGGGGCGGGCTGAGAGGCGGAGAGACGCGGAAAAGAAGGGCGTTACCTACCGCGATCTGCTCGCGAAGGCGAAAGAGGCGGTGGATCTCGGGGAGCTCGGGATCACCGGGGGCCTCCGGCTCAAAGTCACCCAGACGGGGGCTCGTATGCTGGAAATCCCCGGGGAATTCAGTGGCGCGACCGCGGACGCTCTGGCTGCGAAGCTCAGGACGAGGTCCGAGTGTCTAGGCCGGTCAGATGCGCAGACCTGCGCATCATGGGTCTGGACGACTCGGTATCGGAGGAGGAGTTGGTGGCCGCCGTCGCCAGGTCCGGGGGGTGCACTACTGACCAGGTCAGGTCAGGCGCCATACGCCCGGACCAACAGGGTATGCATGCCGCCACGGTGTGCTGCCCTGTTACGGCGGCCAAAACAATAGTGGAGGGCCGAAGGCTTCTGGTGGACTGGGTCTCAGCGCAGGTTAAGCTGCTGGAGCCCAGACCTCTGAGGTGCTACCGCTGTCTCGTAGGGCACCACGTATCAGTGAAAAGCGCCTCGGAGGTTGACCGCAGTGACCTTTGCTTCCGCTGCTGTCAGCCCGGACACATATCGGCGACCTGCTGCGCCACGCCGCACTGTGATGCATGTGCGGCGACCGGCAAGCCAGCCGATCACCGGGCCGGAAGCAAGGCCTGCGTGCCACCCGCCAAAGCCAAGGCCGCGGGTAGGGGAGGGCGCTCCGCCGCCACCGCCTCTGTGGCCACCGCCGCAGCCGCAACTGCCGCCGCCGTCGCTGTCACTGTCGCCACCGCCGCCGCCGCGACACCGACGCCCGCAGAGGGGCGCCCCGTGGAGGAAGCTGAAATGGAATGCCTATAACGGCCCCATTAAGCTTCCCCCAGGCGAATATCAACCACTGCGCCTGCGCTCAGGATCTGTTGATCCAGAGCATGGCGCAGTGGTCGATTAACATCGCTGTGGTCGCTGAGCCGTATTTTGTCTGGCTTAGGGAGGACTGGGTAGCGGAACTTAACGGCTCAGTGGCCACCATTTCTTCGGCCGTCGCCGGTACCCCGACCCTTGAAGGTGTCAGGAGGGGTCAGGGGTGCGTAGCAGCACGGTTCGGGCAGTTCGTCGTTGTGGGGGTGTACTTCTCCCCGAACCGAACTCTCGCCGAGTTCCACAACTCTCTTGCAGAGCTGAGAGCTGTCGTCGTCGGAAGTTACCCCCTCCCCGTACTTGTCCTCGGGGATTTCAATGGCAAGAACTTGGCTTGGGGTTCTCATCGTACAGATGTGCGGGGTAGGATAGTGGAAGACTGGGCTCTGGAGACAGGCCTGGTCGTCCTAAATCGGGGTTCTGTCCCCACGTGTGTGCGGATGCGGGGCGAGTCGGTGGTGAACATTTCGTTCGCTAGCCCCGCTCTGTCGCCGCGTGCCATTGACTGGCGTGTCATGGAGGGGGTAGAGACCTACTCCGAGCACCGGTACATCACGTTTGACGTCTCCACCCAGCCCTCGAGCGCGCCAGTCCAACAGGCTCCGAGTGATCCACGTTGGGCGCTGAAGCAGCTGGACCGGGAGCTCCTCCTGGAAGCCTCGATCGTGCAGGCCTGGGTGTCATCACCGGACAGGCCTGCCGACGTCAATGATGAGGCAGGGTGGTTCCAGGAGGCGATGTCCGAGATATGTGACGTGACAATGCCCCGCGTCCGGCCAGGAAGCGCCCGGCGTCAGGTGTATTGGTGGTCGCGTGAGCTGACGTCTCTGCGCGAGGCGTGGGTCGCTGCGCGGCACCTGTACGCCAGGCATCGCAGGCTCCGCATTCGTCCACCGAATGCGGCAGCCATTGAGGCGGAGCTGTACGAGGGATACAGAGCGGCGAAGACCGCCCTCCGGGAAGCTGTCCTGCGGGCCCGGGATCGGACTCGTGAGGAGATGCTGGAGACTCTCGACAGATATCCGTGGGGGCGCCCTTACAAGATGGTGCGGGATAAACTCCGCACCTGGGCCCCCCCGCTGACGCAGAGTTTCCGGCCTCAGCTCGTGGAGAACGTGGTGAGCGCTCTGTTCCCTGCACGAGGGGAACATCCGCCCCCGCCTATGGCACAAGGGGGGTCGTACGAGGCGGCGGCGGAAACTATGACACGCGGGGTTGCGATAGTCGTTGAGAGGATCCGGCAACTGGGTCTCGAGGTGGCTCTGCACAAGTCCGAGGCCATGCACTTCCATGGTCCTCGGAACAGGCCACCACCGGGATCCTCAGTGATGGTAGGAGGGGTATCCATCGGCGTCGATTCGACGTTCAAGTACCTAGGACTCGCCCGCGACGGCCGATGGAACTTCGTTGAGCATTTCCGACGTTTGTCTCCCAAACTGGAACGGACCGGGGCTGCCTTCAGGCGGCTCCTGCCGAACCTGGGGGGGCCAAACGCCTCCTGCCGGAGGCTCTACGCGGGGATCGTGCGGTCCATGGCCCTTTACGGGGCCCCGGTGTGGGCGCGTCGTTTGGCGCGGCTTGCTGTCCACCACCTGAACGCGCCCCAAAGGGTGGTCGCCATGAAAATGGTTCGCGGCTACCGCACGATCTCCCGCGAGGCGGCGAGCCTCCTTTCTGGATTGCCGCCATGGGATCTGGAGGCGATAGTCCTCGCGCGCCTGCACGAATGGCGCGCGGAGGCACTATGCCGGGGGGAAACCCCGCTGCCGCGGCAAGTTGTCGTGCAGCGGACAGACTTCCGGCATGATCTCATGGCGACATGGAGAGAGCGACTGTCGCAACCCCGTGCTGGGCACGCCACTATAGCGGCGATAAGACCCCTCTTTGAGGAGTGGCTTGAGAGACGCCACGGCGTCCTCACCTTCCGCCTGATGCAGGTCCTCACCGGACACGGTGTGTTCGGGAGGTTCCTGCACCGAATCGGGCGGGAGGAAACGTCCGGGTGCTCCCACTGCGGGGTATCGACCGAAGGACACGGTGGTGCACACCGTGGAGGTGTGCCCTGCTTGGGCGGAGCACAGCCGTGTCCTCGTAGCGGCGATAGGCGGCGGCGACCTCTCGCGTCCGGCCCTGGTCGAAGCCATGGTCCGGAGCGAGACGGAATGGGATGCCGTCACCACCTTCTGCGAAGCAGTGATGCTAGCGAAGGAGAACTTACTTGACTTAGATAAAATGCCTCACAGTCTGGAATTATAAAGGCTTTCTATACAATTCAGACGGGAACACAGCAGTACGCGCTGTTGGTGGCAGATATAAGTAAGACAGTGGAAGCTACCCAGGTAAATATATAGGCGGAAAAGGTGATGCTTTTGTATATAATATATCTCTTTTAGCCATTTTAAATTTTCACGTTTGCTAGATTCGAGTATCAGATTTTTCTTATTCTTGATACATTTTTCTGTTGGCGGTCTGATGTTAAAGGGGCGGTTATACCGTCTAGCGAAAACTTTAGATATCTGGATATCCATAGAATAGAATATAGTGTATTAAGGTTCTTTTTTATGGGATAAGGGTGACAAACGAGCACACAGATAACCTGATGGTAAGTGGTTGCTGTGAATCATAGACATTAACATCTATCTTCAATGACAAATCAAAATGCAGATGCGTTGTCACCCGTGAGGACTAAGATGAAATGCCTCGGGTCCAGTATAAAAGGTTTCCGGTTCTCTACACTCACCATACGAAACACAGCAACATTAGGGAATTAGTACATTTTCATTAATTTGTTTTTAATTTTATTATTAAATATATATTTACTATTGTAACACATAACCTTGTAGTGACGGTGTAAGAATATCTACCTAAAACGTGTTGTAAGAGGCGACAGAAGGACATACGTGGTAGAGCCATTCTGCAGCTATATTTGTCGTATAAATGTAGCACGAATGGGTCGGCTTCACCGGGGACGGACCACACTCTTACAGAATTCCAGCGTAAAATGGCAGCTTGATACTGCTGTGTTTCGTATGGTGAGTGTAGAGAACCGGAGACACATTTTACTGGAAAAGAGGCATTCCATCTTAGTCCTCACGGGTAACGACGCATCTGCATTTTGATTCTTTATTGAGGATAAATGTAGATATCTATGGGTCACAGCAACCACTTACCATCAGGTGGACTGTGTGCTCGTTTGTCTCCCTATCTTATAAAAAAAAAGAAAAAGGAAACTGAAATAGGAGATGGGCAGCAGCATATTCCTGATAACAACTCATAGCTCATTAAAGGCACCAGTTGCCAACTTGCATGGCTAGCATGTCAACTTGTCGTGTAGAGACAATTAAGGACAAAAAGAATCTAACCTAAGAGCAACAAAACAACAAAAATACAACAAAACAAATAATATATTTAAGATTCAAAAATATTTACAATTTTATATAACAAAAATGGAGTATGAATATGAGGATGGTAGATGCGATTTACAGATTATTTTAAAAAAGTAATAAAAAAAAAGATTAGTGCCGAAGCTGAGTCGGAAGATCCAAGGTGTGCTCTCAGCGCCTAGAACGAGCACGCACGGCGTAGGTGAGAAGGCGTGGGCGTCTCTAGGCGACGACCTCCGGTGAATGTGGTATTTGCGGGATCCGGCGATTTCAGGCCAGACAGGGGCTTGCAGGATCCTCGGCGGCTTCAGACATCACAGAAGCCTGCAGGATCCGGTGACTGCAGGCGGGACAGAGGTTTGCAGGTTCCGGTGACTTCAGGCGGAACCGAGGTTTGCAGGTTCCGGCGACTCCAGGTAGAACAGAGACTTGTAGGAACCCGGCGACTTCAGGCAGAGCAACGGTTTGTAGAGTCCAGCGACTTCTGATAGAGCAGAGGTTCGTAGAGTCCAGTGGCTTCAGGTAGGACAGAGGCTTGCAGGATCCCGGGGCAGAGCGGCCCCGGGATAAGGCCTTTAGAAGATGCTTCCAATTCGAGAACTGAAGCAAGACTGCCTTTCTTCACCGATTGTTCGGCTTTTATATCTTTCTAGAGAGAACGGAAAAATTATTTAAATTAAACGCAAATTTTTTGTAAATGGTCAAGAGGAAAGAGTATTTATGTGGAATTATCGAAATAGAAACAACAGACCGGTAGCAAATTTGAATATAATTTCCATGGAGACCAAATAAACAACAATAACAAAACATGTCAAATTTTAGTTTTAGGCTTGTAATAAGAAAACGGCAAGATTTAAGTGGAAAAGGTGATATTATTGATATAGGAAAAAAGGTAGCGCAACTACCCACACAAAGCCCGAAATTGTAGAGTTACGGAAAACTAACTAAAAGATCGAAAAAAGGTAGACTTCATTGACACCAATTTAAAAGTGCTGATAATGTGAAAATACGAAGTAGAAATGATTTGTGATTGTGTTCTTATGGTTTAAAATCGTTACAGGATCCTATGGAAATAAAGGTGATGTAAAATATCCAGTTTTGAAGTGAATGCAGAAAATCGAAACAGAAAGGAAAAATGGATTTAAATTAATGTAAAATGATAAGTAAGTAGCATAACACTACATTTTCCCCCCGACCCTTGAAAATTTTTGACTCAGCAAAAATTTTGATATATACATTCTAAAATAAACCATAAAAACACAGCTTTGCAGAATCAGACATCACCAGTCAAAATCAGATATACTATCTCTTACATTCATCATCTGCATTCAGGTAAGGGTGGAGTTCACATTCAATGACTACCACTCTAAAAGTGTGTTTTCAAAATGACATTAAGGCTTATTTAAGGAGTAGTCAACCGCTCCTGCGTGGAAAAAAAAATAAATTAGTCGAAGAGACACCTCTCTAAAAGTGTGTTTTCGAAAGGACATTCAGGCTTATTTAAGGAGTTGTCAACCGCTCCTAAGTGAAGATAAAAAAATTCGAAGAGACACCACTCTAGAAGTGTGTTTTCGAAAGGACATTCAGGCTTATTTAGGGAGTTGTCAACCGCTCCTAAGTGAAGATAAAGATAAAGAAAATTAAGGGAGTAGTACCAGCTGCTCCCAGGTGAAGATAAAGGTGAAGAAAATTAAGGGAGTAGTCAGCCGTTCCCAAGTGAAGATAAAGATAAAGAACTTACTCAAGCATTAGTCGCTATGAAGTTGAAGAACCCTGGAACACCAAACAAACAAACAAATTAGAAGAAATAAAAATAATAAGGTGAAAATGATGGTGATATTTATACATATATACAAATTACAAGTTATATTTATACATATATACAAATTAACAGTTAATAAATGTTTAGAAAAGTATTTAATAGTTAATAAATGTTTAGAAAAGTTATGGTTCGTTTCGCTTCAGCTTTCAAAAATAATTTTATATTAAGTGTAAAGTGCAAAGTTAAGTTTAAGAAATAAAGATTTTATTAAAAATTGTACCTGTTTAAGTTATCTAGAATAAAAATATTAGAGTGATGAATGTAACTTAGAGTGATGAATGTAAATGAAGTGTTATATGTAGGCCTAAATATAATCCAGATAAGTTGAAAAACTAGAAGAAGTTTTGTTTTAGAATTTTGAAGATATGAAAAGGATGTGTAAATGAATGATGAATAATAAGTTAAGAACGAAAGGGAAAGCAATTAAATCAAAAGGGACTAGACAAGGCGCAGTAAAGGTGAAGAATTAAGAGAGAAAGAGGATTTTTACGTTGGGCGCCAAACTGTCGTGTAGAGACAATTAAGGACAAAAAGAATCTAACCTAAGAGCAACAAAACAACAAAAATACAACAAAACAAATAATATATTTAAGATTCAAAAATATTTACAATTTTATATAACAAAAATGGAGTATGAATATGAGGATGGTAGATGCGATTTACAGATTATTTTAAAAAAGTAATAAAAAAAAAGATTAGTGCCGAAGCTGAGTCGGAAGATCCAAGGTGTGCTCTCAGCGCCTAGAACGAGCACGCACGGCGTAGGTGAGAAGGCGTGGGCGTCTCTAGGCGACGACCTCCGGTGAATGTGGTATTTGCGGGATCCGGCGATTTCAGGCCAGACAGGGGCTTGCAGGATCCTCGGCGGCTTCAGACATCACAGAAGCCTGCAGGATCCGGTGACTGCAGGCGGGACAGAGGTTTGCAGGTTCCGGTGACTTCAGGCGGAACCGAGGTTTGCAGGTTCCGGCGACTCCAGGTAGAACAGAGACTTGTAGGAACCCGGCGACTTCAGGCAGAGCAACGGTTTGTAGAGTCCAGCGACTTCTGATAGAGCAGAGGTTCGTAGAGTCCAGTGGCTTCAGGTAGGACAGAGGCTTGCAGGATCCCGGGGCAGAGCGGCCCCGGGATAAGGCCTTTAGAAGATGCTTCCAATTCGAGAACTGAAGCAAGACTGCCTTTCTTCACCGATTGTTCGGCTTTTATATCTTTCTAGAGAGAACGGAAAAATTATTTAAATTAAACGCAAATTTTTTGTAAATGGTCAAGAGGAAAGAGTATTTATGTGGAATTATCGAAATAGAAACAACAGACCGGTAGCAAATTTGAATATAATTTCCATGGAGACCAAATAAACAACAATAACAAAACATGTCAAATTTTAGTTTTAGGCTTGTAATAAGAAAACGGCAAGATTTAAGTGGAAAAGGTGATATTATTGATATAGGAAAAAAGGTAGCGCAACTACCCACACAAAGCCCGAAATTGTAGAGTTACGGAAAACTAACTAAAAGATCGAAAAAAGGTAGACTTCATTGACACCAATTTAAAAGTGCTGATAATGTGAAAATACGAAGTAGAAATGATTTGTGATTGTGTTCTTATGGTTTAAAATCGTTACAGGATCCTATGGAAATAAAGGTGATGTAAAATATCCAGTTTTGAAGTGAATGCAGAAAATCGAAACAGAAAGGAAAAATGGATTTAAATTAATGTAAAATGATAAGTAAGTAGCATAACACTACATTTTCCCCCCGACCCTTGAAAATTTTTGACTCAGCAAAAATTTTGATATATACATTCTAAAATAAACCATAAAAACACAGCTTTGCAGAATCAGACATCACCAGTCAAAATCAGATATACTATCTCTTACATTCATCATCTGCATTCAGGTAAGGGTGGAGTTCACATTCAATGACTACCACTCTAAAAGTGTGTTTTCAAAATGACATTAAGGCTTATTTAAGGAGTAGTCAACCGCTCCTGCGTGGAAAAAAAAATAAATTAGTCGAAGAGACACCTCTCTAAAAGTGTGTTTTCGAAAGGACATTCAGGCTTATTTAAGGAGTTGTCAACCGCTCCTAAGTGAAGATAAAAAAATTCGAAGAGACACCACTCTAGAAGTGTGTTTTCGAAAGGACATTCAGGCTTATTTAGGGAGTTGTCAACCGCTCCTAAGTGAAGATAAAGATAAAGAAAATTAAGGGAGTAGTACCAGCTGCTCCCAGGTGAAGATAAAGGTGAAGAAAATTAAGGGAGTAGTCAGCCGTTCCCAAGTGAAGATAAAGATAAAGAACTTACTCAAGCATTAGTCGCTATGAAGTTGAAGAACCCTGGAACACCAAACAAACAAACAAATTAGAAGAAATAAAAATAATAAGGTGAAAATGATGGTGATATTTATACATATATACAAATTACAAGTTATATTTATACATATATACAAATTAACAGTTAATAAATGTTTAGAAAAGTATTTAATAGTTAATAAATGTTTAGAAAAGTTATGGTTCGTTTCGCTTCAGCTTTCAAAAATAATTTTATATTAAGTGTAAAGTGCAAAGTTAAGTTTAAGAAATAAAGATTTTATTAAAAATTGTACCTGTTTAAGTTATCTAGAATAAAAATATTAGAGTGATGAATGTAACTTAGAGTGATGAATGTAAATGAAGTGTTATATGTAGGCCTAAATATAATCCAGATAAGTTGAAAAACTAGAAGAAGTTTTGTTTTAGAATTTTGAAGATATGAAAAGGATGTGTAAATGAATGATGAATAATAAGTTAAGAACGAAAGGGAAAGCAATTAAATCAAAAGGGACTAGACAAGGCGCAGTAAAGGTGAAGAATTAAGAGAGAAAGAGGATTTTTACGTTGGGCGCCAAACTGTCGTGTAGAGACAATTAAGGACAAAAAGAATCTAACCAAAGAGCAACAAAACAACAAAAATACAACAAAACAAATAATATATTTAAGATTCAAAAATATTTACAATTTTATATAACAAAAATGGAGTATGAATATGAGGATGGATGATGCGATTTACAGATTATTTTAAAAAAGTAATAAAAAAAAGATTAGTGCCGAAGCTGAGTCGGAAGATCCAAGGTGTGCTCTCAGCGCCTAGAACGAGCACGCACGGCGTAGGTGAGAAGGCGTGGGCGTCTCTAGGCGACGACCTCCGGTGAATGTGGTATTTGCGGGATCCGGCGATTTCAGGCCAGACAGGGGCTTGCAGGATCCTCGGCGGCTTCAGACATCACAGAAGCCTGCAGGATCCGGTGACTGCAGGCGGGACAGAGGTTTGCAGGTTCCGGTGACTTCAGGCGGAACCGAGGTTTGCAGGTTCCGGCGACTCCAGGTAGAACAGAGACTTGTAGGAACCCGGCGACTTCAGGCAGAGCAACGGTTTGTAGAGTCCAGCGACTTCTGATAGAGCAGAGGTTCGTAGAGTCCAGTGGCTTCAGGTAGGACAGAGGCTTGCAGGATCCCGGGGCAGAGCGGCCCCGGGATAAGGCCTTTAGAAGATGCTTCCAATTCGAGAACTGAAGCAAGACTGCCTTTCTTCACCGATTGTTCAGCTTTTATATCTTTCTAGAGAGAACGGAAAAATTATTTAAATTAAACGCAAATTTTTTGTAAATGGTCAAGAGGAAAGAGTATTTATGTGGAATTATCGAAATAGAAACAACAGACCGGTAGCAAATTTGAATATAATTTCCATGGAGACCAAATAAACAACAATAACAAAGCATGTCAAATTTTAGTTTTAGGCTTGTAATAAGAAAACGGCAAGATTTAAGTGGAAAAGGTGATATTATTGATATAGGAAAAAAGGTAGCGCAACTACCCACACAAAGCCCGAAATTGTAGAGTTACGGAAAACTAACTAAAAGATCGAAAAAAGGTAGACTTCATTGACACCAATTTAAAAGTGCTGATAATGTGAAAATACGAAGTAGAAATGATTTGTGATTGTGTTCTTATGGTTTAAAATCGTTACAGGATCCTATGGAAATAAAGGTGATGTAAAATATCCAGTTTTGAAGTGAATGCAGAAAATCGAAACAGAATGGAAAAATGGATTTAAATTAATGTAAAATGATAAGTAAGTAGCATAACACTACAAACTATGGAAAATATCTAGGCGGGAACTTGACCGGCGACGGATTGTATTAAATGTCTGAGCATGTGAACTTTTAGTGGAAACGGTAAAACAAGTGCTCTGATGGTGATGTGATTCTCAAGATAAGGTGTCTGTTTGCTTAGGCCCCTTGAGATACCATCGCCAATAGTCAGCTGTCTGTTGGCTCAAGTTGCCGTCCATATTTCCCAAGGGCTGCACAATGTGACGCATCAACATATTGCGAAGCAGTGTACTATGTAGAATAATAATTATGCATAATAACTTCAGGCTCAGAAGGGCTAGAACCCAGAGCCGTAAAGCCAGTTATAAAAAAATGGCAAATATCTATGTTCAGCAGTGCGCTTTTATCGTAGACTTTTATAGTATGTTATAGATGGATGGTATATATTACCCAATCGACTTTCGGTATTAAGGAAACGCCCTTATTTTTGAATGGAGCTGGACAAAGGTGCAAAATGTAAAACGTTAGCCTTTTCAAATCGCGTGCGCGCACCGATGGTAGCCTTACGTTCGCGGAATCGCGCCGCCGATTAAGATGGGTATCAAACAACTGCTTGTTATTAAATGTAACTAAAGGTATTAATAAAATATTATTCCCTTTAATTCGATAGCTTTATGCGCGACCGATGCAGGAGTTCTAATTAAGTCATTAATGAATCTCTGCTGATTTTATAATGTCCTGGTACATCGATTTAGAACTATGAATAAAGTGAAAAAAGGACTTCGTTGATTTAATTATGATAGTGGGAATAAATTTTTTTTATATAAATTTCTTTTGTTGACTTTAGTGCCATGATAGTTCAAAATATATAATAGCTTCGATTGCACCATCCGACTGCTATACTCGTGAAGCACAACACACCTGAAACAAGAATATCTGTTCTAAGCTTACTAGAGTTGATTTACACAAATTTTAGTTTTCAAATAAAATTATGAGGTACTTATAAATTTCCAATACACAAACGTTTACTGTTTGCTATAAAGAAGTCACCGGAAAATATGTTTTAGTGCAGTGAATTACGAGTATAGTAAACTATAAACTAAACTATCTGTATACAGAAAACTCTTTGCAACTGGTCGGTCATTAAATACATTAAGAAAATTTCTAGCTACTACCAATAAAATTACGCTTGCTCAATCTCTTTTTCTCCCAATTCTGAACTATGCAGATGTCAGCTATTTTGTTCTCACCGATAAGCTACTTGATAAATTTGAGCGCCTTCATAATTTTTGTATAAGATTCATTTTTGGTTTTCGTAATAAGCTGAAGTGGCTTCTTGTTCGTCTTCGCCGCAATGCTCATATTCTGTCACTTCTTTACAATGTTCTTCTTAATCCTTCCTATTCTCGTTATCTTAAGGATCGCTTTGAATTCCTTCACTATTCCCATTCGAAAGTTTTGAGATCATCAGAAAACTTAATCCGACTAACGTCATACATACTTGACCGCTCAACACGACGGAGTTCTTGGGCCCCTGTCAAATTATGAATTATGACGAACGTGTGTATGTTCAAGTTTGCATGACGCTGCAAGCGTGATCAAGTCAGCAGAATCGAAATCAAATTTTTGCTTCAAGTAGACTTCTGCACACTGATAAGCCATACACCGTCAAATATATCGGACGCCGCTTCAAGCGCGTTGCAAATTTGATGGTAAACTGGATCGTGTATGGCATCCATTACGCTGGTATTCTGTGAGAGCGTGGTCCTACCCCGGTTGAGCCGAACCATTTGCGCTACAACTAACATAATACATATATAGCTGCAGCGTGGCTCTAACACGTATAATACTATTTATTATATGGGTGATATTTACCATAGAACTATGGCAAAATATCTCCCCTATAAGGCAATGGAGGAGGTCTATGTGTCACTTGACTTTGATAGACTGTAATGATGATGATGATGATGATGAATAAAACATATCTGAAAACATTGACTTTTGAGCTCGTTACGTAATGATAACGTTATGATTAGTAATCTTTTTATAATAACTGGAAATGCCAATGTTATGAATAATAATGCCAGGAATTGTCACATAAGGCATGAACGTATCGCTAAGCAGCAAGCAGCGCAACACAGGAAATCAGCCCGGTTTTGCAATAATTCTTACGTTTATCATAAGGTAGGGTACGCAAAATATTCAGTACTATATTAAAGTTTTTTTTTTTTTTTTTTTTATAGTAGAGGGGGCAAACGAGCATGCGGCTCACCTGATGGTAAGTGACTACCGCCGCCCATGAACAACTGCAACACCAGGGAGGGAATTGCAGATGCGTTGCCGGCCTTTTAAAAAGGAGTACGCTCTTTTCTTGAAGGTCCCTAAGTCGTATCGGTCCGGAAAAATCGCTGATGGTAATCGATTCCACAAGGAAGTCGTGCGAGGAAGAAAACATCTTCTAAATCGCACAGTGGTGGACCGCCAATCATCCAGATGGTGTGGATGGTATCGGGAGTTCTGCCGCGATGTGCGTTCGTGAAATTTGGCGGCTGGGATTAATCCGAACAATTCCTCAGAGCACTCCCCATGGTAGATGCGAAAGAAAATGCAAAGAGATGCAACATCTCTTCGCAGCGCCAATGAGTCGAGCCGATCGGAAAGAACTCGGTCGTCGACGATTCGAGCCGCTCTGCGCTGGATGCGGTCAAGTGGAAGGAGCTGGCACTGGGGAGCCCCTGCCCAGAGATGGGAACAGTATTCCATGTGAGGCCGAACCTGCGCCTTGTAAAGTTGCAGGCGGTGTGCCGGCATGAAATACTGTCCCGCTCTGCTGAGCACGCCAAGCTTTTTAGAGGCCAATTTGGCCTTCTCTTCCAAATGACCACGAAACTGCACGTCACTCGATATGTCGACGCCGAGGATTCCGATACTGGCTGAGGCAACCAGGGGAGTGCCTTGAAACTGAGGAGATACGACAAAGGGATTCTTTTTAGCGGTAAACGCGCAAACTTGTGTCTTCTGAGGATTAAACTGGACTAGATTTAGTCGCCCCCAGTTCGAGACTTTGTCCAGCAAAGACTCGACTTCAGACACAAGTTTGTTCCGGTACTCGGAGACGTTTTCCCGAGAAATATTAGCACGGCCGGTGTATAGAGCATCACCAGTGCTGTCATCCGCATAGCAATGAATGTTACCAGTTAGCAACATATCATTGATATGCAGAAGAAACAGCGTTGGTGATAGCACACAGCCTTGTGGAACACCAGCGTTAATAGGCTTGTAGTCAGAACATGCACCGTCTACAACAACCTTGATGCTCCGATCTGCAAGGAAGCTGGTGATCCAATTGCACAATTTCTCGGGAAGCCCATAGGAAGGGAGCTTCGAGAGAAGCGCTTTGTGCCAAACCCGATCGAAGGCCTTCGCAATGTCCAGACTAACGGCCAACGCCTCCCCCTTGGACTCTACTGCCTCCGCCCATCTATGGGTCAGGTAGACCAGAAGATCACCAGCTGATCGACCCCCACGAAAACCGTATTGGCGGTCACTAATCAGCTGGTGATCCTCAAGGTACCGGATGAGCTGGCAGTTGATAATGGATTCCATTATTTTGGAGAACAAGGAGGTGATCGCGATAGGCCTATAGTTGGACGGGTCTGAGCGGTCGCCTTTTTTAGGGATCGGGTGGACAAAAGCTGTCTTCCATGAATTCGGGACTACGCCTTGGGAGTAGGAGTACCGAAAAAGACGCGTTAGGACCGGTGCCAACTCCGGAGCACACGTCCTCAGCACAATTGGGGGGATTCCGTCAGGCCCACTCGACTTCTGGATGTCCAGGGAGAGAAGTGCTTTGCGAACCGAGCGCTGTGAGAACAGCACATCCGGCATAGAGCACTCACACCGCGGGATGGTCGGCGGTGTTTTCCCCCCGTCATCAAGAGTCGAGTTGGACGCAAAAAGGGAGCCTAAAAGGTCGGCTTTGTCTTTTGCGTCATGGGCCAGTGAGTCGTCCTCCCTGTGCAGAGATGGTAGTGATGGCTTACAGAAATTCCCTTGGACAGCCTTGGCGAGCGACCAGAATGCACGGGTTCCCGAAGGAAGGCGAACTAGTTTCTCGCCAATTCTGCCTATGTGCTCTGACTTTGCCTTGGCAATAACTCTTTTGAAGGACCTGGAGGCGAAGTTATACTTCTTTTTAAGTGTGCTGGTGTTTACATCCCGAGTCGCCGAAGCCGCAGTCCAGGCTTGATAACACTCCTGCTTACTGCGTAATGCAGTTTTACAGGAGCGACCAAACCAAGGCTGAGATCTGCCTCCGATGGGTACCACAGATGATGGAATAAATAGTTCCATTCCCTGTAGCACCACATCAGTGACAGAGTCAGCAACAGCGCTGGGATCATCCGGCGAGAAGCAAACCCGCCCCCATGGGTAGGATGCAAAGAAAGACCGCAGTCCGTCCCAATCCGCCGACCTGTAATGCCAAACACGGCGGCAACCTGCAGAACGCAACCGCGAAGGGAGCGTGAGTGGCACCATACTCCGGATCAAACAGTGGTCCGAAGAGCCGAGAGGGGCATCGACGGAAACCTGATATCCGTCCGGATGAGAGGTCAGCAGAAGGTCCAACAGGGAAGGTGTATGATCCTCCACATCTGGAATCCGCGTAGGCGAAGTAACCAGTTGTGTCAGACCATATGCCAAGGCAAAGTCATAAACAGATCTCCCCGCATGATCGGTTAAACGTGAACCGAGCCATTCGGCATGGTGGGCGTTAAAATCGCCAAGGATCACGATCTCTGCGGATGGGACCTGTTGTAGCAAGGAATCTGTAGCCATTTGGACGTGGTCGATGAGTCGGTCTGTTTCGGCATTACCGCTATGGGACCTATAGAGGCACCCGTAGACGCGCGGATGGTCGTCGCTGTCTACGCGTAGCCAAAGGATGGACAGGTCCGAACCTTCAAGACTGCCGAGGCGTCGAGAACAGATGTCCTCTCTGACATACACGCAAACTCCAGCCCGGGGCACAAAGGAGTGCTCCAATTTGTACCCAGGGTAGGAGAGATACGAAATATCAGCCGGAGAGGAAACCTGCGTCTCGGTCAGGAAGAGCAAGGCCGGCTTCGCCGTCTCGAGATGGTAGTGGACGGCGTTTAGGTTAGAGTTAAGTCCCCTGATGTTGCAGAAATTCACGGATAGCGTGGCAGGGGTCGCCTTGGTATTGTTGCTCTGTTTACCCCGAGCAGTTATGTTTTTGAGAGGAATTTTGCCCCCCCCAGAATACGCGGGGCAGCCTGAGCACCCACGCTCAGGATTGGAATAACATGGTCGTGGATGCTCAGCGAGGGATTCTCCAGGGGTACTGGTACCCTCCTGGGGTAGTCTATTGTGTAATTCCGCTACCATGTTGATGGGGGGGGGGGATTGGGCCTCCGGCCACCTGCACTCACCAGACGAAACGCAGAAGCAGAGCTTCTACTTCACGCCGGTATTCTGTGAGGTCGTGGTACTAACCCGGCTCGAGCCGGCCCATACGTGCAACAGCAAAAACTGCTGCATGGCTCTACCACCGTCAAACTTCAAAAAAGTTGTACTCAATTCATCTGCATATATTTTACCGATTAAAATCTCTTTTATTAATTATGCATCATTAGTGGCCCCATATGAATTCCAAGAAAACCTCCATCCCTAAGGGTAGAAAAAGGATAACTATGTATATATAAAACCATTGAGTTATATCTACTACGTACTAGAGAAGCCTTTCTAAACAAAAAATGTTCACTACTCTGTCTTCGCGCATGCGCGGGAGTTAGTACATTCGCGCATACGCAGTTGATTAAGCGCGTTGCGCCTGCGCGGTCAGTTTATATAAAGAAATATATTTTTTCATGAATTTTTTCTTTTGTAATATTACGATATTATTACCTATTTATTCACTTGAACAACAAATAATTTTACTTACTTGACTACTGAATTGTTATTTACGTCCAGGTTTAAACTTTAATTTGAAATGTTGTATGTAGCGCCGCTCCATACTGCATGAATTGAAACCACACTAAATGACACACTGTACGGATTGCAGTACAGTTTAGTTGAACATAGTGTATGTTCGGAATGCCCAATCTAGTACGTAGTGCATATATATCGATGTATAAAACATTTTAGTTGTTGTTGAATTTGTGATAATTCTTAGACAAAAGTGTTGAAAATAAGTTTATAATAAAAAGTCAATCCCAACTTCAAAAACAATGAATGAATGAAGTTATCAAAGCTGAATCAAATAAATAAAAACAAAACAATGTGTCTTTATTATTACGTATAATATAACCATCTCTTAGCATCGATTTTATAAAGTGAATTGTTTATTACTTTCAGTTCTTTAAAGTTGTCTAAAAATAATTTTTGTTTGAAAGCATATCAAGGAAATTACTTTAAATATTTTAATATAAGGAAATTTATTTCCTCATTTCACCTGTATCTATCGTATTTTGCAGACCATACTCAATTATTAACTAAGGCGTTATTATTTCTCAAGTTTGCAGTGTTTAAGTACTAATTCTGTACTCATTGGAAGTACGCCATCGCTCAACGTGATACGATAAAGGACTTTATAATTTATGTTAAAAAAAAACGTAAATACTAATCAACTTTCTTGCAACGGGTCGATTGTCACACCTGTCGTAATGTATGCAATTTTCGCCTTATATTGAAAGAAAATAAATACCAATTTAGTTTAATACTATGATAATTTGTAGTTAGAAATGTTTTGTATTTAAGTATATCTAATTGTGTTCATCAATCTATATTTGTCAATATAATTGGAATTAACGAAACGAGATAAGAATTTTAATCTATCGTGCCTCTTTCGTGTTGGCTTAAAAGCTATTTTAACCGACTTAGATATAAGGAATTTATTGATTCGAATGTATTTTTATGGGTTCTCCTTGTAATACATATTACGTCCTCATAATGACAGATCTAATATATAAAAAATATGGTATAAAAGATGTAAGCATTAAGAATAAAAAGACAGAAGTCAAATGTAATATGAAAAATATTACAAATACATATATATTTTATGTACTCGTATGTATATTGAAAATGGAAATCTTTGTCAATATTATTGCGTATGTATTTTATTAATTTGTCATTTGTTTACCATTTGACGGCAAATTGAAAATTGTCTGTATCACGTCAGCATGAATTTAACGCGAGATTTTCGTAAAATTAGTTTTATGACTAGTTAAAAAAGTTATGTTAAAAAAGTTACAAAAGTGCTTAGATGGTTTGGGCACGTTGAGCGAATGAGTTAAGACCGAATGGTGAAGAAAATATATAGCGCGAAAGTTAATATTAAATGGTGTCGAGGTAGACCGAGACTAACTTTCGAAGACCATGTGAGCAAACTGCTCGAAGAGGGGAGGGTCAAGAG
The DNA here is from genome assembly GCA_033319125.1 of Parnassius glacialis. Classification (NCBI taxonomy): domain Eukaryota; kingdom Metazoa; phylum Arthropoda; class Insecta; order Lepidoptera; family Papilionidae; genus Parnassius; species Parnassius glacialis. Next base: position 31,290,305 of record JAVANC010000025.1, read on the forward strand.
TACTCGGATACCTAGACGTGCATGTATGAAGAAGATAATGAATCTGAAAGAAGCGAAAGAGGTATGTAAGGATCGTGACACTTGGCGATCTGTTCTTTCTAGCTACCCCGTCAGGGATTGTGCGTGAAGATAAGTTAAGTTAAAAAAAAATCGGTTGTCTGTAAAGTCGGTTTACTGACAATAGTTGAATGTGACAACGTCATAAGAAGTATTTAATATCGAAAGAATCATTACCTTTATTGCCGCAATTATCGTTGCTATAAACAATTGACACCACATTCGCTCGCACAGTCGCTCGTTCCGCGCTCTCGCTTGCACTTTAAATGGAACGCCTAGGTAACGCCGCATGAGTCATGTTTTTTCGTTCGTGCAGCGAGCTTCATCGATTTATAAGACGTTGTCACGTCAAAAAGTAATGATAGATTCCGATTGGCCTTTCACGATTAAGTCCCATCTCGTGCCACTGTTTACAACGGGTTTAATGACTTTAAACGTGGTCGCACTAATCTCACCGACGATCTGTATGAGGTACAGCATTTTATGGTGACGACTGAGGATAGCATAAGTGTTGTGCGGTGTATGATAGAGACTGACAAAAGAGTGATTTATCAGCAGATTCGGACATGCTTAGGCATCGGTATGAGTCAAGTGCACAAAATCCTCCATGAACATTTAGCGGTCAGGGAGCTTTGTGCCCGGTGGATATCTCATAATTTGACAGGGGCCCAAAAACTCCGTCGTGTTGATTGATGTCGTGAAATGGTTCAAAGGTTTAACGGAGGTGACTCACATACTGTGTTAGACATATGTACACTTACGGGTGAAGAAAGACGGATTTATTGTTATGTTATATCCTGAAACTCAGAGACAGTCTGTTGTCTTGGTGTTTACTTCCGAAGAGTTGCCGACTAGAGTGAAGAGAATTCGAAGCGTGGGAAAGAAGATGGTGGCCTCGATCTTCGGAAGGACAGGTCATTACGCAACAATTGTTTTAGAGGATCGAAAAACGTTTACTGCAGACTGGTAACACTAACAATTGTTTTCCTCTTGTCTTGGAAAAAGTTCGGGAGAAACAACCTCGCAGTAGAATCCTCCTTCACCATGAGAACGCCTCGTCGCATACCGCCAAGCAAACAATCGACTACTTGGCGATGTCAGACCTGGAATTACTGGGTCACCCGCCCTATAACCCCGACCTTGCGATTTGTATTTATTTCCGAAAATAAAAGAAAAACTTCGAGGAAAACGTTACGTTTATGGATGCCGAGGAAGCAGTGGCTGTGTTTCAAAATGCCGTCGAAGATACTCCTAAGGACGAGTGGGCAAAGTGCTTTTCTCAGTGGTTGCATCGGATGCAGCGATGTATTGATGTAAATGGGCACTATTTTGAAAAGATATAATAAAACTAATAACTTGCTAGTTTGTTCAGTTTTTAATTTTCTAAGAACTTTCAGTGTCACCCTCATACAATAAGATAAAATACACTACACCTTATTACATGGAATAGTATTTTTTAAATTTACTTGAAACATTTTTTTTCATTTTTGGTCGATTTTGTTGTATTTTTTTTTATCAAAAGGGTACAATTTCACAGTAAAATAGAATTTTAAAATAAGGTTTTCTTTGTTAAAGCTCCCATAGTAGGATAGCTTTCTTTTTCTTTACTGGTTATCGTTCAATATTAAAGTTTTATAACAAATAAAATTACGATGCCCCCAAGCACAAACTAGTAATGTGCTATTATGGAGTTTTTACTGTTATCTCAGATTTGTAGTCTGTCGATTGGAATGTCATCATCATCATTACAGCCCTTCACAATTCCATTGCTGAACATAGGCCTCCCCCAAAGAATGCCACAAAGCACGGTCCTGAGCCACCTGCATCCATCGACTTCCTGCATGTCTTACCAGGTCGTCATTCCATCTCTTGGGGGGACGCCCTACACTTCGCCTACCGGTACGAGGCTGCCACTCGAGAACCTTTCTTCCCCATCGGTTGTCGGTTCTTCGAGCTATATGGCCGGCCCACTGCCACTTCAGCTTACTAATCCGTTGGGCTATGTCGGTCACTCTGGTTCTACTGCGAATATCCTCATTTCTGAGTTTATCACGCAGAGAAACTCCGAGCATAGTCCTCTCCATAGCTCGCTGAGCGACCTTGAGCTTCCTCATCCGGCCAGCAGTGAAGAACCACGTCTCAGTTCCGTATGTCATCACTGGCAACACGCACTGGTTGTACAATTTCGTTTTAAGGTTTTGAGGTATGTCTGACGAGAAGATGTGTCGTAGCTTCCCGAACGCTGCCCAGCCGAGTTGAATCCGTCGATTGACCTCTCGGTCGAAGTTGGACTTACCTAGTCGGACTATTTGTCCCAGGTAAACATACTCGTCAACAACTTCGAGCTTAGTGCTCCCAACAACTACCGGCATAGGTGTGACATGGACATGAAACATAATCTTTGTTTTGTCCAAGTTCATCTTAAGACCTATCCGTTGGGAGACACTATTGAGGTCATTGAGCATAGTGCTTAGATCCTCCAGCGATTCTGCCATAAGGACTATATCGTCGGCAAATCGAAGGTGAGTGATGTACTCGCCATTGATGTTAATACCGTATCCTTTCCAGTCCAGAAGCTTGAAAACGTCTTCCAATGCAGCGGTGAAGAGTTTCGGGGATATAACATCACCCTGTCTTACACCTCTCTGGAATTGGATAGGTTTCGTACTCTGGTTCTGTACTCAGATAGCCATCGTAGCTCTACTGTACAAACACTTCAGCACTTCGATATACCGACAGTCAACTTGGCACCGCTGAAGGGACTGCAGCACCGCCCAAATTTCGACGGAATCAAAGGCTTTCTCATAGTCCACATACGCCAGACATAGTGGTAAATTGTACTCTTCGGACTTCTGTACAATTTGCCGTAGGGTATGTATGTGGTCTATGGTGCTGAAGCCCTTTCGGAAACCGGCTTGTTCGGGAGGCTGGAAGTCGTCAAGTCTGCGCGCGAGACTTTTGTGTTCTTCTGCGGCGGGTCTTGCAGAACTTAGCTCCGACCGCATGGACAGTTTCCACGAGCTTGTCATTCATATCGTCCACTTCATTGCAGTCTTCTAGGCACTGAAAACGGTTTTGTAACTCGAGCTGAAAGGTTTCGGGACTTTGGATTATAGCAGGAGGGGGACGGAGCGTTGACTTCATCAGACGAGACCTCTCCAACTTAACATTTAGGTTCAGTGTGCCTCTCACCATTCGGTGATCGCTGCCGGTTTTCACCCTCGCGATCACTGAGACATCACTGAACAGTTGTCGTCTGGTCGTCATAATGAAGTCAATCTCATTTTTTGTCGAACCGTCGGGGCTCGACCAGGTCCACTTCCTGTGGGGCCGCTTCTTGAAGAAAGAGTTCATCATAAAGAGTCCCTCTTTCTCCATGAAGTCGGCCAGCTGCTGGCCCCTTGGGTTCCGTTGCCCTATTCCAAATTTCCCTACTTTCAGCTCACCATTCTCTCTTGTGCCTAGTTTTGCATTGAAGTCTCCCATTAACACCGTATATTGGGTTTTGGAGAAATGCATGGCTCTAGAGATATCCTCATACATTTCCTCCACCTCCTCATCGGGGTGTGCCGAGGTTGGTGCGTAAACCTGTATGACCTTCAGCGAATACCGTTTGGTGATTCTGAGTATAAGGTACGCAACCCTCGTCGACACACTCCCGATCTTTACAACGTTGTTAACGAGAGACTTGTGGACGATAGAGCAAGTTGCCGGATTCGAGGATTACCGTGTCCTCCCCTTCTCTTCGGACTTCGGATAATCCTATAATATGCCAGCGCAACTTGTCTATCTCTTCTTCCAGCTCCACGATCTTCTCGTCAGTCCTCAGGGTGCGTGCGTTGTACGTTGCCAGGTCGAGTCGTCTAAGGTGGCAACCGAACCTCCACCGGAGATTCTTAGCACCCCCTGCCCCGCTGTTACCATGGTCGCCACCGTAGCCAGGAATAGCGGGGCCGCCGGGGACTGGGGGCCGTCTCTTCGTAACTCTCATCGTGGGGGGTATATTGCCATAGTTGCCACGCTTGGCGAGCGGGTTGGCAACCGCAGTTTTTTATTGTATTTTTGCCGTTACCAGGAAGATGCTGCTGCCCATCTCCTGCCTGTTTCCCTTTGTCGCCTTTTACGACACCCACGGGAGGATATGGGGTAGTGGATATTCGTGACCGCCACTACACGGCGATTGGAATGTACATTATAATAAATAACACTTTTATTGTACGCAAATTCACAATCTTGTTAATGACCAGAAAAGTAACGTATCGTATCAAAACAAAAACGTTTCTTTATGTTTTATTTGGTAAATTGCTATTATCGAAGTATTGGCGTAAACGCATTATAATAAAGTGCATAGTAAACGCGATTACTATAACTATAATTTTGTAGCATTATTTTATGTAAACTCAATCAATATATTTTATAAGAAAAATAATTTATTTTTAATTTTTATGTATTAACATTAACGTATTATTTATATAATATTCGTACAAGTCTGTACTATGTATTCGACGTATATTTTTCTGTTTAAATAAATAAAGAATATTGAGAATGATTTAATATCAACCAAAATACATACTGTTTAGGATGTTTTATTATCTCAAAATTGTATCGTTTATAAATTGTAGGTATATTTATATTCTGCCGACTTCCAAAAAGGAGACGGTACTCAATTCGAGTGTATGTTTTTTTTTATGTGTGTTACTCATAACTTTGTACTGGACAAACCGATTTCGATTATTCTTTTTTTATATGAAAGCTGATAGTTCTCGTGTGATCCCATATAAATTTGATCAAGGTCGGACCAATGGTTATTGAGTTATTCTTAAATAACCTATATTGAAGTCGCTTATATTGAAGTCGGCTTTACAAAATTTTTAATTTTAAATTATAGTACAATGTGATTATGACGATCCGATGGCCACGTAATGTCAATATGATACAGTTTTTCATACAAAACAACTACTCATGTTTTAAATTAATAGGGATTTTTTTAATAAAATGTACTTATGACTCCTCTATAATAGAAGAAATTAATAGATAACAGAGATAAATTGCCATAGTAACCACGCTTGGCAGGAAGGGCACTCACAGGATAACATGGGGTAGTGGATTCTTTTACGCGACCACTAAACGACGAATCACTTTTCACTAACACTGCTTTAGTTTTTGTGTACATATAATAATATTCACCAGTCCTACCCGGAGGCCCGTCTTAACGGAGGTTAGCCAACTGCGCAAGCACAGGTGCCATGGGACGGCAAGTCGACATGACAGGAGAGAGATCAGGCGCAGGAACAAAGGCTTTACGTGCTTTCCGAAGCACGGGGGTGAAACACCACCAACTTTCTGACCTCGGGCTGCTACTGACTTTCTTGACAGAATACCTCAAGTACTGATGTTGGCCCGACTCGGTATTTGAACCTAGGACCTCATGACAGTCAGTATATATTATAATATTCTAATATAATGTATTTTGGGGACAGAGTTAATATACGTTTATCTTTTATTATACGATATATGTAACTTATTGACAGAGTAGACAGAGTATATAATAAGAACATTGTTCATACTCGTAAAAATCCTTTAACTTCAACTCAAGAAATTGCTGAGCTGTCGTTTATGAGAAAGTATATTCACAAGCGAACATTTTCTTGACGTAAAGTTATATTTTTAATTGGCGGCCGTGGTACTTTGACGGGTCATTTGCATAATTATTGTAGGCAGGTAAAGTCATTCACCGATGAAATAAATATTACGCGAAGTATTGCTTATCGTCTCTATAAATTAACTTTTGATTAGACCTTTGAATAATGCGTTAACTGGCATGCCAATTTATAATATTTTTAATAATATAATATATGAATAAATCATCATCATCATCATTACAGCCTTTCATAAGTCCACTGCTGAACATAGGCCTCCCACAGGAATGCAACAAAGCACGGTCCTGAGCCACCTGCATCCATCGACTTCCTGCATATCTTACCAGGTCGTCACTCCATCTTGTGGGGGATCGCCCTACACTTCGCCTACCGGTACGAGGCTGCCACTCGAGAACCTTTCTTCCCCATCGGTTGTCGGTTCTTCGAGCTATATGAACAAATGTGCAATGGCATTTTACAAGTATTACAAAGGAATAACTATGGTATATATACACTCAACACCATAAACAAACGAAATGTCACTCACTATTAACAATATGTAAGTAACGATTTAAGGAGAGAGGAGTTTTTATCACAATTTTTTTTCTACGGGTTGCATTTCGGAGAGTGTGCGCAGGAATTGCATCATTTATTTCCTCCCTCTCCTTTCCACCATCGGACAACCAGACGTTCGGCCAGTCTCCGCCCTTTCGTTGTTGACTTACCACGCATTCGAACCAAACGGTTCGCTACGTCGTTCATCATGCGTACAGTAAAGGAGTGGAATAAGTTGCTATATATAGGCTTTTGTTAAGTCAGTGAGCTTCACCATCTTAGGCTACATCACCACTTACCATCAGTTGTGATCGTAGATAAATACTGGCTTAGTAGAACAAAAAAAAAATTATAACCATTTAACAGAATAAAGAATATTGCACAGATTAAAAAAAGGTGTAATTTATTCTATATTTTTGCTACACGAATATGACGTATTAAAGAATACTAATACCGCTAAAATGGTCGTTATATGGTTGTAATATTCGACTTAAAAAAGGAGGAGGTATTCAATTTTTTTATGTGTGGTTACCTCATAAATTTTTTCTAGGTAAACCGATTTTGATGGTTCTTTTTCCATTTGATAGATGGTGCTTTTCATATGGTCCCATAATATAAATTTGATCAAGGGTCTAACCAGTAGTTTTTAAATTAAAAATAAAAAAAAATTATTAATTTTACTACTTGTTGTAGAAAATAGTTTATGCGAATATTTATTGTCTCATTGGAAGCCACTGAAGATATGATAAGAGATTCGCTTAGTGAGCATAATATTATATATGTTTGTATATGTCTATATGTATGTATATGTATGTGTGTATGCATATGTCTTTGTAACCGCTTTCGTAGTTATATCACTGCCTTAAGGTTGACTGGCAGAGAATGCCTTTAGCATTAAGTCCGCCTTTTGTTCCTTTACTTAATGTGTAAGGTTAAATAAAGTTTAAATAAATAAATAAAATAGTATATAGTATGTCATTATGACAGATAACACAAATATAAAGCATTAATGTATAGGTGTGATTCTTTTCTAAAGAGTAAAAAAAATTCTAGTAAATGATTATAAGTTGAATACGACATATAAAAACCAACGTAAAACAGCAGCAGACGGATAAAACTGTAAAAGCCAAAAAGGCTAACAGCATTAACATCATCAGAAACCAGGGTTATGCTGCTGTGTTTTATATGGTGAGCATAGAGAACGGGATACCTTTTTTTCTGATAGCAAGGCATTCCATCATAGTCATTGGGGGTGACAACTCATCAGATTTTGATTTTTAATCAGAGATGGATCTAGATGTCTATGGGCCTCAGCATCCACTTACCATCAGGTGGCCTGTGTACTTATCACCCTTATTCTATAAAAAAAAATTGCATTCATAAGTAGCCTTATTTTCTAAAGAGGTATAGTAAACACTTTTCAAAATTTGCATTCATAAGTATCGTTAAATTCTAAAGAGGTATAGTAAACATTTTAAAAAATTTGCATTCATAATTATCCTTATTTTCTAAAGAGGGATAATAAACATTTTTCTAATAAATGAATATAAGTTGAATGCGAGCTGTGATAACATCAGGAGCGACAGTTTTAGAGAGTTAGCGTTGAATGCGTTCTAATTGTTGGTTTAATTTAAACGATTATCATATTATATTATTCGAGCTCTTCTTTGCCTGAAAGTCTGAACTATTCGTCCCTGTCGTGTTTTGTCAGACTTTTACAACAGTAGTAAAGTTCTATTTAGAAATTTCTATTTTTGAAAGGGTTATATAGTCTATAGCATTTAGTCCGTCATGGTGGTTCAGTGCTGGTGGATTTCAAGTGAAATATTTGATTACTCAATAAAGCAGGTTTCCTCATGAAGTTTTTCTTCATCGCCGAATAGGTGGTAAATCAGTACTTAAAATTGCAGTAAACAATTTCAATGGTGCCGGCGACTATCGGACCCGGGTTGCACAAGCTCACGTAATATAACCAACAACTTTTACTTTATTATTAATTTAGAAATACCTATAAAATATTGTTATTCAAACATTAAATAGAAATATTTATTACGAGTGATGTGTTCTTTTTTATAGAAGAAGAGTGACAAACGAGCACACAGTCCATCTGTTGGTAAGTGGTTGCTGTGGCCAATGCCATCTTAGACCATACCGGGGCCCTTGGGCACACAAGTATTTGGGGCCCTGTTCGAAAGTAAAAAAAGTGAATGACAAAAACATATTTCTGCTGATCTTACATTTATTATAGTTAATTGGTAAAAACCAAATAATATGTTATTAATTAGATAAGTATGTTGGTGGTTTGAATTGGTTACCATTACGACAGTGGTTTCTTTCGGGATTTCGGTATTGCAAAATCTTCTATTTTTTACCAACTTCAAAAAGGAGTAGGTACACAATTCGACTGTATGGATTTAACTTTTTTTGGGTGAACCAATTTCGATGATTATTTTTAATTTCATAGTTGGCACTTCGCACGTGGTCCCATAAAAATTTGATCAAGGTCTGACAAATCGTTTTTGAGTTATTCTTAATAATTTATATTGAATTCGGTTGGACAAAATTTTTAATTTCAAATTATTTATGCTCTTTAGGTGTGAAAATGATCGCTCTCCATTACAATTGGTAACCATTAAGCAAAGGAACATTCTTGTATCAAAATATTTATAAAAATGTTCACTATTTAGAAAAAGATTAAATAATCGGACACCAGAACAGGTGTCCGATTATAATTATACATTTATTTAGCTGTAATTATATAAATACATAGATTGCCGAAAATTAAAAAAATCCTGGTTAAAGTAAGGCAATTGTACCTACAGCTCGACAAAAACGTTTAGATGGTGACGAAACATGGAAATACATATTTTTTACTTTGGAAATCTGTGTCAATGCCACGTTATATTTTCGATTTTAAAATAGAAAAAAGATTGTTTATTGTAAGCGAACAAATCGGCCTTTTGGGGCCCCCGTGACGTTAGGGGCCCTGGGCACGGGCCCCGTGTGCCCTTATGGTAAAGACGGTACTGGCTGTGGCCCATAAACATCTATCCTGATTACGAACCAAAATGTAGATGCGTTATCACCCGTGAGAGCTAAAATAGAATGCCTCGTTTCCAGTAAAATTAGTCTCCAGTTCCCTACACTCACCCCTTACGGCTAAGATGTAATGTCTCATTTTCAGTACAAACGATCTTCCCGGTTCTCTATCCTCACCATAAAAAGCACAGCAGCATTAAGCTGCTATTTTACGCAGGTATTCTGTGAGAGCGTGCTTGATCCTGGTTGAGCAGACCAATTCTTTCCGCAACCATATTATAGCTGCAGCATGGCTCTACCACGTATAAAAGTCGTACGTTTTGAATAAGGGTGGGTGAAAAAAAAAAGAAATACAAGGGGATTGCCAAAATAACGTATATCTTCTTTATTGATTTGATTGACACTGGCAGGATATAAATCTTCATAATGGCGGAAATTTACTTAAACTTTTAAACCAAAGCTCAGATATTGGCAGAATTATTGTGACCTAACCACAATACCAATGTCCACATTTAATAAAAAAAGTGAAAATGCAACACTTATTATTTTAAATATTTTTTCTTGGAAAATGCTTTCTTCATGAAAATCTAGCATGATATTTATACTCGCAGTAATGGACTCTAAATCTGGAGAATTCAACATGGTTTTCCTAGAATTTAGAAGATGAAGAAGAATTCATTTATTTAAGTAACTAAGACTCATATTTTGTTAGTATTATAACTAAGTTAGTAGGTATTTATTATTTATTACAATACATAGAGAAGAAAATTCATTTATATGTGCCATTTTCTCACCATTATAATTTAAACATTTACTATGACGTTAAAAGGTTAAAGGACTAATTTTGGTGCGTATTATCAACATTTTTGGAAGAAAATTATTATGAAAACGGTATAGCTATATATATCTTTGAATTAATTCTCAATCATTGCATATTTAGACAAATTGGAGAACGTTTAGATAATTCTCAGCATGGATTCCGCCTAGTTTGCTCTACGCTAACTAACCATATAAGGTTTGTTGACTACGTTAGCACTAAGACGAAGACAGGATATCAAATTGACGCAGCATATTTCGATTTCCGTAAAGCTTTTGACCTCGTTGATAATGACATTATTTTTATGAATTTCTCTTCTCTTGGATTTTCTTCACAGCTCCTAAGTTTCATGGCAGATTATTTTAGTGATCATAAGCAGTATGTCAGGGTGGGAGACTATCGGTTTCAAGATTATTATATTCGTTCTGGAATAAGTCAGGGCAGTATCCTCGGTCCTACTCAATTCCTAATCATGATTAAGGACTTAACCAGCTCTCCAGAAGGAATGTCTAATGTTCGCTAATGTTATATAAAATTATTTCCTACTGTCACCGAGACTAGTGATTGTATAGGATGGAGCCTAAGAAATAAACTGACATTAAACGTTTCGAAATGTAAATCTATAACTTTTTCTCGATCGCTTTCTGCGATTATAATGTCATAAGATTTGGCTGGTTCATCGTTAGAGCATGTCTTTACAATACGTGATCTTTTAATAACTCTGGACAGCAAACTAAATTTCCACGAACGCATAGTTAAAATATGTAAAAAAGCTTGTAAATCTTTAGGATTCATAATAAGAACTTCTTCACAAAACAAGAATATTGATGTTATAAAACTAATTTATAATGGGTATGTGTGAAGGAGTATAACGCCATTGTGTGGAATCCCCTAGAGGAGTTATATATCCTTATGGTTGAAAAAATACAACGTAAATTTGCCCGGTACCTTTACAAACGTCAATATGGATACTATCCGTTTCTATATCCTTCCATGTTCGTGTCAGGGATGATCGGCCTGAATAATATACCCAAATATTTAATTACTATTTATTACTAACCTATACATTCAGCGTAGCCAGACGGGCCTCCGCAATCCACTTTTCGCCCCTCCGGGAGACAGGAGGTGACGGGTGGAGAAACTCGTCGCCGGTTTTTCTCCCGGAGATTCTTCGTACACCTGCCCCATTAAAGGGGCGCCGGGAACTCGGGGCCATTTCTTTTAATTGTTGGCTCATGGTGCAAACTAAGGGGTGGTAGATTTTACGCCGCTACCATACCGCGAGGTGCCGAGTCTATAGTTTCGGCTTTGTCGCTCGTTTAGCACCACCCAGGGGACACGTGTAGGGTGAGTCTAGGGTTAGGTGGTCGTAGTCTACGGACGCGAGCGACTCATCCCCCAATGATCAATGATGAAGTATGCGAAATGATGAATGATAGAGGAATAGATGTGTTATGTGTGAATGAGATGAAACGAAAGGGGAGAGATGTCATTGCAGATGGTATGCATACCGCTTACTGGTCTGGTGTAGACGAGACCGAGCGGGAATGCCAGGGAATCGGTGTCATCCTTTCAGAAAGAATGGGTCAATGTGTTTTTTTTATAGGATAAGGGTGACAAACGAGCACACAGTCCACCTGATGGTAAGTGGTTGCTGCGGCCCATAGACATCTACATCTATCCTCATTTGCGAATCAAAATGCAGATGAGTTATCACCCGTGAGGACTAAGATGGAATGCCTCATTTCCAGTAAAAAGGGCCTCCGGCCACCTGCACTCACCAAGCGAAACGCAGAGGTAAACCTCTACTTCACGCTGGTATTCTGTGAGGTCGTGGTACCACCCCGGTTCGAGCCGGCCCATCCGTGCGACAGTAAAAGCTGCCACATGGCTCTACCATATGTGTGTGGAAGAGTATGAATGTGTAAGCCCAAGGCTGCTGTGGATACGAATAAAATTGGGCTTAAAGAAGTTGTTCGTGCCTGGGGTGTACGCCCCAGATATGTCTAAGTCCACTTATATCCGAGAGCAGTTTTGGGACATGGTAAGGCTGGTGTTGTCGAAATGTAAGGAAAATGAAAATATTATTATGTTAAGAGATTTTAATGGAAGCGTTGGGGTGAAGAGGTCTGGTTATGAAAGGATATTAGGAACGTTTGGCGATGAAATAATAAATGAGAATGGTGTAAACCTCCTCACCATATGTGTGGAAAAGAATATTTTTTTGGCGAACACTTTCTTTCGCCATAAGAGGATTCACATGTATACTTGGGAAAGAGGGGATGATAGAAGCATGATAGATTTCATAATTGTGGTTGAAAGAATGAGGAACTCAGTGGTAGATACACGGGTTTACCGTGGGTCCAACGTAGTGACGGATCATTATTTGGTCTTATGCCCAATTAATGGTCTATTCAAGCGTTGGCGGCATCGGACATCTGTGTCTACCAATGCGTTACAGCGTATAAGAATAGAGAGGTTACAAGATGAAGGTGTGAAAGAGAAGTATAAATGCAGACTAAGGGAAAATATAAGTGTGTTGAATGAATTATGAGTGAATGATTTAGACTGAAGAATGTTTGGAATAATGTTACGAAAGTTTTGGTTGATGCAGCCACCGAAGTATGTGATGTAAGTAAGAGAACGAATGAAAGGAAAAGTAATACGATATGGTGGGATGATGAAGTACGGATGGAAGTTGAAGCAAATAAAAGAGCATGGCTAGATTTACTAGCAACCAAAGCTGGTAATTCAGGCGATGTGAATGATGAGATTGAAAGAAAAAAGTCAGACTTCAGACGTATAAATAAGAGAGTAAAAGAAGTTGGTGAAAGGAAAAAGCAAAAAAGGATAGATAAGAATGATAGAAGGATATCTGATAACTTCCAGGCTTGATTGAGCAAGTGGATGAGTTTGTATATTTGGGATGTTTATTTAGCAGGGATGGTAGATATGATTAGGATATAGAACGACGAGTGAACGCAGGAAATAGAGTGAATGGGGCTCTACACGCTATTATGAAGAGTCAGAATGTGTCAAAGAAGGCATGTATGGCAATTCATAATGCTGTGTTAGTCCCTACTTTAATATATGGTAGTGAAAGTTGGGTCTGGCAGAAGAAGCATGAGAGTAGAATAAATGCTATAGAATGCGGTAATTAAGGAGTATGCTAGGGCTGAATCTGAATGACAGGGTGAGAAATAGTGTGATAAGAGAAAAGTGTGATTTGCAAGATGACGTTGTGACCAGGGTTAAAAAAGAATGCTTCGGTGGTTTGGTCACGTAGAAAGAATGAACGAGGAAAGAGTGACAAAGCAAATTTATGTTTCAGAAGTGAACGGCAGAGTCGGGAAGGGACGCATTAGACGAAGATTTATCGATCGGCGATACATTGAAAATGGGCCAGATTAGGAGTACTCTTAACCGACGAGCGTGTATGCGTAGATATATGAATGTAAAGGAGACGAGAGAGGTGTGTCAGGATCGCGCCGTAGTCTCTACCTACCCCTCTGGGTGACAGGCGTGAGTGTTTGTGTTGTGTTTTTGTGTGTGTACTAACCAATAAGGTGGACAATCCATCGGTACGCGAATATGTTCATTTCTATGTGCCCGATCATTATATATGTGGGGTTTGACGACGGCATCGCCGGCTTTTCTGTTACCCCCAACATGGAGCTTACCTCTAGCTAGTTAGCCATACCGCTAAAGCCATAAATTTAATAAATAGATTTTTACAAAGCAACCCTGATGCCGATATATTTTTTGACAAAGTCGATGTAATTAGGAAGTATGTGTGATTTCTTATCTAGAATAGAATAGAATAGAATAATTTTTTATTCAATATTGATTATTACATAATTCTTATTGAAAGTCATTTTTTATTTACCACTGGTTCGGAAAATACCTCTGTCCTGGGAAGAACCAGCAAGAAACCCAGCGGGACTTTTTTTTTTTCAAACATATTTCACTTAACAATAATTTCATTTATACAATTTTTAAATGATTTTTAATAGAACCAGCATGGTGGCGATCACCTTATTCCCAGGGGTTATTTTCATTCATGTATTCCTTGATATTATAATAACCCTTTTTGTACAGGGTTTCTCTAATAAAACTTTTAAACTTGTTTATTGATAAACTTTGAATATGTTCTGGGATTTTTTTGTAAAAGCGTATACATTGCCCTATAAATGAATTACTGATTCTGTGGAGTCTAGTAACTGGTATTACAAGCTTATGTTTGTTCCTAGTATTTAAAGAATGCACATCCTTATTCTTATGAAAGCTATTTATGTTTTTATGTACATACATTAGATTTTCATAAATATATTGCGATGCCAAAGTTAATATGTTTATTTCTTTAAATTTTTGTCTGAGGGACTCTTAACAATTTAGGTTATTCGCCCGAACGGCTCTCTTTTGCAAAACAAATATAGCTTCAATATCAGTCGCATTACCCCATAGCAAAATTCCATAAGACATTACGCTATGAAAGTAACTAAAATACACTAATCTAGCTGTCTCAACATCTGTGAGACTTCTAATCTTTCTTACAGCATATGCTGCAGAACTAAGTCTGCTTGCTAATTTAGATATATGGGGGCCCCATTGAAGTTTCGCGTCAATAGTAATACCGAGAAAAACAGTGGTATCCACAAGACTCAACTCCTCCCCATTTAATAGCACATTGGTATTCGAATGATTTACATTAGGTATTGTAAATTTAATACACTTTGTCTTATTGCCGTTCAAGAGCATATTGTTGGCGTTAAACCAATGTACTAATTTCGATAGAGCATTATTTATTTAACTGCCGTTTGAGTTTGAAAATTAAAGAGGTATCGTCAGCAAATAATACTATATCGTGATTGTCCCCTACAAGATAAGGTAAGTCATTAATATAGATTAAAAACAGGAATGGGCCAAGAATCGAGCCCTGAGGAACGCCCATTGATACTACCGATCCGGAAGACCCTTTACCATTTATCACGACTTTTTGAGTTCTGTTACTTAAATATGAAGTAATAAGTCTAAGCGCCAAATTTTTTACACCGTAATGTTGTAGTTTCCTAATTAATGTTTCATGATGAACACAATCGAAAGCCTTGGAAAGATCACAGAAAACACCTAAGGCATCCTGTGAATTCTCCCAGGCATTAAAAATATATTTCATAAGGTTAACGCCGGCGTCAGACGTCGAGCGACCCCTTGTAAATCCAAATTGGTTTTTATGAAGTAATTTATTTGTATTAAAAAAAAATTAACAATTGATCCAAAATAATTTTTTCAAAAATTTACTAAGAGTTGGTAGTACAGAAATAGGTCTAAAATTAGCAGGGTCCAATGTACTACCAGATTTAAATAAAGGTATTACTTTACTATACTTCATTAAATAAGGAAACACACCAGAATCGATACAAGTATTAAAAATAATAGCAAGATGAGGTGCAATTAAATCTATTATGGACGCAATAACTGTCACGGAAATCCCCCACAAATCTGCGGTTTTCTTTACATCAATGGTTTTGAAGTATTTTACAATATCTTGCGGTAATACTTTTTCAAATCTAAATTCTTTTAAACAGATATTAACATTCTGTTTGAGTAATGACTCGGCGACAGTTGGAGAAGAATTCAAAGACTCTGTTGTCAAAATCGGAATATCAGTGAAATATTTCTCAAACACCGCTGCGACTTCTTGATTTGATTTAGTCAATTCATTGTTAATTTTTAATTGATAGTTTGCGTTACGAGGTTTTTCATTACCGGTTTCGCTGTTAATTATACTCCACGTCATTTTAATTTTATTCTTAGCCATCTTAATTTTGTTGCTAGTATGTAACGATTTGGCTGTGGAGCAAACTTTTTTAAACATTTTAGAATAATTTTTGACATATTCTTTAAAAGCATCAGAAGGATTATATGATCTTTCATGATAAAGGTCATATAACCTTCGTCTGCTTTTATGAATTCCCACTGTCGCCCACTCATTAAATACCTTGCGACTGTTTCCGGAGAATGTTTTAGAAGTAAATGTTTTTTTAAATTCATTGCTTATAAGGGTAAATAATTCTCCATATAAAAAGTCTGCATTGTTCTTATAAGAAAGCGATGGAAGGTTTTTTACCATATTACTTCTAAATCTCTCCAGGCGTTTTGCATTAATAGGAACAAACACAATTTTCTCAATTTCCTGTTTTTTGTGCATATAAGGTAATGAAACCAGTTGTCCACAGTGATCTGAACTAAGTTTTTGAATTATTGATTTGTTGATTGGTACAACACCTGTAAAAATATTATAAATACAAGTTGCACTACACCCTGCAATTCATGTAGCTTCAAAGAATAAATTATCAAGATTATAGGATTTGAACAAAGAGCAAAATTTAATACTGATGGAAGAAGTTTCCAGGAGATTGATATTGAAGTCTCCACACACTACAAGAGATTTATTCTGTTTATTAAGCTTAACTAAAACTTCTTCCATAATTTTTTCAAAGGTATCAAAATTTGAACATGGGGGTCTGTAAACACTGACAACAATAAGGTGCTCAAGCTCAACACATGCCATTTCTACAGTACGCTCAACAGAGAGGCTCACAATGTCTTTACGTTCTTTACATGATAAGGATTTATTAGCTAATATTAAGGAGCCACCACGTAATTTAGTATCTCTATTGAACGAACTGACCACCTGGTGATTACTGAAATTAAATATGGAGTTGTAACTTTTTAACCAATGTTCAGTAATACATAAAATATGAATAAGGTTACTATTTAAAAATAATTCAATTTCTAGTTCTTTGCCTAACATACCTTGTATATTTTGATGCACCAGGTTAATACAGTTTTTATTATTGCTATTTTGTGAAATTACACAATGAAGTATAGTTGAATTGTATTCTAAGGTATTTAAGTTATCTTTGCTAGAGATTACCTCTATTGTCTTATTATCTAATTTAAATTACTTGGAACTAATTCCAAATCATTTGTGAAATTATTTTTCTGCTCAATAAAAGCAGGTGTTAAGTTAGCCAATAATTTGGCTGGGTTAAAATATAAATAATGAGATAGCGTATTTGCTACCAGTCTCAAACTAAACTTTGATAGGTAATACCTATCTCTTGTCAAAAACTTCTTAATTAAATTATTAATATCCACTAAATGAAATTTATCATTATTATTCTTACAATTAAATGTCAAATTTAAGTTATTATTACATGTCGAATTATGCATCATTAAATTTAAATTATATCTTAGTTTATTTTCCTGTGGCCACCCCTCTATGTAAGGCAATGTAAACAAGATAACTTTAACCACATTTATGTTATTGAGATATTCAATATATTTTAATAATTGATTCTTGTTCATATTGCCTCTTCTCCCAACAAAAATTATTAATATACTATTAGGGTTAAATTTACTAGTTAAAATTTATTCATAATATCACTGAATGATGCTCCAGGCATGCAGTAATTACTTATCTGTTGCCTTTTTAAACAGTTATTCAATGATATACCCAAATTTTTTCCTATGTCATCACTATACACAATTACATTATTTTTTTCATTACTTTTTAAATTTATCTGCTTTGTTATGGTACTATCATAGAGTGCAGGTAAAGAAAATGAAGTATTACTGCTTGTCATATTATTAACACACACTGTCCCTAAAGAACCTGGCATTGAGTGCTGATATTCATTTTGATATTTTAATAAGGAATCAAAACGTTCCTCGTTATATTTACATGACTTTACCAGATTATCCATGGCCAGTATGTGTTCTTTTATCTCATTCCCTGCTGATTTATACTTATTTGACATAGTTTGTAATGAAGTTTGAAGTGATAAAATTTCTGAATTAAGACACTCTATTTCAGTCTCATAACAATTTTTCATGTTTTCCACCTCAATTGAATATAATTTAATTTTACTAATTAACTCCTGCTACATACATTATTACATACATTTGAATAATTTTTAATATTAATTTTAGTTTTAACTAATTTTTGAACTTTCCTAATATATTTATTGATTTTTATATATTTTCTTAATTTCCTTCTGCTGCATGTAATCCTTTCTGATGTTCTTGATGAAGTGATCTCATAAAATGTAATATCGTGTTTAGTATAACATATAAGCGATTTGGTCTATTACTGTAAGCTTATATTGTAGTGTTCAATAAATATATAAAATAATAGTGATATAATTATTTCTCCCGTCCTTCAAATTTTACAAACAAAAATTACCTCTCCCAAAATCCTTAATTAACTTTTTTTAGACCCTCCACTTTGCTCGATATTGGGATTATAATATTTTTGCCAGTTACAATAATTGTGTAAAGTTCAAGTTAGTGCTATAAATTTAAAAATTATGTATTAAGCTTTATATGAAGGTAAAAAGCACCTACTAGTATTGCTTACTCACAACTGTTCTGGCTATGACTGTTTGTCCCTGTATTTACGTACATATTATATTAAACACCTTCACGCTATGTGAGAAATCCTTATTGTTATCGTTTAAATAATAAACAAAACAGTAAGAATGTTATAAAATAAAAATAAACAGAAGTTTAGATTGGTGTGACAAGGGCTAATTAATTTTTCCACTGTCAGAATTATAATTACTTACGTTTACTCCTTTTCATAATCCCATCTGTTTTAAATGTGACATTTCGTTCCTCATGAACACGTTCCACGTAAGCTAATTTATCGTAATGTCATCTAAGAAATGTTTCTCTGTGTTGTTTTCTTTTTAATTTTATCTATAATAAAATATTGACATCTTAAGTTTTACGGATCGCCGTCTTATTAATATGTACATGTTTAACATTTACATTTCCCTGGAAATCACCATTACAATATTAATGATAGCTAATAAAAATTTTAAACTCGTAATACCAGGGGCGTTCAATAAAAAGTGAGAATGAATATAATACTGGTAACTTTTATTTTAATGTTATTTTAGTATTTGACCTTTTATTTAATATTATTTAAGTTACCTTTTAGTATCCATTAGATACCATTACCATCATATTAAAAGTTCACTGCTGAACATAGGCCTACCATTTGGTTGATGATTGCCTTATAGGGGGAATATTTGCCACAGTTGTTACACAAGCGGGTTTGTAACCGCAGTTTATTTTATTTTTATTTAAGTTATCAGGAAGATGCTGCTGCCCATCTGCTGATTTGGTTTTCCTTTGTCGCATCTTTAAAAATCCACGGGATGACATAGGGTAGTGGGTATTCTTACACCAACACTACACGATAAACCTCATTTTTATAGAATGAGGGAGACAAACGAGCACACAGTCCACATGATGGTAAGTGAATACTGTGGCTCATAGACATCTACATCTATCTTCGTTTGCGAATCAAAATGTAGATGCGTTGTCAGCCGTAAGGACTAAGATAGAATGCCTCTTTTCCAGTAAAAATGGGTCTCCGGTTCTCTACACTCACCATACGAATCACAGCAGCATTAAGCTGCTATTTTACGCTGGTATTCTGTGAGAGCGTTGTCCTTCCCCAGTCGAGCCGACCCATTCGTGCTACAACTATACTATTCATTCATTCATTCATTCATCGATTGTGTTCATCATGAGACATTAATCAGGAAACTACAACATTACGGTGAAAAAAATTTGGCGCTTAGATTTATTACTTCATACTTAAGTAACAGAACTCAAAAAGTTGTGGTAAATGGTACAGGTTCCTTCGGATCGGTGGTATCAATGGGCGTTCCTCGGGGCTCGATTCTTGGCCCATTCCTGTTCTTAATCTATATTAATAACTTACCTTATCTTGTAGGGTACAATCACGACATTGTATTATTTGCTGACGATACCTCTTTCATTTTCAAACTCAAATGGCAGTCAATTAATTATGACGATGTAAATAATTCTCTATCGAAATTAGTACATTGGCTTAACGCTAACAATTTTCTCTTAAACGGCAATAAGACAAAATGTATTAAATTTACAATACCTAATGTAAAACATTCGAAAACCAATGTGCTCTTAAATGGGAAGGAGTTGAGTCTTGTCTTGTTTTTCTTGGTATTACTCTTGACGCGAAACTTCAATGGGGCCAAAACGAACACGATCTTGTTACAAGTTGTAAAAAGTATCGGGAAATATTGTCTGGTTTGTTTCTGCGCGTCGGTAATCGTTCCGGATACCGAACTAGCGGATATTTTTTTCACACCCAAGCGTTCATATAAACGTTACGATCTGAACGACAATCTGTAATTTTGTTTATTTTCAATTTTTTAATCATTGCTAAAACGAGACTCATCTATGATGGATGACCTTCTACGTTTCGATTTGGTACATTAGCGTGCAACTGTACAATACGGCGGAGAATTTTCCGCTTATATATCTCGTACATCTTGAAATACTTGTTCCGTCTTGTACATAATAAAACGCAAACCAAAGACATCTATTTTTTAAACAAAATATGAGATAATTAGCCTTTTTTAAGTTTCTGTCTCTAACAAATATTTTGGTTTCCCAGCCAGTATTTATGGTTTTAAATTCCAATTAGTTTCGCACCTGTAGGAATAATTAAAAAAATAATATTTCCGTTTAAAACTATAAAATATTATCACCTTATGTCGCTGACTGTACTTAACAATCACGAAGAACGGTGTAATTAAATCTAGACTATATTTATAGCCTAGATTTAATTACAAAAAGGCTAAATTATTTTTCTAACTTACTTTGTGTGTAACTTCATATGCTGCTTAAGACATGCCGCTGAGTCAAATGATTATAGAGATTTTTTATACAACTTACAAACGAACTAAGAATCAACTTGAGGGTAAACGGCAATCGAGAGGTCTTCAACTTTTTGTTGTTGTTATTCCACGCATTCGAACCATACTGTTTGCTTCGTCTTTCGTAATGGGTAAAGCAAAGGGGTGGAATAATCTACCGGCGTCAGCCATTACGTCCGATTACAATCTAGGCGTCTTAGCATGCGTCAAAGCAAGGCATAGTGAATAGCTACACCAGTATGTCTACACCAGTGCCCTTTCAATTTCGCTTTCATGTTCATTTTGCGGTTCAACTTTCAGTTCGTTTTGTGTCAAGCGCTGTGCTATAAGACGCATGCAGCTTATCGTCAATACCCGTGCGCTTGTTGCATGCAACTCATGTTTGTCATATGTATAGGTATTGTACAAGCGCTTTGGTTAGGTTTGGTTAGAGATGGACGCGGCACTAGTAGCCATCAGTGTGGCATATTTTGTGTTAAGTGAAAAAACGCATTAAAAAGAGAATATGGATGAAGGATTATTTGAAGTAACGAAACAACACAATATTGAAAGATTTAGAGCTAATCAATGATATTACTGATAGCCACTTTCTACAAGCTTCTGAAAATAGTGGAGCTAAAACTTAGGTTTTAACTTTGTCTTCTGCCATTTTGTTTACTAAAATGCACGAAATGTTGCGTGCGAATCCACCGGTGATAGATCAGCGTTCGCTAGAGGCATGCGCTGTTATCGAATTAGTTTTAGCGCATGCGATATTGCATGCGCTATGGTTGTTCAGGCATGCGTAAGAGGAAGACGCAAGATGAACAGGACAGCGCACTGGTGTAGACATATCTATTTAATCTCTGATACTTTAAGACAGTGCGTTTAATATCTAGGGCTTCCTCGTGACTTACCGCCAGGTAGGATTGTCAAGTACTGGCTTAAAATAACAAAAAGAACGGGTACTGTATCCCATTGGCCAACTTCTTCAAGACAATGAAGGCCACTAAAACCCTTGTCACGTCTGCGTTCTCCTTCACTCCAGACCTTTGAGGAGTAGGAAAACAGCATTATCTCATAGTTTTAATTATAGTCTTTGTATCAAATCTTACCACAATAATAAATAATGTTGCATCTCTTTGAGTATTTTATCGCGTCTATCAGGGAGAGTGCTCTGAGGAATTGTTCGGACTAATTCCAGCCGCTCAATTCCACCATCGCACATCGCGACAAAACTCGCGTTGCCATCCATACCATCTGGATGATTGGCGGTCCACTACTGTGCGATTTAGAAGAAGTTTTCTCCTTCGCACAACTTTCTTGTGGAATCGATTACCACCAGCGATTTTTCCGAACCGATACGACTTAGGAACTTTCAAGAAAAGAGCTTACACCTTTCTAAAAGGCCGGCAACGCATCTGCGATTTCTCTGGTGTTGCGGTTGTTCATAGGCGGCGGTAGTCACTTACGATCAGGTGGGCCGCATGCTCGTTCGCCCCCCTATTCTATAAAAAAAAGCAAATTGGCCTACCGCTTAATTTATGAAGACATGACAATGGTAAGTGCACTGCTGCTTGGCAGTATTTTGTGGTGACAAGAGATTTGTAGACTTTTTTGTATAAAGTTGTTTGCAGGTGTCCATGGGCTGGAGTAACTACTGACCATCAGATGGAATGTTTCTTCAATTTTACAAAAACAAAACAAATACATACACAAATAAACACTTATTCGATTAGATCGGAGGTAGGTTAATAATTTAGTGTCGAAGACTCGTGGACAATCAAACAGACCTGAACCCGAAAACGACACTGTGTTTTTGCACTGATGTTGAAACCGACTGGGATATTCGAATAGTAAGTGGATACTGCAATTCATAGACACCTCAAACCAACCTCAAATAAAGTAAAACTACAAATGTGTTGTCTCCTCTGAATACTAAGATGGAATGCCTCGTTTCCAATAAAAGGGTCTCCGGTTCTTCACATTCATGAAAATCAAATATCAAGCTGTTATTTTACGTTGGTATTCTTTAAAAGCTTATTCAAACTACCAACACATACGATGGGGTGGATTCCCTCACGCTGCTGGCACCATACGGCAACTACACTACACCACTAACCATGGATACTACACCAATGTGTAGTAGTGTTTTAACAGTGGTAGAGCCACGCGGCAGCTTTTGCTGTCGCACGGATAGGCCGGCTCGAACCGGGGTGGTACCACGACCTCACAGAAAACCAGCGTGAAATAGATAGAGGTTTACCTCTACGTTTTGCTTGGTGAGTGCAGGTGACCGGAGGCCCTTTTTACTGGAAATGAGGCATTCCATCTTAGTCCTCACGGGTGACAACGCATCTACATTT
Source organism: Parnassius glacialis (assembly GCA_033319125.1). Classification (NCBI taxonomy): domain Eukaryota; kingdom Metazoa; phylum Arthropoda; class Insecta; order Lepidoptera; family Papilionidae; genus Parnassius; species Parnassius glacialis. Next base: position 31,313,535 of record JAVANC010000025.1, read on the forward strand.
TGATTTGTAATAGAGGATAGATGTAGATGTCTATGGGCCGCAGCAACCACTTACCATCAGGTAGACTGTGTGCTCGTTTGTCACCCTTATCCTATAAAAAAAAATGTTGTTATTAAAGAAAATTAGACAGGTTGATTGATGGCTTAACTAAGAATGTGTTGTATTTTCCCTTAAATTAAAAACTGCCATAACAGCTCGTTTCAGTTGCAATTGCATAAGGCCAATAATTTAAAATGCATTTACACAGAGAGCGACCACCTTGAGAACTATAATTAGTTATTATAATAGCACCACTTTTGTCCAATTAATATTGAAAATTGTGTGTGAAACAATTAATCGGAAAAACAAAAACAAAATTAAATATGGATATTGAATAAAAAATAAATTATTCACGTAAATGCTCGTTTAATGTTAATATTCTTTGAAATTGCCGCCTAACACTGCGTTATCCATCATTTTTAATTATATAAGTAAAGAGTATTTGATTGAAAAAAATAATAAAACCATAGAGTTGATTTTATTTTTTGTCATTAAAACCTTAGACTAGTAGGTAGTCTCAGGTTTTAATGACAAAAAATAAAATATTGATAATTATTAGTTTATTCTTTCATTAATTACAGCCTGTCAAAGTCCACTGCTAAACATAGGTCTCCCCTATAGATTGCCTCATAAGGTGCGATAGTTGAACGCCTGGCAAGCGGGTTGGCAACTGCGGTTTTTATTAATATTTTGAGATGTTATCAGGAAGATGCTGCTACAACCACGGGACGTTATGGGTGGTGGTATTGGATAGTGGCGGTGTAACGCCACTACACTTCCAACGTATACAGATAGAATATAATAAAAATATTGGTAAATCCAATTGGGCATACCTTAAGCGCATTAAAAAAATTACGTATAACATGATTATACGGAATTTTTAAAGTAGTTTAAATACATTTCGACAGCACTATCGGCTTCAACATCCTCGAAAACCATGAAAATGACACCCGTGATGAAAAAATTGATACCTATTGCAGCCGCCATCTTGGATTTACATTTCGACAGCACTATCGGCTTCAACTCTCTCGAAAACAATGAAAATGACACCCAAGATGAAAAAATTGGCACCCACTTCAGCCGCCATCTTGGATTTACATTTCGACAACCCTATCGGCTTCAACTCTCTCGAAAACTATGAAATTGACACCCATGATGAAAAAATTGATACCTATTGCAGCCGCCATCTTGGATTTACATTTCGACAGCACTATCGGCTTCAACTCTCTCGAAAACCATGAAAATGACACCCAAGATGAAAAAATTGGTACCTACTTCAGCCGCCATCTTGGATTTACATTTCGACAGCACTATCGGCTTCAACACTCTCGAAAACCATGAAAATGACACCCAAGATGAAAAAATTGGTACCTACTTCAGCTGCCATCTTGGATTTACATTTCGACAGCACTATCGGCTTCAACATCCTCGAAACTCATGAAAATGACACCCATAATGAAAAAATTAATACCCATTGCAGCCGCCACCTTACATTTACATTTCGACAACCCTATCGGCTTCAATTCTCTCGAAAACCATGAAAATGACACCCATGATGAAAAAATTGATACCTATTGCAGCCGCCATCTTGGATTTACATTTAGACAGCACTATTGGCTTCAACTCTATCGAAAACCATGAAAATGACACCCAAGATGAAAAAATTTATATCTATTGCAGCCGCCATCTTGGATTTACATTTCGACAGCACTATCGGCTTCAACACCCTCGAAAACCATGAAAATGACACCCATGATGAAAAAATTGATAGTACCTGTTGCAGCCGCCATCTTGGATTTACATTTCGACAGCACTATCGGCTTCAACACCCTCGAAAACCATGAAAATGACACCCAAGATGAAAAAATTGATATATTTTGCAGCCGCCATCTTGGATTTACATTTCGACAACACTATCGGCTTCAACACCCTCGGAAACCATGAAAATGACACCCATGATGAAAAAATTGGTACCTAATTCAGCCGCCATCTTGTATTTACATTTCGACAGCACTATCAGCTTCAACACCCTCGAAAACCATGAAAATGACACCCATGATGAAAAAATTGGTACCTACTTCGGCCGCCATCTTGGATTTACATTTCGACAGCACTATCGGCTTCAACACTCGAAAACCATGAAAATGTCACCCATGACAAAAAAAAAATACTACTTGCTTTTAGTACGTACTACTATTATTTATTCTGTGCTTTTAAATATTGTAATAAAAAAATGTCTTATTATTATTATAATTAAGTATTTAAGAAATTTGGTTATTCGAATATTGTGTATTTGTACAGCGATCTTTTTGAGCCGCTGCAAACAACCGAAACAATGTCCACTCACGAAGGCGACTGAAGCCCACCGTTACCAGATTGGGGGTTTTTTTCGCAATTCTGGGGAATAAAATGACTCTTGGGGAACAACTGGGGAAATAGAATGTTTGGGGAAACTTTTGGGGGGAAAAATACATAATGGGAAATTTTGGGGGCTAGAATTTTTAAAACGATAAAATATAAAAAGTGCAATGAAACGAACGTACTTTTTGTTCAGCTAACATATCAGTACTCAGTGTCTTATTCAGCTCTGTTAAGAAATCCAAATGCGATTACTGAACAATATTAAATTATTAGAAAAAATTTCAATTTTCTCGCCCCAAATCGCGACAACGACCTAATATTGAAGAAAAATAGTTGTTGCTTTCAAGGATGTGGTTGAAGAAGTCAAAAACGTTGATGCGACGCTGCAAGAGTGGAGAATTCTACCTCTTCAGCAATGGGAAAAACCAAAACAGCTGACGAGTTTTGGGGAGAAGTGTTATCATACCAAAATGCTTGTGGCGACGCAGCTTTCTTTAATTTAACAAAACTTGCCACAGCTATTTTGTGTTTGCTATTTGCTAATGCTGCTGTAGAACGGGCGTTTCGATGATGAACATCGTCAAAAATAAATTGCGAAACAGAATGCTCACGAAAATCGCAGACCATATCATGAGAGTGTGAAAAGCCTTACAAGACCGCGGCGGGTGCACAAAGTTTGAGCCAAGCACTACAATATTAACTTTATTTAAGTCTGAAAATGTCTATCAAACAGGAGATGAAGAGATTGTGAATGAAATACTTCCTTTTTTTAATGAAGATTTATTTAAAAAAATCGACAACTACGTACTTCATTAAAATTTTCTTCCTTCATTAACGAATAAAATAAAAACTGTCTGTTTTAGGTCGGCCGCATATATACGGAATTCCGTTTCGATATTCCGATTCGAGATTCCGAACGCAGCAAGTTCATATAAAATCTATGACCCGTCACACACGTACGGTAGTTTTCCTGTCGAAATTTTGCGGGCAAAACGTGATTCCGTATGTGTGTGGCCGACCCGATCGGAATCCCGAAACGGAATCTCGAAACGGAATTCCGTATGTATGTGACGGGCCTTAATTATATATTTGTTTTTTTTTTTATTCGTAAGACTGGTGGTTTTCTGGTTTAAACGTATCATTTTGGGGAAAAATAAAAATCAATTTGGGGAAACCATAACATTGCATCTGGCAACCCTGCTGAAGCCAAACCACAGAAAAAAAAACAAAAAACCAGCACAAACTATATAGAAACACTACCAAACCAGTGGCATACAGTCCATACTATAATTTTTCTTAGAGGTATTATTATGTCATGACAGTTTGTCCATGTTGCAGTAGATGTCGCTTTTTTAAATTTAGCCATGCTTGGCCAATTAAGAATCAAACAAATTAATGAATAGTTTAAAATACAATCGAACCTTGCTAACTTACTATTTTGTTACAAAACAAATTTGTAATTAAATTTTTAGTATAATTTATTTATTTTACATTATTCCCTATATATAATGTACTCTGTGAGCCAAACTAAACTACTCATTACTACTCTGTGGCTGTAGCTTCCCATTTAGAGAAAGAGTTTTGGCGGGAACTCGACCGGCGGCGGCTTGCTGCTCCTGTATTATTGTTTAAATAATGGTTTGAAGTGGACTTTGATATGTAAAAGTAGTGCGATTTTGTGTATTAAGTGTCTGCGCATGTGAACTATTAATGGAAACTGTGAAACAAGTGCTCTGATGGTGATGGAATCTCAAGATAAGCTGTTTGTTTGCATAGGCGCCTTTAGATACCATCGCCAACTGTCAGCTGCCTGCTGGCTCAAGTTACCGTCAAAATCTCCCAAGGCTGCACAATGTGACGCATCAACATATTGTGAAGCAGTGAAATATGAAGGAAAATTATACATGAAGACAAGGCTGTATGGCATAGTTCCTTTGCCTGCTCTCTCGAGCGAATAATAAAAACAACAACAACAACCATTTAGAGAAATATTTTTGTATACGAGGCTAACAAATCAACGAAAATTTCGCCATTTTGGAGCCGAAAAAAATTAATTATAGCTAAACAAAACAAAACTACACTGCCATTTACATTCAGTGGCTTCCCACATGATAGATGAAGAGATTAAAAAATAGATTGAGTTAAACAATTAATATTTTCAAAAGTTATTGTGTTTACAAGCCACAGGGACATGATAAATCCACACCATAAGCCACTAAAACCCTTTTTTTTATTTAAAAATAGCAATTAATCGATTTAAAAAAAATATTAATAAGTTCAACAATCATTTATCTTTCTAACAATGTGCTTTTTATATCATTTATATGTATAATATGATTGCTAGATACGATTTTATTCGATAAAATGTTGGAATCTTAATTTTTAGGCGATAGTAGAACATACCTTGCGCTTCCGCTTAAGGTATGCAATAATTATAGTTGCAATTGTACCTTCATATTTATATTATTTTACATGCACATGTGTACGCACATCCACACGCTCACACACACGCACACTGTCCGCAACAAGATATTAACATATAGTAATAAATATGTGTAGATACTCAATTACGCAATCATTAAAAAAATTAAAGACCGAGACAAAGACTATGAAACAAAAATACTTACAAATAGGCCCAACACTTAACTATGTACATTTTAAAAATTCCAAACGGTCCTTCGCGTTTGGCGCGCATCTGCGCCTGTCAGTTTGACAGTTCTATACAACAAAATGCCCGCGCATTCAGCCACTTTTTTAATTATTTTATCAATACCAACAGGATTATCTTGTGACAAAGAAGACAGCAATGTTTGATTGATCTTCGGTGTTAATACAACAAATTGTAACATATTTTTTTTTATTATTGGTCAATTGAAGATTCCAAGAGTTGCATTCGTTTAATCGGACAGAGGAAATATGAACATGCGTATAAGACTTTAGGATAAGGTTTTATGAGGTTACCGCTTTATTTAAAAAATACGTTTTTAATTATACAATTACTAGTGGTACATAGTAAATGTATGTGGAGGATTGTTATTTCAGAAGTAAAGTATATTTCGAGGTCTTAGATTATATATAATCTAAGTTACAGGTGTACTTTAACATTATGGCTTTGCTCTACCGTAACATTTTCGTAAAATCTGTAACAATAACATAATATTAAAAACAAAAAAATTTCATCATCATCATTATTACAGTTCTTGACAAGTCCACTGCTGAACATAGACCTCCCCCAAAGAATGCGACAAAGCACGGTCCTAAGATACCTGCATCCATGGACTTTATTATATACAGGTAATATATTACCAGGTCGTCCCTCCATCTAGTGGGGGATCGCTCCATACTTCGCCTACCGGTACGAGGCTTCCCCATCGGTTGTCGGTTCTTCGAGCTATATGGCCTGCCCATTGCCACTTCAGCTTATTAATCCATTGGGCTATGTCGGTTACTCTGGAACTACTGCAACTAACCTCATGTCTTAGTGTAGCAGAGAAACGCCGAGTATGGCCAGTTCCTCATACGGCCAGCAATTAAGGGCCACGTATCTGATGCATAAGTCATCACTGGCAACACGCACTGGTTGTACAGACTTATTTTTAAGTTTTGAGGTATACCTGACGAGAAGATGTGCCGTAATTTCCCGAACCAACCAAGTTGAATCCGTCGATTGACCTCTCGGTCGAAGTTGGACTTACCTAGTCGGACTATTTGTCCCAGGTAAATATACTACATACGTCAACAACTTCGAGCTTAGTGCTCCCAACAACTACCGGCATAGGGGTGACATGTACGTTAAACATGATTTTTGTTTTGTCCATGTTCATCTTAAGACCTATCCGTTGGGAGACACTATTGAGGTCATTGAGCATAGTGCTTAGGTCCTCCAGCGATTCTGCCATAAGGACTATATCGTCGGCAAATCGAAGGCGAGTGATGTACTCGCCATCGACGTTAATACCGTATCCTTTTCAGTCTAGTAGCTTGAAAACGTCTTCCAATTCAATAGGAATATTCCAATGTAGCAGTCAAGAGTTTTTGGGATATAACGTCACCCTGCCTTACACCTCGCAGCAGTTGGATAGGTTTCCTATTCTGGTTCTATACTCGGATAGCCATCGTCACCATACTGTACAAATACTTCAGGATTACGATACACCGACAGTCAACTTGGTCCCGCTTAAAGGACTGCAGCACAGCACAAATTTTGATGAAATCAAGGGCTTTCTCATAATCCACATACGTAAGACAAAGTGGCAGGTTGTACTTTTCGGTCTTTTGTACAATTAGCCAAAGGGTATGATGTGGTCTATGGTGGTAAAGCCTTTTCGGAAACCGGCTTGTTCGGAAGGCTGGAAGTCGTCGAGTCTGCATGCGAGACGATACATAATGACTCTGGAAAACAGCACACAGACGCGGCTCAGAAGGAAAATCGGTCTGTAGATCTTCAAGAGAGCGTTGTCGCTTTTCTTGGAGGATAAGACCACTGCACTTCTGCTCCACGCCTGCGGGTTAATGCCACCATGGAGCACAGAATTGAAGAGCTTCTGAAGGACTTTAAGTACCGGTTTTCCACCCGCTTTCAGAAGCTCCGCTGTAATTCCATCCTCACCCGAGGGCTTGCCGTTTTTGGGTGCTGGATAGTTTAAGTGCTAGATATTTTAATCTCGTTCACACTGAAGTCCGGGATATCATTGGAGTAGTGTCGGATATCATCGAAATAGCTCCTAATCATTGATTTCACGGTTCTTATTTATGCTATTTTGAGTTAACTTATGGCAATCTACAGAATGTATATCGGAGAGTATGCGAATGAAATACATGCCTTAATTTCACCCTGCCCTTTCCACTATCGTGAATCTTTCAGTCGGCGGATGTTCATCGCTTTATTTTCGATTTTTCACACATTCGAACCAACATTTTGGTTCGTTTTCCGTAATAATAATAATAATCTCCTCGACCGATTTCGGCCACGGCGACCTCTTCAGCTCCGATCCTGTCGTTGGTGTGCTCGTGCAAGGCTAACATAGCCGATCTTATTTACAAATGTTCGCGGGCAATGGGGGCAGGTGAGCACACCGTAATGCGCTCATCAAAGGAGTAAAATAATCTGCCGGCGTCTGTCTTTCGACAATCAAGGTATAACGCCCCCCCCACCCTCTACTTCAGTATATAAAAAGTGGCCATCTGTTGTAATATCAACATATACATATATCGTGATCAGGCTAATAAATATTGATCTTTCCCAAGGATCTTTCTTAAGGTTTAGTTATAAGCCGTTTGTTATATTTATGGCGTGATCGTCTTAGCTAGGATCCTTATTTAGATTGTACATAAACATGCATAAGCACTCACGCCTGTCACCCATAGGGGTAGGCAGAGACTATGGAATTCCATTTGGCACGATCCTGACACCATCCATATACCTACGCATACACGCTTGTCGGTTAAAAGTACTCTTGATTTGGCCCATTATCAATATATCGCCAATTTGGTCGATAAACTTTTTATTTTATAGAATAGGGTGACAAACGAGCACACAGTTCACTTGTTGGTAAGTGGCTGCTGTGGCCCATAGACATCTACATCTATCCTCATTTGGGAAAAATGCAGATGCGTTGTCACCCGTGAGGACTAAGATGGAATGCCTCTTTTCCAATTAAAAGGGTCTCCGGTTCTCTACACTCACCATATGAAACACAGCAGTGTTAAGCTGCTATTTGATGCTGGTATTCTGTGAGAGCGTGGTTCTTCCCGGTCGAGCCGACCCATTCGTGCTACAACTATACTACTAATATAGCTGCAGCATGGCTCTACCACGTACATAAAACTTTCGCCTAGGGTGTCCCTTCCCAACTCTGCCGTTCACATCTGCAACATAAATTTGCTTTGTCACTCTTTCCTCATTTATTCTTTCTACATGACTAAACCACCGAAACATTCCTTTCTTAATCCTGGTCACAACATCATCTTGAAAACCACACTCTTCTCTTATCATACAATTTCTCACTCTGTAATTCAGATTCATCCCTAACATCCTCTCCATCTTTAATGACCGAATTTCTACAGCATTTATTCTACTCTTGTGCTTCTTGCCACACCTAATTTTCACTACCATACATTAAAGTAGGGACTAACACAGCATTGTAAATTGCCATACGTGCCTTTTTGGATACATTCTGACTTCCCACAATAGAGTATAGAGCCCCATTTACTCTATTTCCTGCGTTCACTCGACGTTCTATATCCTTATCATATCTACCATCCCTGCTAAATACACATCCCAAATACACAAACTCATCTACTTGCACGACGAACTCTCCTTCTATTCTTATGTCACATATCGTTTTACTTTCTTCTTTTTCAAAAATCATAAATTTCGTCTTAGTTGCGTTCACTTTCATTCCCTTTTATTTGAATGTCCTGTTCATTAATGTAACCATAATTTGCAACTCGGCCGCCGACAACGCAAGTACGTAGGTTACTCAATAAGTTTAGAGATGCTCGAAATTTAAAAATGGAACGCACCCGTGTTATATGTTTCTAAAAAGCAAATTTATTTAAAAATGGAAAGAACTCCATAAGCCAATTGCTCAATATTAAAAAAAAAAACAAAGTTCTATTAATTTTCCTGCAACGCTTCCCGCGCTTTTCATTTAAAATGATGGATCTTAACCGTGAACATTTGCGCGCTATGATATATTATGATTTTAAATTTGGTTCAACCGAACAATTAAGTTTAAAACGGTTACAATCAGCATTAGGGGACTCAGCTCCATCACGCGCAACAATTTTAAGGTGGTTTGCTGAATTGAAAAGGGGTAAAATTAATCTTAAAAAATGACCAAAGACCCGGGGCCCCGCAAACAGCACTAACGGCAGAAAATGTATGGACTACTGAAACGTTGGTGCGAGAATTCCCACAAATCACTAATACGGACATCGAAAACATTGTAGATATTAGTTCGGAGAACACTCATACCATCCTACATCAACATCTTGGAGTGAGGAAGCTTTGTTGTCGATGGATCCCTCGTTTGCTCTCCGAAGAAAAACAGACTCGTGTGGATTGGTGCCATGAAATGCGTCTACGTTTTGAAAATGGGGCATCTAGGCGTGTTTTAGAAATTGTTATTGGTGACGAGACATGGATCTATAATATAAAAGGCAATCATCGGTATGGGTCTACTTAGAAGGACAGTTACCGACAAAACTGCAAAAACCTCGCAACGTTGGCAAAAAAATGGTGGCTTTTTTTTCGCGGAGTGGACATTTGTCGACTTCAATGCTGGAAAATTGTAGGCCAGTCAACTCTGAATGGTATACTACAGGTAATGCAACTGTGGCGCCGAAAAAGCCGTGGCTGGCTATGAAGAAGCCATTTCCGACCTGTCAGATCAAGACTGGCAAAAGTGTTTTCAGAGTTGGTTTAGGCAAATAGAACTTTGTATAGAACATGATAGAGAATATTTTGAAAAGATGTAAAATAAATATTAATAGTATCTAGAATACTTTTTGTATATCTCAAAACTTATTGAGTGACCTACGTATGATTTGATCATTGGCGTACAAAAAAGCATTTGACGGTTAACTCACCCATTCTTAACCCGCATTTTTCTACTTTAAAATTTTCCAAACAACTGTCCATAAATAGGTTCAACAGTCTTTAGAGGTCTCAGACAGGCCCTGTCTGAGACCTTTAAAGATGCCAAAACAGTCCGAGTACGCCCCGTTGATCCAGACACAAGCACTAGAGGCCCTATAAAGAATGCCTGTATCAACCCAGCGCTCAACCCGAATGAGTTCAGTGTTTGCCATAACAAATCCTTGTAGTTTTATTTGTGTAGTAACTTAGTTAAAAGGTGTCTTTTGGAAGAAGGAATATTCACTAGAGCAATCGAAAGTTGTTGGTAGTACCTTATAATTATTTTAAGGTAAGAACCCTGTACACGTAGAAAGGGCTCAAAAAGATTAAGACAATAGGGTATTTTACACAATGTAAAAATAAGTCAAAGAATATATATTTATGATAGATTTTGCAAAAAGTAAACGAGAAATATTGATTTCTATTTATAAAAATGCATTATAAATTTTATATTTCAATTTAAAGAATATTTTTTTTACCTGTGCCTCAAATCTGCAAAACGATGTCCGCCATATTAGATAGCGTCGTGACGTCACTAGGTCAAAGAAATAGGTTACGTGCTGTGTACTAACTAGTTAATTTCGAAATTTTTCAAGTTATCATTACGATTGTTGACTTTCATTCCAAATTTTATTGAAAAGGCGTCATGGAAGACGGATTCGTAAAAGCGAGTTTATTACTTCGCTTTTAGCACTCATGTTATAGATATTATAATATAAGCTTAGGTGAGAAAAACTTTTTGTTATATTTTTTTGTACAAACCCTCAGATGAAATAAAAAGTCACTTTTTTATTTGGTCTGAGTACAAACCATGTCTTTATTCCCATATAATAGAAGAAAACAGGAATTAAGTAAAACACTGCACTGCACTTGCAAGGGCTATCAAAATGGCCCACAAAGGGCGGGTCAGACGAGCGATGAAGCTAATCTATTACAAAATTTGACTTGCAATAGGTACCTATCATGTCATGATGTTTTGTTTTGTTTAATCGATAGTTAAATATAAGTCATATTTACATCAGAGTGATCTTCACAGAAGTATAGTTTAGATTTTGTAGACAATGCCTTCGGGTCTCTTCTTGCCAGTTTTAACCAAGTATTTCTCATATTGCATACCTTAAGCGGAAGCGCAAGGTGTGTTCTACTATCGCCTAAAAATTAAGATTCCAACATTTTATCGAATAAAATCGTATCTAGCAATCATATTATACATATAAATGATATAAAAAGCACATTGTTAGAAAGATAAATGATTGTTGAACTTATTAATATTTTTTTTAAATCGATTAATTGCTATTTTTAAATAAAAAAAAGGGTTTTAGTGGCTTATGGTGTGGATTTATCATGTCCCTGTGGCTTGTAAACACAATAACTTTTGAAAATATTAATTGTTTAACTCAATCTATTTTTTAATCTCTTCATCTATCATGTGGGAAGCCACTGAATGTAAATGGCAGTGTAGTTTTGTTTTGTTTAGCTATAATTAATTTTTTTCGGCTCCAAAATGGCGAAATTTTCGTTGATTTGTTAGCCTCGTATACAAAAATATTTCTCTAAATGGTTGTTGTTGTTGTTTTTATTATTCGCTCGAGAGAGCAGGCAAAGGAACTATGCCATACAGCCTTGTCTTCATGTATAATTTTCCTTCATATTTCACTGCTTCACAATATGTTGATGCGTCACATTGTGCAGCCTTGGGAGATTTTGACGGTAACTTGAGCCAGCAGGCAGCTGACAGTTGGCGATGGTATCTAAAGGCGCCTATGCAAACAAACAGCTTATCTTGAGATTCCATCACCATCAGAGCACTTGTTTCACAGTTTCCATTAATAGTTCACATGCGCAGACACTTAATACACAAAATCGCACTACTTTTACATATCAAAGTCCACTTCAAACCATTATTTAAACAATAATACAGGAGCAGCAAGCCGCCGCCGGTCGAGTTCCCGCCAAAACTCTTTCTCTAAATGGGAAGCTACAGCCACAGAGTAGTAATGAGTAGTTTAGTTTGGCTCACAGAGTACATTATATATAGGGAATAATGTAAAATAAATAAATTATACTAAAAATTTAATTATTACAAATTTGTTTTGTAACAAAATAGTAAGTTAGCAAGGTTCGATTGTATTTTAAACTATTCATTAATTTGTTTGATTCTTGATTGGCCAAGCATGGCTAAATTTAAAAAAGCGACATCTACTGCAACATGGACAAACTGTCATGACATAATAATACCTCTAAGAAAAATTATAGTATGGACTGTATGCCACTGGTTTGGTAGTGTTTCTATATAGTTTGTGCTGGTTTTTTGTTTTTTTTTCTGTGGTTTGGCTTCAGTCGCCTTCGTGAGTGGACATTGTTTCGGTTGTTTGCAGCGGCTCAAAAAGATGGCTGTACAAATACACAATATTCTAATAACCAAATTTCTTAAATACTTAATTATAATAATAATAAGACATTTTTTTATTACAATATTTAAAAGCACAGAATAAATAATAGTAGTACGTACTAAAAGCAAGTAGTATAATTTTTTTTGTCATGGGTGACATTTTCATGGTTTTCGAGTGTTGAAGCCGATAGTGCTGTCGAAATGTAAATCCAAGATGGCGGCCGAAGTAGGTACCAATTTTTTCATCATGGGTGTCATTTTCATGGTTTTCGAGGGTGTTGAAGCTGATAGTGCTGTCGAAATGTAAATACAAGATGGCGGCTGAATTAGGTACCAATTTTTTCATCATGGGTGTCATTTTCATGGTTTCCGAGGGTGTTGAAGCCGATAGTGTTGTCGAAATGTAAATCCAAGATGGCGGTTGCAAAATATATCAATTTTTTCATCTTGGGTGTCATTTTCATGGTTTTCGAGGGTGTTGAAGCCGATAGTGCTGTCGAAATGTAAATCCAAGATGGCGGCTGCAACAGGTATCAATTTTTTCATCATGGGTGTCATTTTCATGGTTTTCGAGGGTGTTGAAGCCGATAGTGCTGTCGAAATGTAAATCCAAGATGGCGGCTGCAATAGATATAAATTTTTTCATCTTGGGTGTCATTTTCATGGTTTTCGATAGAGTTGAAGCCGATAGTGCTGTCTAAATGTAAATCCAAGATGGCGGCTGCAATAGGTATCAATTTTTTCATCATGGGTGTCATTTTCATGGTTTTCGAGAGAATTGAAGCCGATAGGGTTGTCGAAATGTAAATCTAAGGTGGCGGCTGCAATGGGTATTAATTTTTTCATTATGGGTGTCATTTTCATGAGTTTCGAGGATGTTGAAGCCGATAGTGCTGTCGAAATGTAAATCCAAGATGGCAGCTGAAGTAGGTACCAATTTTTTCATCTTGGGTGTCATTTTCATGGTTTTCGAGAGTGTTGAAGCCGATAGTGCTGTCGAAATGTAAATCCAAGATGGCGGCTGAAGTAGGTACCAATTTTTTCATCTTGGGTGTCATTTTCATGGTTTTCGAGAGAGTTGAAGCCGATAGTGCTGTCGAAATGTAAATCCAAGATGGCGGCTGCAATAGGTATCAATTTTTTCATCATGGGTGTCAATTTCATAGTTTTCGAGAGAGTTGACTCCGATAGGGTTGTCGAAATGTAAATCCAAGATGGCGGCTGAAGTGGGTGCCAATTTTTTCATTATGGGTGTCATTTTCATTGTTTTCGAGAGAGTTGAAGCCGATAGTGCTGTCGAAATGTAAATCCAAGATGGCGGCTGCAATAGGTATCAATTTTTTCATCACGGGTGTCATTTTCATGGTTTTCGAGGATGTTGAAGCCGATAGTGCTGTCGAAATGTATTTAAACTACTTTAAAAATTCCGTATAATCATGTTATACGTAATTTTTTTAATGCGCTTAAGGTATGCCCAATTGGATTTACCAATATTTTTAAATCAGTTGGCACTTTAATCCATAACTTCCCCGGCGTTCTTATGCTCGCCTTTTTGCAATCAGGTACAACACAACAATGATGTATGACTTATCACCAGGTGATTGAAGTCAAGCTCTAGCGTATAGTAAGTAAAAAAAAAATGTGAGAAGTAAGGTGAACGTCCAAATTGTTTTTAAAGACAACAACCAATCTTATAAACGAATAAGGATCAGGACACCAACAAGTAATCGTCAAAACACTGAACCCCAAATCAATTTAACTGGTAAGGAGAACAATATTAGCACATCTAGTAAGTAGCCAGAGCATGGGCTTTGATTTTTTAAAGGTCACATGACTGGCTGAAACTTGAAAAGACTCTAAGATTTATAGAAATTAGTAAAAATAAAAATTCTGTGAGCCCTGGTCTCTTCACGTTCGAATCTATCATCACTAATAATGTAATTCTAGCAGTATTGCTATGATATACTGGAAGGTCAAACAATTTAAAATCACCATATACGAGTGTTGGCGACGCGTCCAAAAATAATATTTCAATTTATTTGTTTACCACTTACAAACAGCTTCAATAAGTGTTTCAGGATGACTGTGTAAACAAAAAAGGGTGATTCTGTGTTACAACTACTTAGATTTGCATTAAATATAGTGAAATAATGATATTTTTTTTATAGGATAAGGGTGAAAACGAGCACACAGTCCACCTGATGGTAAGTGGTTGCTGCGGCCCATAGACATCTACATCTATCCTCTATTACAAATCAAAATGCAGATGCGTTTTCACCCGTGAGGACTAGGATGGAATGCCTCATTTCCAGTAAAAAGGGCCTCCGGCCACCTGCACTCACCAAGCGAAACGCAGAGGTAAATCTCTACTTCACGCTGGCATTCTGTGAGGTCGTGGTACCATCCCGGTTCGAGCCGGCCCATCCGTGCGACAGCAAAAGCTGCCGCCTGGCTCTACCACGGTTAAAAATATATATATGATAGCTTTGTATAAGAAATTTAAAAGTGTTTTAAAGGTAAAAATATGTGTAAAAATGTGAATTAAGCTATTTTATTAGTTAAGTTATTTATATTTTCAAATAAAGAATATTGTTTCAACCTTATGTGTTAGAATTCTAACTTAGTACATATGTCGTAAAATAGACATATTTTGTTAAATAAATAAAACGTTTTTTATTTGATTGAAATATAATGAATGTTATAATATTAAGGTTTTGTTGTGCTATCATTATAAATAAATTGTATAACTGTATGTTTTATACAAATAAATATATTGAGAAAACTGTAAGGGTGCAATGGTTAAAAATTGATGTAAAGCCCGCTTTTCACTATGAGATAAAATATAATATATATAACAGAGTTATGAGATATAAATTAATATCGCTCACCATACTTTTAAATGGAACCATTTACACTGAGCTACAATATATATTATATCTCAAACTATAAATATTTTTTCGTTCGACCGAGCGATATTTTCATATTATATTTCGCCCCCTGTACCCCGCACACCGTTCCGCACCACCGCAGAACCGGGTGCGGGGTACAGGGGGTAATGCAATAACGAACTAACAGTGGTTAAAAGATATATCTCACAGTGTGAAAGCCAAACGTGGGATATAATTTATATTTCGGGATATAATATATATTATATCCCAAAGTGAAAAGCCAGCGTAATTGTACTGTGAAATCGCGCACGAGGCGCGGCGCTCTTTCGAGTATAGCTTTGAGGTACCTTATTAAACTGGTTTTCATGTAATTCGGTACCAAGGATCTCCTAAGTGTGTGTTGCTTGTGGATTATACAGTGGTCCCAAACAACCGCCGGTACGATATACTCTGTCGAGCCCGCATCGAGCGCCGCGCTAGCGCTCACCGCGCCTGAGTATACGAGCGAACGCGAACCGTCGCGCCTATCTCAGCGGGCGAAGAAGTTGGCCAGGAGGCACACGCCAACAGAAACCGAAGCATCTCTCTCCGAGAAGAGACAAAGCATCGAGTCTCCCAACTCTTCATCAGCACCATCATCTTCGGACGAAGAAGAACATCTACCTGCGGTCGTAACCAGAACCCATAATTCACCACCGAAATCACCATCTCCGAGGAAACCAACCCCTCTTATCTCACCGGAACGACGTAGCAACGCGGCCGAGTATGAGCAAGGAGGGGAGAAATCGTATGACTGGGATAGCATCACGTACGCTACCCTAGCCCCCTCGGATGGACAACCAACGTAAAAAAAACCCGTCTGGATTACTATCGGACGATGGCCAACAATCATCGACCAGCTACGCACAACTGGCAGCAGCCCCGGCAGTAACAAGGAAGGTGGTTGAAGCGCCTAAACCAACAGAGGAAGACGATAAAGGCAGATATCCACCCATAGTTGCAGAATGCCTCCCGAACTGGACGAAGCACTTCGAGGTGCTCAACAGAAAGTTGGGTCACTCTCCGAATGCTCGTCCGTTCGGGAAGGGGGTGCTTCTACCCCCAGAGCGGGCCCGGGAGGATTCCGGGCCATCCAAAGATATCTGATGGAGATGACCAAGGAAACACCAGCCACGTCCTGGTACTGCTAGACCCTCGAAGAGGAGAAACCCACAAAAGTGGGCATTAGGGGGCTGCCATTGGACACGGACACAAAAGTGATAGGGGAGGCTATGCAGGCATTAAGATTCCCTATCCGCTATGTAAAGGCAATCCCCTTCCCGCAGAGGCAGGCCGGGGTGCCTGTATTTCGCGCAACTGGACCATTTAAGCCAAGAAAGGCTGAACAAGCTATACAAAGGAAACGAACGAAATACATGAAAGGACAAGCACAATGCTACCGCTGCCAGGCTTTTGGACACGCCTCCTACAATTGCTTTCGTCCAATCAAATACGCCCGTTGCGCGGGGGGACACGCCGCGAACGAATGCCTGAGGAGTAGGGACGAAGAATCTACATGCGCTAACAGCGCTAAAAACCATACGGCCAACGATCGCCGATGTCCGGTTTTGAGGAGGATCGCACGGAAGCAAGGAATCACACTTCCGGGACTGATTCCGGAACCTCCGAAGCGGATCCCAGAGAGTCACCTGAGGACCGTTGAGATCAACGAAGAGGGGTAGGCGACTACAAGAGGAAAGGGGGAGGCAAACAGCCACCCCCTACCCCGCAACCACAACCGCAACAAATGGAGATAGTAGAACCATCAGAAACTAGAGCAACCACCGGAGCGACTCTCCAGCCCCCCGCTAACGATGCTACAGAGCGTCTGGCTCCAAAACAGAAAAAGCGGGTGAGAAGTAAGAAGAGCAAAGTTCAGCAACCTCCCCAAACGGTCACCTCTACCCCTACCCCAGCGGTTACGATAGCCTCCACGGCGCAGGTTACCGCCAAGGAAACAAGGAACACCATAGGTAGAGCACCAGAAAGTGCTCCACCTGAACATAGAGCCCGCTCTACGATTAGAACACGCTCTACCATGAGAAGAGAGACCCAAGCCCAGCCGAGACCAGGGCCAACGTCAAATTATAGAACACCAACAGCCGGCTTCAACAATGCTGATGCCATCCATAGATTGGTGGGCATAGTCATAGAGGTCAGCACGCAAGTCTTGGCTGACATAAGAGCCGGGACCGACCCTTTAACAGCAATTATGAGAGCGTTGGCGCAACTACTGGCCCGGCATTACGGAGGCGAGTAACCTGCGCCTACTTTACTGGAATACAGACAGGATACAACACAAGATCCATGAACTCCGCAGAGTCGCCCAGCAACAGGACATACAGGTGATATTGCTGGAAGAGACAAAATTAAAGCCATCGACGCATCTTAAGCTGCCAAATTACCACATCTACAGGAGGGACGAGGTCAATCCTCAAAGGACCGCCTACAGGGGCACAGCGGTTCTAGTGAGGAGAGACATCGTCCATCAAGAACTGGACCTGCCAACATACGACACGATGCGCTCTATCAGCATAAAAATGGAAGCGGCGGGCGAGGAACTAAGGATCTACGCAGCATACCGCCCGCCAGGGTCTCCATTTTCCTCAAACATCTGGACGGTAATGGAAGGCGCAGCACCTATCATCGTCGCGGGGTACCTAAACGCGAAACACCCGGCGTGGGGGTCCACAGTGATCAACCCGCCGGGTCGCGAACTATATAAAGATGCTGAAAGAAACAGCTGCGACGTTTTAGGTCCTGAGGAACCAACGCACGTCCCTACGGACCACCGGAAATGTCCGAATGTATTGGACATCATGCTCTCAAGGTCCGTCAACTGCCCAATAGTGGTGGAGGTGTTGTACGACCTGAATTCTCTGAATCTCCTGAATCTCCTGATTCTAATCACCGTTGACCTCAAGGCAGTGACTACGCTGCCCGGAGCTCATAATAAGAAAATAAATTGGAGGCTCTACCAAAAACATCTGATGGAGAGACCTCCAAACTACAACCAAATTAACACAGTGGACGACGTAGAGGCCGCTGCAACAAGAATTACTAAGACGATACAAGAGGCCCTACACGCGGCCTCTACGATCGTCCCGGCCACAGAATGGAGGGAAGAGCTGCCGCGAGAGATATGTGTGCAGCTCAAACACAAAAGAGCGTTAAGGAAGCTCTGGGCGCATACTCGCTGCCCCAGACTAAAAACAAAATTAAACACCTTATCGGATGAACTGTCGCTTGCAGTCCGGGCCCACAAAGGAGAGGCCTGGGAGTGGCGCATATCAAAAGCGGAAGAGGAAGATGTGGGATCGCGCACGTCGATCTCGTCGTCCGCAATGCCAGATGTGCGCGGGTAGCGCTCCGTCCCGTCCTGGCATCCACGCTACCGCTCAAGGCGCAGCTGAAACTGTATAAAATGTACATAAGATCCAAATTCACACACGCTGCTCCGGCCTGGTACGCGCTCCTGAGCGATCGACAGAAGCGGCGACTACAGGTCCAGCAAAATTTATCACTACGGACCATCGTCGGTGCAGGTCGCTACGTCCGGAATGACGTCATCACGGCCAACCTGAAGATGGAGACTATCGAGGAATTCGCGGCCCGACTGGCGCGCGGCATGTTCGACCGCGCCGACAACGGGCCACATAAACATCTAAACAATTTCGCACCAATTCATGCTCGGCCACCGGACGAGCGACCTCTACCAAGAGAACTCCTCTCTATAGCGAATAGAGAGTCGAGTAATAACCCGCAATGCCACAGATAGGCCAACTTAGACGTCTAGATAGGCCAACGTAGTCGCCTATATAGGCCGACTTAGCCGTCTATATAGGCCAACTTAGAAGACCATAGGCCAAATTAGACGGCCAATTTTAAACCAACATACAGCGACCGGGGAATCGAACCCCGGATCGCTGCAATAAATCTACAATGCCATAACAGCTCCCACGACCGGTGCATAGTGATGCACCGCGAGGAGATCCCGGGTAAAGGGGGATGCCCCGAGGCCCGATACCTACTGTGTGCTAAAATAGCACACATGCAGACGACTACGTAGTGTAATTCGTTCGGGACCAGCTGCCAGTAATATTTGTAATCAACAAAGGAAAACGCATAGGGAAGTGATGGGAATAGGGAAAGTAATCAATTGCACTTTTATGGAGATATTTTGAAGATAAATGCTGTTTCATTCCCAAAGGATCTTCCACCAACACCTATACAGTCCACTATATTTAAAGCGACAACTGGACCAGGACCATTTCAAGAGGACCCGTAATCTTCGTCATCCGACCTTTTCTTTTGAGAAAGGGGCTTCAGACGCTCTCTTGTGATACTCCTTCACGGAGCTCACATCCACCTCGTTGACCGCCCGAACCCAACTTGGTGTTTCTGGGAAGAACATGTGTGACAGACTAATCCCAGTTTGATTGGATCCTTTCAGATAAGGGATCTAAGTAGGGAGCAAGCTGCAACCATTCCCTTTTAACGAGCAAATTCATCTCATCTCTACTAAAGCATGTCCAATATAATCAATGAAAATAAATTTGCATATACACGCAATTAAGTATTCGTTCTCTTGATAGTTACTGCCCCCAACACCTTAAATGGTCATTAGGCATGCGTTTTAACAAGGAAAAAGTTAATTACACAGCCGCTGAGACATGCTCATCGATGAAATACTTTATGCGCATTTTGGACAATCATGTCATAGTATCGAATTGTCATTCCACAACGTAAGACCACCAGCCGCCGCGTATAGTCATAAAGCCAAACTCACATGGAAATGTTTCAGCGCGTGGAATAAATGGATGTCAACACATGGAGGCATTTTTTATCGACGTCACATCACTAAAATGGTAACGATAACTTTAATCGGCATCGAACTATTCTGTTATTCACTTTTTATAAGGGAACGACAAAGAGGACGTTATTATCCTTAGCTATAATTGTCGATATCGCCTACAGAGTTTTTGTTCTCTTATGTTCGTTCGTTTTCACCAGGTGTTGTGAAATGTCGCATATGGTTTTATGCATAAAATAATTATTTATATATTTTTGCATATATTAAATATTGATTACGTGAAAACTTTGCCAATGCTTTATATTATTCCTTTGCTCTTTTTCATACAAACTAGTCGCCGCATATGATCCAAATAAAGTAAGGCATAAAATTTTTAAGTTTGTTAAGCAAACTGTATTTCATTTAACTATACAATAGAATAGAATAGAATAATTTTTTATTCAATATTGATTATTACATAATACTTATTGAAAGTCATTTTTAAAAACAAAAAAATTTACCACTGGTTCGGAAAATACCTCAGTCCTGGGAAGAACCAGCAAGAAACCCAGCGGGACTTTTTTTTAAACATAATTTCACTTAACAATAATTTTGTTTATACAATTTTTAAATGATTTTTCATAGAACCAGCATGGTGGCGATCACCCTATTCCCAGGGGTTATTTTCATTCATGTATTCCTTGATATTATAATAACCCTTTTTGTACAGTTTTTCTTTAATAAAACTTTTAAACTTGTTTATTGACAAACTTTGAATATGTTCTGGGATTTTGTTGTAAAAGCGTATACATTGCCCCATAAATGAATTACTGATTCTGTGGAGTCTAGTAACTGGCATTACAAGCTTATGTTTGTTCCTAGTATTTAAAGTATGCACATCCTTATTCTTATGAAAGCTATTTATGTTTTTATGCACATACATTACAATAATAATATATAATACAAGTATAAAAAGGCCAGCGTGGGCTTAGCCCACTCCACACATGTTATCTTTAAAATCAGTACAAATACTAAAAGCAAATAAGATATTATATGCGTTTCGGCCTAGTCTCGTCTTAGCGAGCGATCCAGGCAGCCAGCTTCACTTGTCAATTATGTTTAGATAATAGAAATAGAGTAACCGACATAGCCCAACGGAATAGTAAGTAAGCTGAAGTGGCAATGGGCCGGCCATATAGCTCGAAGAACCGACAACCGATGGAGAAGAAAGGTTCTTGAGTGGCAACCTCGTACCTGTAGGCGAAGTGTAGGGCGACCCCCTACGAGATGGAGTGACGACCTGGTAAGACATGCAGGAAGTCGATGGATGCAGGTGGCTCAGGACCGTCTTTGTGCCATTCCTTGGGGGAGGCCTATGTTCAGCAGTGGACATATGAAAGGCTGTAATGATGATGATGATGATATAATAGAACACAAATATATTTATCTACCGACTTCAAAAAGGAGACGGTACTCAATTCGACTGTATGCTTTTTTATGTGTGTTACCTCATAACTTTTGACTGGGTGAACCGATTTAGATGATTATTTTTTATTTGAAGGCTGGTGCTTCTCATGTAGTCTCATATAAATTTGATCAAGGTCTGACCAATAGTATTTGAGTTATTCTTAATAATTTATATTGAAGTCAGTTGTACAAAATTTTTAATTTTTAATTATGTTTGCAACAACTGGTTGAATAACTACACTAAAATATACCAATTACATTTTTTTTATAGCAGAGTGGGCAAACGAGCATGCGGCTCAAGTGATTACCGCCGCCCATGAACAACTGCAGCACCAGGGGAACTAGAGGAATTGCAGATGCGTTGCCGGCCTTTTAAAAAGGAGTAGGCTTTTTTCTTGAAGGTTCCTAAGTCCTATCGGTCCGGAAAAATCGCTGATGGTAATCGATTCCACAAGTAAGTCGTGCGAGGAAGAAAACATCTTCTAAATCGCACAGTGGTGGACTGCCAATCATCCAGATGGTGTGGATGGTATCGGAAAACCAGTACACACAGTTGGATACATAGTCGAGTTTAGAAATTTAAAAAAATAAGAAGTGTCAGTAATTCTTTCATGGAGCAGTTAATACGCTTTTACTACAAATAGTCTATGTTGGACATATGTATCATAAAATTTTTAGGCTGATAGCCTTTAAAAGTCCACAGGTGGACATGAGACTCTCCCATTGTACAAAAGATCTGTCTTATTTGTCACTCTTGGCTGGCGTATCGATGATCACAGGACCAGACATCTCGCACCTCTAACGCTGCTCTAAGTATCAACATATATTACGCATGGCGTTAATGAAATTGTGATAGCACCATTTACCGGAAACCAAACGATCTTTCTGGCATATCCCTTAGTTGCCTCTTATGAAACTTCACAGTTGTTGGATCGCCTTAAACAACTACATTTTTTTTTATAGAATGCAAGCAAACGAGCATGCGGCTCACCTGATGCTAAGTGACTACCGCCGCCCATGAACCACCGCAACACCAGGGGAATTGCAGATGCGTTGCCGGCCTTTTAGAAAGGTGTAAGCTCTTTTCTTGAAGGTTCCTAAGTCGTATCGGTCCGGAAAATTCGCTGGTGGTAATTGATTCCACAAAGAAGTTGTGGGAGGGAGAAAACTTCTTCTAAATCGCACAGTGGTGGACCGCCAATCATCCAGATGGTATGGATGGTAACGCGAGTTTTGTAATACTACATACGTTATACCCTGTTACTGCAGCAGCTGACGATTATATTCTATAGAGAATGTACGTAAAGGCGAAATCAGACATTTCATTTTTCATTCATTTGCGTCTTTCATTCGGCGACTTTCACTGGAAATGAAACGATTAAACACGGAATGAAAGAAAAGTGCCGAATGAATTCATTAGTGAATCGATTCGACAATGTTGGATATGGACATTCGGCATCTTTCACTCCTACTCCGAATGAACGAAAAATGAACAGTTTGAACCCTGAGATAACGTTCACTCGGGTTTGGCCATTTTATGTCGAGTACTGTAGTAGATAAACGTCAGGACAACCGTCGCGGCAAAATGGTGTTCAAGTGGAACGATCAAAATACGCTGATGTTTTTGTATATTCTTAAAAATTATCAATGTCTTTGGAACCGCAAATTTGATGAATACAAAGCCAAAACAATACGAACAAAAGCTATGGAATCTCCAATTAGTGTTTTATACTTAGAGGTTACTGAAAAAGGTATTAAACATAAAATAAAGACGTTAGGGAACGGCTACACAACAGAAGTAACCCAATAAAGCAATCTACAAAAAGTGGTTGCTCTTCTGACGATATCTATGCTATCGACTATTTACTGGTTCAAACATGCAGAATTATTAAAGTGTATGCGTAAGTAAATGATCACAAATAAAACTAATAAACTATCGCACGACGTCATTCGACGACATATTTAAAGAAAAGAGCAGGTGAATGTTCTTTTCTAGGACATTCCAGCTAAGCTGTGCGAACATAGAATGAAAGAAAAATGAAGCATGCACTCGAGTGAATATTTTTTCGAGTGAACCGTCTGATTCCGTCTTGAGTCAGCTGCAAGATCTTACGCGTAAATACTAAATACACATGTAAGAAATTCGCCGAGCATTCACAGCTTAATTTATTGACACGTTTTGAATTGTCAAGACGAACTTAACCTTCAAAGATTAACATATTCAATAGGGGATTATAGGTGTAAAAGACAGCACTTAAAAGTTTATTATTTGATCGCTTAAGAATGGTAGCTAGACGCATTAAGTTTTTTTTTACAGGCGTTAATTTTCTTTTATTTCAAAGGATACTAAACAAAATAGTAATACTTAACATTACTAGTGTTCTCTTTGAGCTAACAAAAACATATTTAGTTTAGTATCTCACTAAAGCATCTTAGCTATTAAAATAATTTTCATTTATTTTAAAATCTAAAATCCTAAAAATTAAAAAAAGAAGAAATTTTTTTTGTTAGAATTGGAGAACTAACCTTTACGACAGTATTCGAAAGGTAGATTCGAATTCTATCATTTAATTAATTGGGCTATTTATTTGAATAAATCTATATACGGTCTGGTGGTAACTGTATGTCTGGCTAAAGAAATTATTATGATAGAATCAATAGATATGTTGTGAGATGGGGTCAATTTACTTCATAATATTAAAGAATATTGAAGCAAATGAAAAATATCAAAATTATCAAGGATAATATCCGAGTATTTCTAGGCACGGACTGCCCATTGGTAGGATTTGTGCATTTTTGAAACAGAAACATAAACTTCATTATTCAATATAGATTATAAATAATACTTATTGAAAGTCACTATTTTGTATAATTTACAGTTTGGAAAAAACTCTGTTCTGTAAAAAATCAGTAAGAAACCCAGCGGGACTTTTTTTTTAAATAACAGCTTATAATCATATATGTTACACAATTGACAACACAAAACAAATTAGAAATAGCTTGGTAGCGATCAGCTCTTTCCCAGGGGCTACCATCATTCGTAATTAAAAAATTTAATAAATTAAAACATTGTTCCTAATCCTAAATTAAAAGAGGAACGAACATTCCAATAATTCCAGCACAAAAACTGTACGTACTAACGGTGAACTGTTTGGTTATTTTATCTGTATACCCCATTCATAATAAGGTATAATAACAGAGAGAAGCACTTTGTTTTTTCCCCTGAGTCTTTTGATAGAGCTTAGCGCGTTATTCATTCTTATCCACTTAATCGGCTGGGTGACATGAGGGTCGCGGGTTCGAATCCCGCGCGGAATAAGTACTTGTATGGCCTACAAGTAATTTTCTGGGTCTGAATGTTTGTTCTAGTGTTACACTGTTGTTCGTATAAACTGTCTTGACGATATAAGAGAAAATCTTAGTATGGATGTAACGTTTTGTATTCTTAGATTTGATACGTCGTGGGAGGGGAGATTACTTGTTCTAACATATGATTATGTATCCAGCAGTAAGTGGCTCCCGTGTAATGGCGGGTAAGAATACCTAGTACCCCATATCTTCCCGTGGGTGTCGTAATAGGCGACAGAGGAAAACTGAGGTAGAAGTTGGGTAGCACCATCTTTCTGATAACAGCAAAACAACAATAAAAAAACTGCGGTTGCCAACCCGCTTGCCAAACGTGGCAACTATGCCAATATACCCCCCATGATTAGAGTTACGAAGAGACGGCCCCCAGTTCCCAGCGGCCCCGTTATTCTTGGCGACCATCGTAACAGCGGGGCAGGGGCTGCTAAGAATCTCCGGTGGAGGTTCGGTTGCCACCTAAGGTGACTCGACCTGGCAACATATAACACAAGCACCCTCACCACTGATGAGAAGATCCTGGATCCGAATATTATAGGATTATCTGAGGTTCGAAGAGAGGGGGAGGACATTATAATCCACGAATCCAGCAACTTGTACTGTTACCGGGAGGGCGATCATCTGTCTCAAGGAGGTGTCGGATTTTTCGTCCACAAGTCTCTCGTTAACAACGTCGTAAAGATTGAGAGTGTGTCGACGAGGGTTGCGTACTTATACTCAGAGTCACTAAACGGTATTCGCTGAAGGTCATACAGATTTACGTACCAATCTCGGCACATCCCGATGAGGAGTTGGAGGAAATATATGAGGACATCTCTAGAGCCATGCATTCCTCCAAAACACACTATACGGTGTTCAGTGGTGAAGCTAGGGCTAAAAAACTAGGGCAAGCACAAGATATGGTTTTGTTGTTTTTAGCAGTTTTATAAAAATACACCAATCTTGATCTGTCTCCACTCTTCAGTTTCGTATTCAGTGCTGTCGAGGACGTATTTAAAAAAGCACACAGAAGGCATACTACTACTAGATAGATTGTATGACTATATGCATACCTTTGGTGACATTGAAAAAAGCCGTTTGGGTTTGCTTGAGCGAAAGAAAAAGATATTCACATACAATACAATACATAAACAAAAGAAAAGCATGAACAAAGTACAAACAATGTATAAAAAAAATTAATATTTATATTCTAAATCGAATCGTCTCTCTTTCTTAAGGAAAGATTTGATTACGTCGTTGGTGAAAACATATGCATCCGGAGACACTATAGTGTCTCACGCCAAGTACACGTTCAACATATGTATATGTATGCAAACGTGTAGGTGTGAGACTACAGTGTATGTATTCTCGAATCAGATGTCAACATAACCTCACCAAATTTTTAACTTCGTATATCAATCATTAACGAAACGTCAACATTTTATACAGTCATTAATAATTTTGTTTATCAATTATTTCCATATAACACTAAAAATTATTTCTATCTATCAATTATTTCATACTTTTCAATATCTCAAATTTTTGCTTGCGCCGTTTTCCCATACTACAAAAGATTTTATTAATTTCGGTGGAATTTTTTATCTTTTTAAAGGTTGTTAACTTGGATGCTTGTCTTTTAAGCCATGTTTTCATTTATCTCGGTGTCAAATGATTATAATCCTTTATAGTACACTGCTTTACAATTTGTTGATGCGTCACATTGCACAGCCCTTAGGCAATTTCGACGGCAACTTGAGCCAGGAGATCTCATCATTATTTATAAGTAATTATTGTGTAAAGTGTAGATTATTATGCAGTTAAAATCATGCCTAGTTTTTTGTAATTTTTAATTGTAATGCAACTAAGTAATTTGTATTTTTTTCAGCAACGGATGGTGTTCAACTATACCTAAGGATATTAAATCGCAATTATACAATTTCTGCTGTTAGACAGCAGTCACATTGTAATTGTCTGTTTTTGAATAGCCGTCGTCTTATAATTTCTGCTATTAGTCAGCAGTTAAGCTTTGATTTTTTAATATTAAAGAATACTTATTTATCGAATGAAGGAAAATTTAGATTATTTAAAGTATTAGATTGTGCTTTGGATATGTTAATTGACGAAATGATAAGTTAAAACTGTGTCAGTAATGTTAAACACAAAACTTGCCCTTACAGTTACTATATCTTTAAAAAAAATTAAATTTACCAACAAAGTTTTTGCTGAGAGACCTTGTTTTTTTAAACGCGCTAAAATGCAAAGTGACATTGATAAGTACAGTTTTTTTTGTTAAATATAGGTAATCTATATATTCCACAGTTTCGTTTCGCTTATGGAGTGTAGAGTAGAAGAAGGACCATCTCTGTATATGAAAAGTGTCCCTAAAAACGCATCCAATAAGAGTGGCGCTGCAGTAGCATAGGATAAATTTAAAAAATAGCGCCAAAATTAATTAGAATGAGATGGAGAAATAAACAAGGACCGACCAATTCACTTGGTTTTGTACTACGTAAATAGTTGAGGTTTTGTATACTGGCATTTTACTAACTACTCTAGTCATGAAATTTTTTAAATATTTGTATTCAGTTGACTTCACTCCGTCTACAACAGCTATATTCATATCGTAGTTTTTCAGACGCCAGCGCTATTGTGGTAGGTTTTGGAACGTCTAATTTCAGTATATAGTGGGACACTTTTTCAACTTTCACACCTTATAAGATAGTTTTCCTTCTACTAGTTCACACCACAGACTAACTAGTAGATTATGCTTAGTCTAGTTACGCCCTAGTTACTCGACTCCACCGAGTCAGTAATTCATTCTTGGGGCGATGTATACGCTTTTACAACAACTGGAATTTTTTAAATATACTAAATTTGACCTGCTCAAAGTTCAAAAACTTTATTACACTAAGTTTGTATAAAAAGGGTTATTATAATATTAAGGAATTTATGGATGACAATAACCCCTGGGAATGAGGTGATCACTACCATACTATTTCTAATTTGTTGTGTAGTTAATAGTGTATGATTGTAAGCTGTTATTTAAAAAAAAAGTCCCGCTGGGTTACTTGCTGGTTCTTCCCAGGACAGAGGTTTTTTCCGAATCAGTGGTAATTAAACAAAAGAGTGACTTTCAATAAGTATCATTTATAATCTATATTGAATAAAAAAGTTTCTGTTTCTATTTCTACCGAATGTCCACACGATATTTTTCTACTTGGATACTCTGGTACAGTTGTAAAAAATATTTAATTGTTAGTAGAGTTTTATTCAGAGTTACATTGAAATTCAAAGTTAAAGTTTTATACCCAAGTTAGTCAACTTTTAAACAGTCTTTAACTTAACTTAACTTTTAAACAGTCGTATAATTAATGGAGACTTTTTTATATAAAAAAAATCACTATTGTTATGAAATAAGTACCTATTTAATATAATTCTTAAAAAAATAAACAAAACCCGGTCTCATAACATAAAATTTTTCGAGAGTTATCGTGACCACGTAAAAAATATCCGGACGTCCACGAAAATGTTTTTCAGTTTTCTTAAAATAGCAAAATAAAATTGATTTATACAAAATATGAGATAGATTGATTAAATTTTCTTTAAATAAATCTACTCATATTATCTTATGAGTGCAAATCAGTTGTTGTAGAGGTAGTTAAAGAGCAAAAAATTTCTTGACCTTGACGTGTTGAGAGTAAAGCACAAACTCAACCGCTTCGCAGTATGAGTTGTGCGATATTTGAAAAAAAAGGAAATTGTGTACTTTACAAAAAGATATGAAATTCGAACAAAAACCGTTTCACTGTAAGCCATCGCGCCAAGTACACTTTCAACTATAGTTACAAAAATGATAATTACATTTTTACAAAAAATTATAAAATAAAGAAAAGCCAAGTACATAACCGTTTTAGATTCGAAAAAAATTCTGCTGAAAAAAGTAATAACAAAAAAATGATGTACTTGGTAGCTGAAGGTAGGGAAATTTGGAATAAGGCAACGGAACCCAAAGGGCCAGCAGCTGCCCTACTTCATGGAGAAAGAGGGACTCTTTATGATGAACTCTTTCTTACAAAAGCGGCCCCACAGGAAGTGGACCTTGTCGAGTCCCGACGGTTCGACATAAAATGAGATTAACTTCATGATGACGATCAGATGACAACTGTTTTGTGATGTCTCAGTGATCGCGAGGGTGACAACCGGCAGCGATCACCGAATGGTGACAGGCACACTGAACCTGAACGTTAAGTTGGAGAGGTCACGTCTAATGAAGTCAACGCTCCGTCCCCCTTGTACTCTAATCCAAAGTTCCGAAATCTTTCAGCTCCAGATACAAAACCGTTTTCAGTACCTAGAAGATTGCAATATAGTGGACGATGTGAATGACAAGCTCGTGGAAACTGTCCATGCGGTCGGAGCTAAGTTTTGCAAGACCCGCCGCAGAAGATCACAAAAACTCTCCAAACACTCTTAACCTCTTGGCTGTTAGATGGAAAATGAAGCTGCAGTCTTCAGTAGATTTAACAGCATACAGGCAACTGAACAGACAGATCTCCAAATGCATGCGGTGGGACTTACGCAACCTTAATACTGCTCGTATTGTAGAAGCAATCGAGCGGAACCAGGGCTTCAAAGTCTTTGCTAGAGATTTGTTTGCCAGAAACAGCCAACTGTCGGAGCTGAAGACCGATTGTGGCAGCGTGGCTTCCGCCACACCTGAGATTTTGAGTAAGATTGAGACTACGGGCAGCTGTACACATTATCGTTGGAGCTACACGCAAGTGTGAAAAACGATCCAAGAGCAAGTCTTATCCGACACTATTCTGATGATATTGATAATGAGCGAGATTAGAATGGCTCTCCAGCACCTTAAAAAAGGCAAGGTCCCATGCGATGATGGAATTACAGTGGTGCTTATGAAAGCGGATGGAAAACCGATACTGGAAGTCCTTCAGAAGCTCTTTCGTTCCGTCCTCCATGGTTGCACTACACCGGAAGCGTGGAGCAGAAGTGCGGTGTTCTTGTTATTCAAAAAAGGCGACAACGCTCTCTTGAAGAACTACAAACCGATTTCCCTTCTGAGCCGCGTCTACGTGTTGTTTTCGAGAGTCATTACGAATCGTTACATTTAATTACTCATATTTGCAAACCTCGGCAGCCTGTAATGGAATCTTCACTTAGCTTAAATCTTAGATGATAGCTTAAGAATCTAATGTTTTTGGTGTAAGATTTGTTGGCTGTCCTTAATAAATAAATAAATCGTCTCGACGAATTCCAACCTACTGAACAAGCCGGTTTCTGAAAAGGCTTTAGCACCATAGACCACATACATAACCTCCGGAAAATTGTACAGGAGTCCGAGGAATACAGTTTGCCACTATGTCTGGCAAATGTGGACTATTAGAAAGTCTTTGATACCGTCGAAATTTGGGCGGTTCTGCAGTCCCTTCAGCAGTACCAAGTTGACTGTCGGTATATCGAACTGCTAAAGTGTTTGTACAGTAGGGCTATGATGATCATCCAAGTACAAAACCAGAGTACGAAACCTATTCAACTGCAGAAATGTGTAAGACAGGGTGACGTTATATTCCCGAAACTCTTCACCGCTGCATTGGAAGACATTTTCCAGTATTAACATCAATGGCGAGTACATCACGCACCTTCGATTTGTCGACGTATATCGTCAGCAAATTGAATTCGTCCTTAAGGCAGAAACGCTGGGGGACTTATGTACTATGCTCAATGACCTCAATAGTCTCCAACGGTCTTAAGATGAACATGAACAAAACGAAGATCATGCATAACGTCCATGTCACACCTATGCCGGTGGTTGTTGGGAGGACTAAGCTCGAAGTTTTTGATGGATATGTTTACCTGGGACAAATAGTCCGACTACGTAAGTATAACTTCGGTAGAGAGGTCAATCGACGGATTTAACGCAGCTGGGCAGCGTTCGGGAAATTATAACACATCTTCTCGTCAGGTATACCCCAAAATTTGAAAACGAGACTGTACAACCAGTGCATATTGCCAGTGATGACCTATGGAACTGAAACGTGTTCCTTCACTGCTGGCCGGATGAGGAAGCTCAAAGTCGACCAGCGAGCTATGGAGAGGGCTATGCTTGGAGTTTTCTGTGTGATAAACTTAGAAATGAGGATATCAGCAGTAGAACCAGAGTAACTGACATAGCCCAATTAGTTAGCTGAAGTGGTAATGGGCTGGCCATATAGCTTGAAGAACCGAAAACCGGTGGGGAAAAAAATGTTATTGAGTGTCGGCCTCGTACCGGCGGACGAAGTGGTAGGGTCAGTACGCCTATCTTACCAGTTCGTCACTCCATCTAGTGGGGATGCAGGTAGCTCAGGACCGTGGTTTGTGGCATTCCTTGGGGGAGGCCTGTATTCAACAGTGGACTTGTGAGGGGCTGTACTGCTAATCATCCAGCAGTAAAGCATAATTTGTCTTTCCCATTGGTCATATACTTTTATTTTCGACCGGCTTTAAAAAAGGATGAGGTACTCAATTCGGCTGTATGTTTTTTTATATGTGTTACCTCATAACATTATTATACATGAACCGATATCGATGATTCTTTTTTTATTAGAAAGCTGGTGCTCCTCCTGTGGTTCCATATAAATTTAACCAAGGTCTTTCCAATAGTTTTGAGTTAACCTTAATAATATAATATATTGAAGCCGGCTATACAATTTCTTTAATTTTAAATTGTTAAGTCTTACGGAACACTGAACGATACGGTTTGTCAAAATAATTTATTCTAAAAAGGCTAGAGTAATTTCTTTTTCATAGAATAAGAGCAGCAAACGAGCACACCGTCCACCCAATATGAAGGATATAATGGTAAATTGATTGCATTGACCTACCTCGCTTGAGTATCAAAATAAAGGTGCTTTTCCACTCCTGATTACTAAGGTATAATATATCGATACAGTCAAATGGTTTTTTTTATAGGATAAGGGTGACAAACGAGCACACAGTTCACCTGATGGTAAGTGGTTGCTGCGGCCCATAGACATCTACATCTATCCTCTATTACAAATCAAAATACAGATGCATTGTCACCCGTGAGGACTAAGATGGAATGCCTCATTTCCAATAAAAAGGGCCTCCAGCCACCTGCACTCACCAAGCGAAACGCAGAGGTAAAACTCTACTTCACGCTGGTATTCTGTGAGGTCGTGGTACCACCCCGGTTCGAGCCGGCCCATCCGTGCGACAGCAAAAGCTGCCGCGTGGCTATACCACTGTTAAAAAAGGTGTCCATTTCTCATCATTCAAAGTACGAAATAGAGAAATATGCAGCTATTTCACGTTGGTAATGTATGAGAGCGTGGTCTTTAACAGTTTGGGAAGAGTAATTCGCGTTACCGCAATAATATTATTTTTCAGCGTATTCTCCGCAATGTTTATAGATCTAGAACAGTATTTTTTTAAATAGACATTCACATCTACCCTCAATTAAGAATCAAAATGTAGATGCGTTGTTATCTCCGAGGACTAAGATAAAATGCCTCATTTCCAGTAAAAAGGATCTGCGATTCTCTACATTCACTATACGAAACATAGCAGTATTGAGCTGCTATTTTACGCTGGTATTCTATGAGATCGTGATCTTACCCAGGTTGAGCCAACCCATGCGTGCTACAACTATATTAATGTTGCAGAGTGGCTTTACCATGTCCAAAATTAGGGTAAACTCATTGCGCCCTCTACCGGAAAAGGACAACGTCTGCCCGGTCAGCTAGTTAAGTGTAAATAATAAAAATATGTTTTGCACTATCCTTTCAACGGAAATACGGTAGTTTAATTCGAAGCCGTTTCAAAAGGTCACAATTACTTGGTTTTACTGTGGATTTTATGTGCGATTATACCAAACTGACAAATTTACGGTCTGCCACCCACTGAGCTAACGCGGGAGGTTATTGCGTTGGCTAAATAGATTCGTTCCTTAAGATGTTTTCGTCCTGAGCTGATGCGTTTACTACTTTTTTTTTGTGAAATTTCATTATAATTGTAATGTGCTTGCCGCACAAAACTTTAATACTCTCTAAAAGCACAACTCATTTTATTGTGATAAAAAGAAGTGGCAACAGGTACAATTAATGATGGATTAACATAAAATAAATGTTGTTTTTTATGATGGACAAAGAGCTTTTCAACAAATAACTCGTGAATACTGCCTTTCACAGAGTTGCCCTTACCAACTACGCATCATAAATTAATATGGTCTGAGCAACATTGGCAGGCGAGTTGATGTGATGATGAGCCACTGAGTACTGCATTTTCTGGAACTTGAACGTGGCTTTATAGAATAGAATATTTTTTATTCAATATAGATTATTACTTAATCTCTAAAGTCAGGAAAAAAATTTTGTTTCAAAATTTCAATATTTTTATATTTTTATGCTATGAGTATATTATTTATTTATTGATTAGGATTACCAACAGAAATTACAACAGTAATACAAAGATCATTTTCTTAACAAATTCAACACATTATAATTGTATTTCTTTTTATGGGTAATCACAACATGCATTGATTATTTTGTAAGGAATAAAACTGAATTATATCATTGAATAAATACAAATTATTAAAAAGAAACAGAATTATTTGACAATATTATAAATATCTTCATTGTCATATTATATTATATTAATCAAACTATAAAAATCAAAAACAATTCCAATGTTATAATTAATAATTAGTTACTTACTTATTTACTTATCTTCACGCACAATCCCTGACGGGGTAGCCAGAGAGAACAAATCGCCAAGTGTCACGATCCTTACATACCTCTTTCGCTTCTTTCAGATTCATTATCTTCTTCATACATGCACGTCTAGGTATCCGAGTACTCTTGACCCTCCCCTCTTCGAGCAGTTTATTCGCATGGTCTTCTAAAGTTAGTCTCGGTCTACCTCGACACCTTTTAATATTAACTTTCGCGCTATATATTTTCTTCACCATTCGGTCTTCACTCATTCGTTCAACGTGCCCAAACCATCGAAGCACGCCCTTATCAATTTTTGTGATAAGATCATCTTTCAAACCTGCCATATTGCGAATCTCTTCGTTTCGCTTTCGGTCGGCCATGGTAACGCCGCACATTTTACGAAGAGATCGCATCTCCACTGCATTCAACTTGCTTTTATGCTTCTTCTGGCATACCCAGGTTTCGCTGCCATATAACAAAATCGGTTCCAACACTGCGTTATGTATTGCAAGGCGTGCACTCTTCACTACGCCTTGCCTTTTGACTAACGCAGTCAGGGCACCATTGACTTTGTTTCCGGCAGCGCCTGTCCACATCTAAATCACATCTTTCATCCCGGCTAAAAGCACTTCCCAAGTATACAATTTCATTTACTTGTTCTAGACATTCCTGATTTACCCATATTTCACACTTCGTTCTCTCTTCGTCCCTTTCAAATACCAGAACCTTAGTTTTATTAGCATTCAAACGGAGACCTTTAATTTCACATTCCTCTTTCATACACGTGACTAATGCATGCAGTTCTGCCTTTGATGGTGCAATAAGCACTGCATCATCAGCATACAGCAGACAATTAACTTTTATGTCACCCAATTTCACACCCAAACACAATCTTTCAGCTTCAGTAAACAACTGTCGAGATACAGTATGAACAGCCAGGAAGACATGACACAACCCTGTTTTACGCCCGTTTGGACGCTAAACATGGGTGACAGGTCATGCCCTACCCGCACGCAGGCTTTACAGTCACAGTAAAGTGACTGCACAGCCCTTAGCAATCGACCATCCACACCGTACCCCGGCAACAGTTCCCACATTTTCTTCCTTACAACCTTATCAAATGCTTTCTCAAGATCCACAAAAGCACAGAAAATCCTCTGGTTAACAGCCAGAAGCTTCTCCGTGATCATGCGTAGAGAAAACATTTGATCCGTGCATCCTCTCCCAGGTCTAAATCCGCATTGTGCCTCCCATAGAAATCTTTCCGGTTTCTCTTGCATCCTACGTGTCAAAACCTTCGAGTAAACTTTACTTGCTAAACTGGTCAAGCTGATCGCCCGATAGCACCCGCAGTCAAAATGTGAACATTTACCTTTATATAAAGGCACAATGACTGCGGATCGCCAATCATCCGGGACATCCCCCGTCCGCCAGCACAAATTGCACAGCAGATAAAAGCTGTCCCAGACGCGAGGCCCACCATACTTGACCATTTCAGCAGTAACTCTGTCTAGTCCCGCAGCCTTACCACATTTCAAACTTCGAATCGCACGTTCAATCTCTTTCATACTGATGACCTCAGTGTCATCGAGGTCCGAGTCTGGCGTACCAGTCACGGCGTTATCCCCGGATCCCTCACTAAGATCATCACACGCATACATTTCTCTATAAAATTCGCTCCATCGCTGCATGACGTCCGATTTTTCTGTGAGGACGTCATTAGTTCTCGAAAGCACTTTGTTCATTCTTAAGGCCGTCGCACCACTTCGGATCCTTCCAACCTCTTTCCAGAAGAGTTTGGAGTTCTCCTTAAAGTTGTACGACAACCTTTCGTCCGCTTCCATTCTACACCTTTCACGCATTTCCTCAATCAATGTTTTCGTGTGAACTTTCTGCAGCTTATATCTTTCTTTCATCTTCTCTCTCATATCCTTATCATTACTAGAGGCCAAATAGTCTAACCATGCTTTCTTCTTCTTCTCTACAGCTTCTTTCACTTCATCATTCCACCATGCATCTCTTCTTTTACTACTGCCTCTTTTTATTGTTCCACACACTTCTTCCGCTGCACTTACCATTCCATATCTAAGGTTCTGCCATGTTCTTTCCATACATTTATTTTTGCCATCGATGGTGTCAAGCTTTTCGGCTACCCTCGCATGATATTTGTCCCCAGTATTCGCTTCCTGAAACTTCCAGCTTCGGATGCGACAGACCGACTGTGGTTCTATTACTGCCGTCCGGTAGCGCCAACCCGCGAACAGACCCCTAAATCTAGTAATCAATAGATAGTGATCCGTTCCCAGGTCAGCACCCCTGAACACTCGCGTATCCATCACCTGTTTTCATAGTCGGTCATCCAC
This sequence comes from Parnassius glacialis, assembly GCA_033319125.1. Classification (NCBI taxonomy): domain Eukaryota; kingdom Metazoa; phylum Arthropoda; class Insecta; order Lepidoptera; family Papilionidae; genus Parnassius; species Parnassius glacialis. The sequence goes on from JAVANC010000025.1 coordinate 31,349,595, forward strand.
CAGAAACAAATCGATCATACTTCTCTCATTCTTTCTTTCTCTAGTATACATATGGATTTTCTTGTGATTAAACATAGTGTTTGTCACAAGAAGACCCTTTTCCTTGCATACCGCCAGTATAAGTTTAATAATATAAAAACGTCTTGTTTTTGATAATAATTGTGTAAATGATTATAATAAATATGTTTCTAAATTGCTAAGCAAGTTTTATATGCTCATTAGTAGTAGTGGGTATTATCATGCGAGTACTGTCTATTTATTCTCTTGATTTTATTCCGTTCAGAAAGGATAACAAAATTATACATTTTTAGAGTTCCAAATAAGTCGGGTGCTCTAAATGAAGGTAAAAAAAATTCTATTAAATATCGAATATCAACCGTTATTTTCTAGTAGAGGTGATGAAATCGACGCCAATGAGCAACTTCGTAAGTATCGGTAAAATGTTAATGAAAATGAAGCAATGTGCGGGAGGTTGATTTAGGAGATCGATTGTTGGCAGTACAAGCTGATGCTCAGCAATATTCAGTTCTTTCTAGATATTTTTCAGCGTCGTGCTTGAGTGGTCAACCTGTAATGAAGCTATAATCGCCAATTCCAACGTATGTATAAAACACTCCATGCCTACAAACAGACTTTTATTAATGGCTTTCACCATATTGGGACCATTATTTCTGATAATCACATAAATAAGCGACGTTATGTTAAGTTGCAGATAACTCTTTTAAAACAGAACGAATATGATCACCTGAGTAAAAGTCAGTAAAATTTTTCATTTGCAGAACTCTATGTTGTAGAACAAAGTCCTTATCAAGCGAGTGTGCAGTGAAGCTCAGAAAGCTAAGCATGTTGTTCAAGCAAGTCTACATATCAGATGTAATCGAAATAGCATGGGCTTTTGAGATTTCATCCTTGATCAATTTTTCACTCTTTCATAAATCGCCAGAATCGCTACTTCGCTCATATATATACTTCTTTCCAAGCAACTAATATTTAAACTACAATAAATGCAATAACTTGCTAAATCTGGGGGCACGGCAGTGCCCCCGCCAAGTCGAGCAAAAAAGCGGCACGGCCGTACCATCCTTTTCTCGAAGCAGTTCAGGCCATTTTCGACTCCCTATAACTTCGTTATGGATAAAACTAGAAGCCTGAATTTTTACTAACCAAGTAGGCATTGTATAAACTCAGTATATTTCAAATTTCATTAAATTTGAACCAGTAGTTTAAGAATTATAACTAGTCAAAGTTTCTTAATTTTGTCACTCACTGACTGACCGATCATCAAAACTCTAAGGAACTTCTAGCAGACATAGAAGCTTCAAATTTGGAATACAATTATTGATTAATATATAAATCAAGGAAAAATTAAAATATTTTACAATTTGAGTCTAGTTTTCGAGATACATCAACTGCATAAATAACTTTGTAATCCCATATAAACATATAGTATTACAAAGTTACATTTGCAGTGAAGGAATCAGTGTACCTACATATGTATAATGGAATAATAGGTGTAAATAGCTACCTAGATATAACTTTCTACAAAAAGAAATGAAATGCCATCAAAAACATAATTTGTAAAAAAGCCAAGTCTCGCAACTCAGTTCTTCTACCGTAAAAAGTTGTGAGATCCATGTAATACCAAGTCGGTTAATTTATTCAGTCCATAGATTGATACATAGATTGACTTGGCAATCGCACTAAACAATCTAATTTAATATATAATATGTATTACTTGTGAGATATATTGTGTTTTCATGCGATTGCCAAGTCAATCTATGTATCAATCTATGGACTGAATAAATTAACCGACTTGGTATTACATGGATCTCACAACTTTTTACGGTAGAAGAACTGAGTTGCGAGACTTGGCTTTTTTACAAGTTATGTTTTTGATGGCATCCTTTATTTACCAGAATTGAAATTGGCTGATTGTCAGTGGCAATCATTTCAGCGATGACGTTACGAATTTCCTTTGATCGAGGGTCTGTTATGTCTCAATTTGTAATAAATGCCTCTCTATAAATTGTTGTGATTTTACATTCGACGTTGTTGGCAAAGTGTCTGAGCTATGTTCAGAAGCACTAACAGAAGTAGACGTAGTTGCTGGCAGTTGTAATTTATGCTTCAGTTTCAAATGATTTGTCATACCATTCGTCGAAGCGCTCCGACCTGATCCACCGCGAGAAATATCACAACTACATAAAGTGCACTTCACTTTTGTTTTATCATTTTCTATTTCGCTAACCTGTTTACGCGGTAAAACAATGAAATCGTAAACCGAATAATTCGGCCGAATATCCGGTTCCGTACAGGTTAAACCGAATAGTATTCAGTATTCGGTTATTCGGCAAAATCGCTATTCGGCGCATCTCTAATTATTTATATATTTGAACTTAAGTTTAAAGTTTGGATACTCATTGAAAAATAATCCTGTGTAACACTATAAACAAAAAAATGGCTGCCAACCCGCTTGCCAAGCGTGGCAACGGTGATACGTATTTCCCGTATGAGGCTATCAATGGGGAGGCCTATATTAAGCAGTGGGCTTTAACAGGTTGTAACGATATCAACAATAAGTTAATGTTCGCAATTTAAAATTTTCTATTTGGAAGTCGATGAAATACATTCGATAGTAAATGTCTAAAGTCGCGTATCGATTACGCGCTACTGGCGGGCGCGCCATAATTAACCGCGCCGACCAGTGCGTTCTCCGGAACACATTCCAAATTTTCGAGGTGTATCAGCAAAACGCGTCTGGCGCACGCGGCAGCCGTTCCAATGTATGACCGGTGGATGTCGGTGGTGTACGAACAGCTTCCGCTTTCATAGTTCCATGCATCTTCTCTGAGCGCTTTTTTTATGATAAAAACGACTTTTAATATTCCACATCAGTTATTTTGAACCTTATAATTTTATCAATTTACGACAACTCTGGTTATACATAGCTGGGAACGCAACGAACACTCGAATGATGAAACCAACCGTCCCAACTGGCGCGCGCGCCAAAACTTCACTACTTTGATACGCGGTAAAAAACCGACACCAGATGGAACGGCCCGCTCCAGGTTTGAGCGTTCCAACGAACAATTTGGCGCGCGTTCCAAGGCGGCATCCATTTCGCGCGACTGGAACGCGGCCAATATTCGACCTCTTGGAGCGCATAATCGATACGCGGCTTAAATTCTTCATGTTTCACTTCATGAACAAAAGTATGAACTTCTAGTATAAAAGGATGTCTGTCTTTGTATGTGCATGTTTCTAAATTCACTGAACTTTTGTCTCGCATATCTTGAGAAGAAACAATAATTATCTTCAAGCAAATGTCTTAATTTCTATGTGTTAGTCTAATGGCTAAATACTCAAATACTATTCAATTTTAAGATGTCGTTTAGTCTTCGCGGTGTCACAGTCACTTTGACTTAAAGTGATAGAGACAGCACGAGACTTAACGGCGACTTAAAATTGAGTAGCCTTTGAATATTTAGCCATAAGTTGATCATGTAGCTTTAAGAACAAACTTTTAATGACTGATCTTGATCCACAAACATTACATAAAATAATATGCAGAAGTGTAACTGCAGCACAGTGGTGCCGTATTTCGTATGTTGAGTGTAGAGAATCAGAGAACCTTTTTACTGGATACAAAGTATTCCATTTGAGTCCTCAGGATGACAACTGTTGGCGACGCGCCTGTAAAGAATATTTCAATTTATTAGTTAACCGATTACGAATAGCCTCAAAATTTAAATTATCAAGCAATAATTGTCTTATAAGTAAACGCTTAATTAAATCTTAAAGAAATGTCGAATTAATAATTTGAAGGTCTTGGGTTCGATTTCCAGGTAAGACTAGTTTGTCGTTTTCTTAGCAATATTTCTTAATAAATTCATATAGTGAATTTTTAAGATATAATTCATGATTCCGGGTTCAGTTCCCCGGTTGAATTACTTTCGCTGTTATTGTCAATTTAAAGAAATATTAAAATAAAATTAGAACAGGATTTGTTCCCCGGTCGAAATGATCACTTTGTATAAGTGGAATTAATGTGAAATAGTATTGCATAATATTGTCTTATGTAAGTTGAGTACATTTTGTATGAAAAATAAAATGTCTATTTTCAATGTTTGATTCATAAAATATTGTTTGTGTTATCTGATAAGAACACGATAACTGATAAGAACCTTGATAACTGATAAGAATCTTGTTGGAAACTACTTTACCGACAATTGAGTGTCGTGTAGAAATCAATTGTTCACCTAGTATTGGTTAATGGCAGCGCGTGCTAATTTGCAAGCTACTTTACCGACAGTTGAGAGTTGGGTAGAGAGTAGTTGTTCATTTAGTTCTAGATAGGGGCCGCGCACTAATTTGTAAGATTAGAAGTCTAAATAAATGGAAATTTAAATGTTTGTAAAATTCAGCAATTTATGTTAAATTGACTTGTGAAATGTTTCAGGTTGACTGTATGAGCAAAATAAGGTGAATTCCGTGTTGCTTGCATGCATAAATTCTTCTGGAATAGTGAAATATTGATAGATTTGTTTAAGAAATTTAAAAGTGTTTTAAATAGTAAAATGTGTGAAAAAATGTAAATTAAACTATTGTATTAGTTAAGACATTTGTATTTTCCAATAAAGAACCTTATGTGTTAGATTAAGAATTCTAACTTAGTACATATGTTGTAAAATAGGCATATTTTGTTAAATAAATAAAATATTTTTTGTGATATGAAAATATAATTTATATCATAGTATAGATATTTTGTTGTGCTATCTTTATAAATAAAATGTATAAATGTATGTCATAAACAAATAAAGATATTGGGCAAACCGTGGGAGAGTGATAGTACAAATTGATGTAATTGAGTTGCGAAATCGCACAGAGGGCGCGGCGCTCTTTCGAGTAAAGCATTTTTGATACCCCATTAGACTGTTTTCATGCAAATCAAGGATCTCTTAAGTGTGTGTTGTTTGTGGATTATACAGTGGTCCCAAACAACCGGTACGACATACTCCGCTAAGCGTCGAGTCCGTATACTCCGCGAGGCGTCGAGGTCACCAGCCCTTAGGCAGATTCTTGGCACTCAAGCGCGTTCCGTGCCTTGTGTGTCAGTCGCGTGCGCGAGTGCTCCCAAGCATTTCCCCCAACCCTTTCGTAAAGAAAGGGGTAGGGAGTGCGCCTAAGTGTTGCGGTCACCCTTACTCGCTCCCGGTCCGTTCCGAACGTCGCGCGTCGCTTGCTAAGTCACTCAGCCACGTTAGGTAGGACCATAGACAGGACACAATCACATAAACCAAAACAGTCGTAACAACTGTAATGACCGGCAAGGAGAAGGGGGAGCCCCCCCCCCTCGCGTTAGGAAACCCCCGAATCGTCCAGGGATATTGGATAGACCGCTTCTGGTTAGGGATTTTGCGAATTCCGAACGCTCAAGGATCGTGAACTCGTTTACCCAAATACCCAAGATCACGAGGAAGCCTCCATCGCCGCCAAAGGAGCCCGCACCGAGCGTCGCGTTCGCGCTCACCGCGTCTGAGTGCACGAGCGAATGCGAACCGTCGCCCCAACCACAGCGGGCGAAGAAGTCGGCCAGGAGGCATACGCCACCGGAAACCGATGCATCACTCTTCGAGAAGAGACAATGCATCGGTTCATCACCACCAACATCTTCGGACGAGGAAGAGTACCTACCAACGGCGATACTTAAGAGCCACACCTCACCACCGAAATCACCATCTCCGAGGAAACCAATCCCCCCCCCCCTCCCCATCTCACCGGAACGACGAACTAAGTATGGACAAGGAGGGAAGGAGTCATACGGCTGGGATAGCACCACGTATGCTAACCCTAGCCCCCTCGGATGGACAACCGACACAAAACCCGTCTGAATTACCACAGGATGATGGCCAACGACCATCGACTAGCTACGCACAACTGGCAGCAGCCCCGGCAGTACCAAGGAAGGTGGTTGAAGCGCCCAAACCAACTCGCATTGTCGATTTGATTGTCGCAGAATGCCTCCCGAACTGGACGAAGCACTTCGAAGTACTCAGCAGAAAGTTGGGACACCCTCCGAATGCTCGTCCGTTCGGGAAGGGGTGCGCTTCTCCCCCCAGAGCTCGGAAGAATTCCGGGTCATCCAAAAATACCTTGTGGAGATAACCAAAAAGATACCAGCCATGTCCTGGTACTGCTACACCCTTGAAGAGGAGAAACCCACCAAAGTGGGCATTAGGGGGCTGCCAGCAGACACGGACACAAAGGCGATAGGGGAGGCTATCCAGGATTTAGGATTTCCCATCTGCTATGTGAAGGCAACCCTCCCCCCCCACAGAGACAGGCCGGGGTGCCTTTACTTCGCGCAACTCGACCACTTAAGCCAAGAAAGGCTCAACGAGCTGTACAAGGTGAACGAGCTCCTATATATGAGAAGAGTCGTGATAGAAGTCTGGCAAGGACGAGTATGACCAGCACAGTGCCACCGCTGCCAGGCTTTCGGTCACGCCTCCTACAATTGCTTTCGACCAATAAAATGCGGCCGTTGCGCGGGGGAACACGTCGCAAAGGATTGCCGGAGGGGTAGAGATGAACCACTGACATGCGCAAACTGCGCGAAATACCATACGGCCAATGATCGGCAATGTCCGGTTTTGAGGACGATCGCTCGGAAGCAAGGGATAACACTCCCGGGCTTGCTTCCGTAAGCGCCGAAGCGGATTCCGGAGAGTCGGCCGAGGACCGTGGAAATTAATGAAGAGGGGTGGGCAACTATAAGAGGGAAAGGGGGGAGGCAAACAGCAGCCAATGGATGTGGTTGTAAACCGGGAAACAGCAACCACAACAACCACCGGAACGACTCTCCAGCCCCCCGCTAACGACACCACAGAGCGTTTGGCTCCAAAAAAGATAAAGTGGGGGAGAAGGAAGAAAAGTAAAACGCAACTACCTCCTCCTCAAACCGTTACCTCTACCCCAGCGGATACGATAGCCTCCAAGGCGCAGGTTACCGCTAAAGAAATGAAGACCACCTTAGTTAGAGCACCAGAAAGGGCTCTACCCGAACATAGAGCCCGCTCTACGATCAGAGCACGGTCTACCTTAAGGAGAGAGACCCATGCACAGCCGAGACCAGAGCCAAACTCTACATATAGAAGAACACTAACTGCCAACCACGACAACTCAGATGCCATCCACAGATTGGTTGACATAGTTATAGAGGTCGGCACGCAAATCCTGGCCTACATAAGAGCCGGGACCGACCCTATAACCGCAATTATGACAGCGTTGACGCAGCTACTGGCCCGGCATTATGGAGGCGAGTAACCTGCGCCTATTATATTGGAATCCAGACGGGATACAATAGAAGATCCATGAACTCCACACAGTCGCCCAGCAACAGGACAAACAGGTGATATTGCTGGGAGAGACAAAATTAAATCCATCAACGCATCTTAAGCTGCCGAACTAACACATGTACAGGAGGGACGAGGTCATCCTCATGGGATCGCCTACAGAGGCACGGCGGTCCTAGTGAGAAGAGACATCGTCCATCAACAACTGGACCTGCCAACATATGAAACGATGTGTTTTATCGGCATAAGAATGGAGGCGGTTGGCGAGGAACTAAGGATCTACGCAGCATACTCCATTCTGCTACTCAGACATCCGGACGGTAATGGAAGGCGTAGCACATACCATCATCGCGGGGGACCTAAACGCGAAACACCCGGCGTGGGGGTCCAGAGTGATCACCCCGCCAGGTCGTGAACTTTATGAAGACGCTGAAAGAAACAGCTACTACGTTTTAGGTCCCGAGGAACCATCGCACGTCCCTACGGATCCAAGAAAATTTCCGGTGTATTGGATATCGTGCTCTCTAGGAACGTCAACTACTCAGTAGTGGTAGAGGTGCTGTACGACCTGAACTCACAGCATCTTCCGATTCTAATCACTCTTGGCCTCAAGGCAGTGACTACGCTGCCCGGAGCACTTTGAAGAAAAATCAATTGGAGGCTCTACCAAAAACACATTAAAGAGAGATCTTCAATTTACACCCAAATTAATACAGCGGACGATGTAGAGGCCGCTGCAACAAGAATTACTAAAACGATACAAGAGGCCTTACACGCGGCCTCTACGATCGTCCCAGCCACTGGAAGGAGAGAAGAGCTGCCGCGAGAAATATGCGTGCAACTCAAGCGCAAGAGAGCGCTAAGGAAGCTCTGGGCACGTACTCGCTGCCCAAGACTCAAGACAAGACTAAACCAGGTGACTGATGAATTGTCGGTTGCAGTCAGGGCCCACAGAGGAGAGGCCTGGGAGCGGCGCATATCGAAAGCAGAAGAGCAAGATGCGTCGCTCTACAAACTGAACCAGCAGTTAACTAAGACCAGACCCCCCGTTTGCCCACTGACCAACAACGCGGGCGAACGTTACGAGGTCAAAGCTAGAGCGGATATCCTAGCAGAGCACTTCGAGGAGCAATTTATGCTGAACCCAGCAAGTGCGGAGTTCATGAAACTTCATACCCGGAACGAGAGCCGCGTACAGGAGTTCCTGTCAACTCCCGCGCCACCGCTTGCAGAAGAGTGGTTCATATCCCCCGCCGTACTGCGGAGGACAGTAGCCCGCCTGCAGCCCAGGAAGGCGCGTTGGCACGACGGGATAACCAACGCAGCACCCCAACAGCTGCCCAATAGAATACTTGTAGAGTTAGGTCGACTCTACAACGGTATACTGCAGACATCCCACTTCCCGGAGGAATAGAAAATCGGCAAAGTGATCGTTCTGCTGAAACCCGGGAAGGACAGCCGTAGAGCAGCCAGTTATAGGCCGATCTACCTACGTGGTAGAACCATGCTGTAGCTATATTAATTGTATAATTGTAGCACGAATGGTTCGGCTCGACCGGGGAAGGACCACACTCTCACAGAATACCAGCGTAAAATAGTAGCTTAATGCTGCTGTGTTTCGTATGGTGAGCGTAGAGAACCGGAGACCCTTTTTACTGGAAAAGAGGCATTCTATCTTAGTCCTCACGGCTGACAACGCATCTGCATTTTAATTCGCAAACGAAGATAGATGCAGATGTCTATGGTCCACAGCAGCCACTTACCATCAGGTGGACTGTGTGCTCGTTTGTCACCCTAATTTTATAAAAAAAAAGATCACGCTGCTACCGCACATAGCTAAACTGTGTGAAAGATTGCTGCTAAGAAGCTTCCGCCCGTGCGTACAACTTCGGGCGGAACAGCACGGATTCAGGAGGGGCCACTCTACAGCAACACAGCTGACCAGGGTGCTGCACTATCTTGCGGCCGAGTACAACCGCGGCCGCACATCGTTGGGCGTCTTTCTCGACATAGAGAAGGCGTTCGACAGAGTGTGTCACTCTGGATTACTCTATAAATTAGAAGCAGCACAAACAATCCAGCTACTATGTTGCGGCTAGTGGCGTCATTCCTCAGAGATAGGAAGTTCTACGACTGTGTAGAGGACGCCGAATCCGCAGCGAGACCAATTAGAGCCGGCGTACCACAGGGCAGCTGTCTATCGCCGATCCTGTACGTGGCTTATACCAATGACATCCCTATCCTGGCAGACCACCTGCGCGAATGGGAAGACGATGTTGAATTAGCGCTATACGCGGACGATAGTGCCTACTTCACATCGTCTAGAAGAGCCCACATAGCCACTGCCAGGATGCAGCGCCTGCTGGACCTGCTACCACCGTGGCTCGACGAGTAGAGGATGGCCGTCAATGTTGGCAAGACGACCGCTCTGCACACTCGTCGCTTCAGAAATTTCCCACCACCTTTAACGCTCAGGGGCCAGGAGATCAAGTACGAGAGGGCCGCAACGTACCTTGGATGCCGGATAGATCGGATGCTGCGCATGACCGCGCACGTCGATATCGTCGTCCGCAACGCCAGATGTGCGCGGGCGGCACTCCGTCCCGTCCTGGCATCCAAGCTACCGCTTAAGACAAAGCTGAAACTATACAAGATGTACATATGATCTAAACTAACGTACGCTGCGCCGGCCTAGTACGCACTCCTGAGCGATCATCAGAAGCGGTGATTACAGGTCCAGCAGAACATATCACTACGGACCATCATCGGTGCAGGTCGCTACGTCCGGAATGACGTCATCGCAGCCGATCTGAAGATGGAGACTATCGAGCAATTCGTGGCCCGACTAGCGCGCGGCATATTCGACCGCGCCGACAACGGACCACTTGAACACCTACATAATTTTGCAACTCTTCACGCTCGACCTCCAGACCGGCGACCTCTGCCAAGAGAACTCCTGTTTATAGCGATTAGAGAGTCGAGTAACAACCCACAATGCCGCAGGCAGGCCAACTTAGACGCCTAGGTCGCATTAGTCGCCTATAGGCCGACTTACCCGACCAGGCCAAATTATAACATTAACTGAAAATTGGATCACCATAGACCAAATTAGTCGCCTTTTTCAGGCATAGGCCAAATTAGGCGCCTTTTTCATGACATAGGCCAAATTACCCGCCTTTTACACGCGAATTTTTTTTTCCACCAACAGCATCCAGGGAATCAAACCCAGGGGCGCTGCTACATACAATCAATGTCATATCGGCTCCCACGACCGGTGCATAGTAATGCACCGCGAGGAGATCCTAGGCAAAGGGGGCATGCCCCGAGGCACGATACCTGCTGTGTGCTATACGTAGCACACACGCAGACGACAAGGATGATTCATGCAAATCGTTCGGGACCAGCTACCAGTAATATATATATATAATCAAGAAAGAAAACACATAGGGAAGTGATAGGGAAAGTAATTACTCTCTCACGGAGCGGTTTGAAGATAATTGCTGCTTTATTCCCAAGGGATCCTTCACCTTTAAATATTAATATACAGTCCACCTTGTGCTGCCGCAGCACATATTGAAGAATTAAGGCGTTGGGACCGGGGCGACCTGGAAAGACCCGTAATCCCCGTCTGAACCTTTTTTAAGGAAGCAGCAGACACTCTCGTGTGATACTCTTTGACGGGGTTCACATACGCCTCGTTGACCTCCCGAACCCAACGTAGGTGTCATAGGAGATTCAGGATCAAGGAATCAGCTGTTGGATGTTGAAACTTTCCTTTTCAACAACGGATATGCATTTTAAGCTGTAATGGAAAATAAATAAAGATGTCTATGTGCCACAGTATCCACTTACCATCAGGTGGACTGTGTGCTCGTTAGTCAGACTTATTTTATTTAAAAAAAAGAATTAGTCTTCTCGACCAAGTAAAAACCACGCTCGCATAGAATTTTTTTTATTCGATAAGGGTGACAAACGAGCACACAGTCCACCTGGTGGTAAGTGGTTGCTATGGCCCATAGACATCTACATCTATCCTCATTTGCGAATCAAAATGCAGATGCGTTGTCACCCGTGAGGACTAAGATGGAATGCCTCATTTCCAGTAAAAAGGGCCTCCGGCCACCTGCATTCACCAAGCGAAACGCAGAGGTAAACCTCTACTTCACGCTATTAAGGTCAAATAGCAGCAAATTCTCTATTTCGTAATTTGAATGATGAGAAATGTACATGCATTTGACTGGTATCGACCTTAGCAGAGGAATAGCATCTTCATTTTGATGTACAAGCGAGGTAGATCATGGCCACAGCACACATTTACCATCAAGTGAACTGCGTGCTTGTTGGTCACCCTTACTTATATAAATAATAAAACTAAAATGAAATAATCTTAATTATAATCAAGTTTAAAATATTTTTCATTATCTCCAGTAGTAGCGTGTGAGATAGGCGTTAAAGGTTTTTATAACATTCGTAGGAACTAAATGACGTTTTTCAAAAAGTTGTTTACACAATTTTTCCTTTGCAACTTTCTCCTTTCTTTTATAATTACATAATAATAGAACTTTTTAATAATGATACCCCACGGTTTTTGATAAACATGCAATGTTTATTCATAAATATGTTTGAAATTTATAAAATGTGAGTATAGCGTAAATAAGACAGCCATTATGGAAAAATTATTTAATGTTCCCACTTTCAAGTAAAGCCGCCGGTTACGCTCTACGACGTCCATATATTATAATACACTAGAGACCTGTCCTGGCTTCGCCTGGAAAAGGTCTATTACCGTTACCGTTACAGCCTATTAGTCTAGTCTACAGCTGAACATAGACCGCCTCCATAGATCACCTCATAGGGGGGAAATTTGCCATGAGTGGCAAGCGGGTTGCCAACCGCATTTTTTTTAGTTTTAGTCGTTATTAGGAAGATTTGATTCTCTGATTTGATTTGATTCTTCTCCTGATTTGTTTTCCTTTGTCGCCTCTTACGACACCCACGTGATGCTTGTGGTAGTGGAAATTTTTACACTGCCAATATACACGGATTCTATCACGGAATTATCTATTAAAATGGCTTTATATTGATTTAAAATAATCATAAACCTTTTATTTCGTTAATTATTCAGGTTTTTTAATGTACAAAGTTATAGTATAAGCGTGAAAAACGAGCATACAGTCCACCTGATGCTAAATGTTTGCTGCGGCCCATAGACATCTATATCTATCCACGTTCGCGAATCAAAATGCAGATGCGTCGTCACCTGTGAGGACTAAAATGGAATTCCTCGTTCCCAATAAAAAGGCTCTCCGGTTCTCTACACTCACCATACGAAACACAGCAGCGTTAAGCTGCTATTTCACGCTGGTATTCTGTGAGAGCGTGGTCCTTCCCCAATCGAGCCGACCCATTCGTGCTACAACTATACTATTAATATACCTGCAGCATGGCTCTACCACGTATAAATTTTTTTCGGGGAAAAAATGCCAGGATCACTTGTGGTATTGCTCTCTATCAGTTTGTGAAGTTTCATCACAAATGATATAACCATTTCGATGATTAGCACAGACGGATAGACACAGGCAAAAATTTTAAAAACGGTTGTTCATGTCCTTTTAGCATACTTTCTTTCGTGGTACTGGTAGAAACATCGATAGATTTGCTCCCCGCAATATTTTTTCAAGGAAAGGGTAAAATTATATATATAATAGGTTAAATTTTAAAATAACTTCTCAATTATAAGTGCCTTTAAATATTTTTAATGGTTTAAGTTTAAATAAAACTAATTTTACAGATTTATCTTTTAACTAAGCTTAATTTTAACTGAGCACGATTAATAATAAGAAATTACTTTCATTCAATAGCCGTGGTAGCTCAGACGGTTAGCGCTCGCTGTAAGCTTCACAGTACTCGAGCAACCCGGGTTCGATCCCCGCCGGCACCAATGAAATTGTTAATTGCAATTTTAAGTGCTGATTTACCACGTGCTCGGCGGTGAAGGAAAACATCTTGAGGAAACCTGCATGTCTGAGAAATAAGAAAAAAATATTTCAAAGATATTTGAAGTTTGCCAACACGCATTAGGGCAGCGCGGTGGAAAGTTCCTTGCCGTAAAACCCTCTCAGTAATGAGAGGAGGCCTGTGCCCAGCAGGGGATCGTAAATAGGCTGCAACTTTACTTTACTTTTTTACTTTCATTCAATGTGTAGTATTCGCGTAAATTTAAGAAATTATTATAGTTAATGTTTTTAAAAAGTCAAATTCAATGCAAAAAATATATTTATTTATCCTAAACTTATCCAAAACTCTCTGAATTTCAAAATCAATCACCAGTCTCTACAGAGATGATAAGTGGTATCTGGCAAGAAATTCTGCGATGGGCAAACAGACAAAAGAGTACTTTAATGTTGGGGGTTGAAAACATCGATATATATTAATCGAGCTATGAAGTAAATTACTATACACTATGACTCTACTCTTATATGTTGTGCACTTACACAACTATGTGTATGTAATTACATGTGATAGACACACATCCCAAAAAAAAAATAAAAGTACTTAATAAAACAAATTATCTGTGGATAGTCAGGTCTATTTAGTCTATCCGCGGCAGCTTTTGGAATAATTATACAAAGGTAGTACCGATCTACAACTGGTCAGTTCCATATTGTAAGATGCAGGTTCCTTTCTCGTGCAGATGGATTTTATAATGAATTGAAGTCGTACCACTAACATTCAGTTTTGTTCTCAGTTCAAATAAAGTTTATTATAAAAAATATCTTATGAATACATTATTACACCGCTTTGTAAAATGTCCGAAACAACAAAAAAATTAAAATAAAACGAACATAAAGCTGCCCGCTAAAGGCAATCAATAAATAAACAAAAAAACACAAACGAAGTAACGGAATAAAAGCTGAATAAATGCGGTGACATAGTATTTATTATTTCGTAATTTTAATTTATATTTTTACTTTCGTGTTTTGTTAAGGCGCTTTGTGATAAAAATGGATATAATTAAGATATTGATTGCGCATAATTGCGCGTGCGGGAAGCAGGTGTGCGCTTGGCGCGAATTTTTAATGGCCGCAAAAAGATGGACGACATTTAGCCTACAGAGACAAGTAACAGTAGTCATTGAAACTGAACGGGAATTATTGTTTGGTCTGCTCCAACGAAGACGAAATGTAAATTAATGCAGTTTTTTAGTCTGTGGTTGTTGTTTCGCCTGTTACACTATTTAAAAATACGCGTTATTTATTTTAAAGTACCCTTTGTAAACAAATATAATTTATTACAGTCTAACTAATACCAGTTCCTGTTACGTTCACGTATAGGTATGATATATTGAAAATTAAAATCAATTAAATTTTTATTAATATTTATTTAAAATGTTTGACAGTGGGAGGAAAGATGTAGAAATTAACAACGTGAAAGTTATGACAGGTTTTAATATACCTATTATATTAGATATATATCGTCGTGAATTGAACACATTGACTCTAGAGCATTTCTGTTTCGTGAGGGAGAAGAAGGTGAAATATCATTAAAGTTTTCATGATATTTCTTTTTATAAAATGAAAGAGACAAACAAAGATACGGTCCATCTGATAGTAAGTGGGAACTGGAGCCCGATGGACACTTGCAACTAATTTCAAACAACGAATACTAAAGATACGTTGTCACTTCCTAGGACTAAGTCAGGTCCCCTAGGAAGAGGATAAGGCTTGAGATAAAATATTCTAGGTAAAGAAAAAAATTCTGGCATGTAATATTAACTTCCTACTACTTTTAATGTCCCCTACAAAATTGAGCAAAACGGAATATTAGTGTGTAACCACCAATCACCTGTCACAGAGATATTTCTTGTTATAGTATTTCAGGTAAATGTTGGAATTAGGTATAACTATAAATTATAAGTACCCAAATGCAGGCTTGTGATGAAAAATTCAAATTTTTACTCGAAAAATACCTCGTGATTGTCATGTGAGGTATCTCTATATAGTACGAAACAAAGTCGCTTCCCGCAGTCTGTACGCATTGACCTTATAAACATCGCAACAATTTTTGATTCAATTTTCGTTAATAGATAGAATAATTTAAGAGAAAGGTTTATATTATACATAATACACGAATATTATATGTTATATAAATTTTCTGTCCGTGTGTATGTGACTGAACACCACCTAAACGGCTGGACAGATTTTGATGAAATTTTGTGTGTGTGATTAAGTTAATTAGAGAATCTTTAGATTCATAATTGGACCCGGTAGATGGCGTTGTTGTCGACATCCAGAAATCAACCGTGCGAAGCCGTGGCGGGTCGCTAGTCTCTATCTATGATATCTATGTCCATATCTATCTAATTATAAGCTCTTCAAAGGTTCGTTCTTAAAACGTAATCCAATATTATGAGTTTCATTTATTGAATATATTTTCCAATAGACGTTTCACACTTCCCTCTACACCACACACACAACCGGATTATATCTGTCATTCAGCTCGAATAAATAATATTAGATTAGAATAGAATATATGATGGATTCAGGTGGCTCAGGACCGTGTTTTGTGGCATTCTTTGGGGGAGGCCTATGTTCAGCACTGGACTTGTGAATGGCTGTAATGGGCTGAATTTATATTTTATTCGGTATATTTTTATTGTTGCGTTAACGACAAACTGGCTTACAGTTTGGCAAAATTTTAAAAGTAAATAATGTACTTACACTCTTTCTATGAATAAAATAAATTAAAAAAAGATTATAAGAATACTTATTGAAAGTCATTCAAGCTTTACCACTAGTTTAGAAAAAAACCTCTGTCCTGTTAAGAACCAGCAAGATATCCAACGAGGCTTTTTTTTAAACAATAATTTAGAATATAATATTTTATAGTACAATTAAGTAACATTTAGAAACGGCATAGTAGTGATCACCTCATTCCCATTTTATTATCAATCATGTACTCTCTAGTAATATAATAACCCTTGATAAAAAATGTTTGCTTCATTTTTTTTGGTTTTTGATAGATAGGGCATGCATATTTTCTGCGACGTTATTATAAAATCATTGCTCCATGAAGGAATAACTGACTCTTCTGGTATATGGAAGAAGAAGAAGATACAGTTTTAATAATAATAAGTTTCCTTTACATATTACTTTTATAATATTATCTATCCTTTTTTGTGAAATCAAAGTGTCAAAGGCTTAAAAGACAAGCATCCAAACCAAAAGCTTAATTAATAAAAATAATAAAGTGTCGAACGCACTTACAATCCACCTAACCTCAACTAACTTCTAACAAAGAATACTACAGATGCGTTGTGACCCCTGATAACTAATATGGAATGCCTTCTTTATAAAATAAATGTATATAATATTCTAAAATGTATATTTCACAATATAACAGCAACCTGAGTTCGATTCTCGCCGGCACTATCGAAATCACAGATCATATAAACAATCGAAATTGTACAAAATTTTAAGTGTCTAAGTATGCGTTCGACTTGGCACTTAACTTGGGAAAAACTGAATGGATTGTTTCACGCTCATAACAATAACACAATTCAATGTTATGATGAGCAAAAACCGTTAACTACCTCTCTTATCAAATACAAGTTGCTTACACATCTTTAGTCGCTTTCGATTGACATGACATTTAAAACGAAATTACGAGTACTTTTCTGTTTGCTATTATTATCCTGCCTCCATTTAATTACTTTCTTTTGGAACACACACGATTATTGTTCTGTTTACGTCTTTTGTGCGCAAAAACATGCTTTTACACTATTATATTCTTTTTTACATCACTCGTAACAGTAGTTATAATTTGTTGTAATATACCTGACGCTATTTTATTACCTATATGAGTTTAAATTTTTTTTTTATAGGATAGGGTGACAAACGAGCACACAGGCCACCTGATGGTAAGTGGTTGCTGTGGCCCCTAGACATCTACATTTATCCTCGTTTGCGAATCAAAATGCATATGCGTTGTCATACGTGAGGACTAAGATGGAATGCCTCTTTTCCAGTAAAAAGGGTCTCCGGTTCTCTACACTCACCAAACGAAACACAGCAGCGTTAAGCTGCTATTTTACGCTGGTATTCTGTGAGAGCGTGGTCCTTCCCCGGTCGAGCTGACCCTTTCGTGCTACAACTATACTACTAATATAGCTGCAGCATGGCTCTACCACGTATGAAAAATAAAAATAAAAGTTATGTAGTTTATATTATAATAACACTTAACTTAATGTAACTTCTTCTCATCTATCCACTCATTACAGACTAAAAGTCTACTGCCAAACCTACTTGTCTCAAAGTTGCCATGTTTGTCTGGCGGTGTCCCAATCGCAGTTTGTTTACCTACTATGAATATATAATATCATTTATATATATCTCAATAGAATATCTCATTGGTGTGAGGTCAATAGTATGACTCTTAATGCTAACAAATGCTTCCACGTAAAATATACCAAAAAAATAAAACCACTTGTCTCTAGTTACTCAGTTGGTAATGTAGTTTTGCAAGAGTTACCGGAGATTAAAGACTTAGGAGTAACTATTGACAGAAAGCTTACCTTTAAATCTCATATAAACAATATTGTTAATAAAGCCGCGAAGTTTTTAGGATTTATTAAACGGAATACAAAAGGGTTTTCTTCTAGGACTAAAATTATTTTATATAATGCTTTTGTAAGAAGTCACCTTGAATTCGCTAGTGTCATATGGAATCCATCTTTTAATGTGCACTCCCAACGCGTTGAAAGTGTACAGCGTGCCTTCACTCGACATCTTGCCTTCCATGCCAGTGGATACCAGTCGCTGATAGTAAGGCTGCCTATGTGAGCCTATATCACATAGGCAGCCTTACTATCAGCGACTGGCTAAGTTTAAGATAATGTCTCTCCGGAATAGACGAGACATTCTAGATCTGTGTTTTCTACACAAAATAGTACACAATAAAGTTAAGTGCAGTGACCTTCTTGATCGCATATTGTTAGCTGGCCCGCGTAAATATCCCCGTTGTCGCATCTTAAAAACATTTTACATTCCTTTCGCGAAAACTCATCTCGGGAATCATGCTCCTATTGTTCGTATATGTGGCAAATATAACGAAATAACTAAAACCATGCCTAGCATCGATATATTTCACGACTCTTTTAAGACCTTTAAAATTAAACTTACTAGCCATTTATCGCGCAGTTCCTGTTAAAAATTGTAATTATATTTTGAATAGAATCTATTTTGTACTTAAATTAAAAATGTACATACTTCTAAAGAGAGTACAATATCTACCATTTTCTTTCCCAATAATTGAACCTGATATTTTTTTTTCTCAATTATTATTTTTTATCTATCACATAATTTACTTAAATTGTTTCTCATTTTATTACATTATTGTATGTTTGTTTGTTATTTGTTGTATGTTTTTCCTACTCCAAATTAATCCTAAGTTTAGTTGCACGACTCAATCTGTAAATGCTATGTACACTTGTAATTGATATGCATATCAGAAAATATAAAAGTGTGTATGTTTTTGTGACAATGTCATATATGTATATTGTAAGTGTACTTGTTAAATAAATAAATAAATAAATTTATTATACCTTATAGTTGACGAGTGTTTAACTTGGCATTCGCATATTGAGATTGTTACGTCAAGGGTGCGCAAATTTATATGGATTTTTAAAAATCTAAGATATGTAATGCCTCAGAAGACACTAAATAACATCTATATTATGCTTGCGCAATCAGTTCTTGCATATTGTTTACCGGTCTGGGGAGGAGCCACTAAAACTAAATTCCTTGAGTTAGAAAGAGCCCAAAGATCACTTATAAAAGTAATGTACTATAAACCATACAGATACCCCACCGACGATATATATAGAATCAGTGGCTTACTCTCAATTAGAAAACTATATTACTTAATTACGACCCTATACTTACGAAAATCTATTCCATTTAACCAAGACAGTCAAGAGAGGAGACGAAAAGATATAGTGGCTTACTCCCCAAGGGTCCGAACCGCTTTTGCACGGCGTCAATATGCAACCCAATCAGTTTACATTTATAATAAAATAAACGTAAAATTAAAGTTCCACCATGAGGTATCACACGTATGCAAAAAGTTAATAACTGAGTGGTTAAAAACCTTAACATACGAAGAAACTGAACAAATTTTAGATAGACTTAGCTAGTAAAAAAAAAAAAAATTTTTTTTTTTTTTTTTTTTTACTTCTTTCTTATCAATAGTGTATGTACTTACTTACCGAGTTAATCTATTACATGCATATCGAACACACCGGCACTTCAAAGAAGACACACATTCACACACATAAACACACACACACACACACACACACACACACACACACACACACACACACACACACACACACACACACACACACACATACACACACACACACACACACACACATACACACACATACACACACATACACACACACACACATTCAACAGCACAAACCCAGGCGTACAACTACACTTACACAAAGAGCTAATAATTACTTTATAAGTCACTTACTGTTATTTTTTTTCCTTGATAAATTTATTTTTACTTAACTTTTGTATAATAGTCTCAATATTGTTAATAATTAAGGGAAAGAGCGAGATAGCCCCAACACAAGTATTATCAATTACTTACTGGGGATGTCTCATTTATAAAACATGTAACTATTTTGAGACAAATAAACATTTTTCATTTCATTTTTTTTCATACCTTATCTGTAATTTTACTTTTCGGGACTGTAGGAGCTAGCGATCTTCAAGAAAAGAGCCTACTTCTTCCTCAAATGCTGGCAACACACCTGCGACAGCGATCATTTACAATTAGGTGAGCCGTATGCTCGTTTGTCTCCTCCTTAATAAAAAAAACCAATATAACCCTGAATTACGCGTGTCTTGAACATGCACTTGACCTTTTTAGGGTTCCGTACCTCAAAACGGATAAACGGGTGCGGTACTTTTTAAGATCACTTCGATGTCTCCGTTCATATGTCCGTCCTTCTGCCAGTATTTCAAGGCGGTTTTTCTCAAGAGTTAATGAAGATATCAAGTTGAAAATAATATCAAACACTAAGATTTACGGTTCCTGAGAGTTATTAAGAAATATCTTCCAAGTCGATGCATTCAAAAGCTGCGGCCATTTATGTCACATTTAGATATTCGCAAAATTCACTCATCAAAACCTATAGTCCAAGTTAAGGCAAAATGTCCGATCGGTTATTATTAACGTTGTCACATTTTTTTGCGATAAAATCGTTCATTTGCATTTTTTTTTTAATAGAACTCTACTAACCCTCTAACTTACTAGACTCACATTTTAGTTACAGCAATATTCGGTGCTTACTTTGCCAATAATTCTCTCGGTATTGATAAACTATCTTCATACATAGTTTTTTCCGTGCCTGCGGTAAAAGTAAAAATGTCATTTTTACTTTTACCGCAGAATTGAATTATTTATAATCTGTTTTGGATCAAAGTTGTTAAAAATTCATATTTAAGGTTATTAGATCCCCCAGGGCGAGAGCCTAATTCGAATTTGTCCGGTTTCATGACTTACATCGATTATATTTGACTTAAAATCTGATCAGCTGTCTTTCTTAGGATATATGTTATTTGTTTTTTTTTTGTTGTGGCAGCTCTGGTGATAGTAGTAGTGATAGTAGTAATTGTAAATCTAATTGGTCCCGAAAAAAATTCGTAATTTAAATATTGTAAATTCATAATGTCCACCTCAATTTTATGTTATAGTTAATAATTACTGCCGCCTTGTATGAAATTGTATTAAGAAATTCGACAGGTAGGTAAAAGTGACAGGTAACGAACATTGTTAAAAAAATTATTGTTCCTTATCATTCCTTTATTATAATTAAAGACGTATTCTATTACTCGGATTAGGTATTATATTCTTTGTTTCTTTTCGAATTATTCAAACGATAATTTGATTTGAGATCTGTAAATAGTAAAAAGGTAGGTAAAAAGAAAATTACAACTCGATCAGTTTACTTGGCTTCTTCTGATTCGATCTCTGTTTTCTTTTATTATTTACAATAAATAGTAAAATGGATACTCGCTACGCCAAGAAGCGCCAGATGGAAAACCAACTTCAGCTTATGCCTGAGAGCCTGAGCGCCTTTGCTTCATATGAGATTTTTTGTATTTGATGCATACCAATGGTTAAAATTTAGTTTAATTTTAACAACGAAATAGTTGATTAGTTTCTTTTATGATCTTCTATTATACGCCGCATGTAATAATATTATCTTTATCTCTTAAGTAAATCAACAGTGAGATTGCTAATTATTTTCGAAGTTATACTTCTTTTGGGGCGTTCGGGAAAAATGATGAGAGTGAATTTAGACGATGCGCGCGCACACTGTCCCATAAAAGGGACAACTTCAGTGGGTCTCTCAAGTTTTTTTGTTTTGTTACGATAAAGAAGTATTACTTCCTACGTGCGTAAATAAGTACACACATACTTTTTTTATTTATATTTATTCCTTCATTTAATAAAACAGGGAAAATCTAGTTCCATTCAGTATGTAGTATTCGTGTAAATACAAGAGATTATTATAAGTGGTAGCCATGGTAGATCAGATGGTTAGCTCTCGCTGTAAGTTTCACAGTACGTGAGCAACCCGGGTTCGAACCCCGCCGGCACCAATGAAATATTTAATTCCAATTTTAAGAGCTGATTTAAGTGGTGAAGGAAAACATCGTGAGGAAACCTGCATGTCTGAGAAATAAGAAAAAAATATTTTTAAGACATGTGAAGTTCGCCCACACGCATTGGGGCAGCGTGGCGGACATTTCCTTGCCCTAAAACGCTCTCAGAAATGAAGGGAGGCGTGCCCAGCAGTGGGACGTATATAGACTGAAATTTTACTTTACTTTTTTTATTATAAGTGGACTCCTTTTCTGTTTTTCTGTCTAAGATGAACTGGAAGTTCGTTTGTATATAAAAACACCTTGTCATGATATCAAATAGTTATTGATATATTTCAAATAATAGTTTTTATTGGCATTGTGTCTTTGGCCAGTTCTAAAAACATTCAGTGTCAACTACATGTTACTTTAAGATATCGCGTAGTATTAGTATAACAGATACATAATATCTTAAATTAATCTAAATCACTGTTCTTGTTATTACTTATAACTTTAAATTTTTGTAGTTTTTAATCTATTACATCCATCCATCCATTACAGCCTTTAAAAGTCCACTGCTATTTTTTTATAGGATAGGGTGACAAACGAGCACACAGTCCACCTGAAGGTAAGTGGTTGCTGTGGCCCATAGACATCTACATTTATCCTCGTTTGCGAATCAAAATGCAGATGCGTTGTCACCCGTGAGGACTAAGATGGAATGCCTCTTTTCCAGTAAAAAGGGTCTCCGGTTCTCTACACTCACCATACGAAACACAGCAGCGTGAAGCTGCTATTTTACGCTGATATTCTGTGAGAGCGTGGTCCTTCCCCGGTCGAGCTGACCCATTCGTGCTACAACCATAATATAGCTGCAGCATGACTCTACCACGTATAAATATTATCCGTTATTATTTTCAAATGCTTTTATATTTAACTTATTAGAAAACCGGCGATTATTTTGTTTTATGCCAGGACGTAGGTTTTTTGGTAAATCATTACACCGTACATTGCAGGTGGTTTGGCAAACGGTTAACGTAGTATTTAATAAAATACAAATATTTTCAAAAGTAATTTTTTTAATTCCTCACAAATTCAGTTGCCTTGTGAGTTGCCTTATCAAGCTTCCATTTAAAGCCGAGTACGTGGTATATAAAAGTTTAAAAATCAAAATACCAGTTACAGTAGCACTGGCAGGTATCTAATTATTTTTGTTCACGTAGGTACTAAGAAAGTTTAAAGTTGTCAGGATAAACCCCGAGCTATCACAGTTTCTTATCCGAACTGTTTGCACTATGAACAAAATATTTTGCATTATTTTCACAAGATACACTACTTTCACCTTGCAGTTGCGATGTCTCACTATTTGAAATAACTTCGGCGAAAGTTATCAGAACATTGCAATTCAACGCATTACTGCACTTAATGGTCATCGTTAAACACAAATATCGGTATTATAATTTTTTTCTATCTTTTTATTGCAGACTGTTTGTGGGTAGATTTAAATTAGAATGCAACTGTAATTTTTTTGGACGGTTTTATAGCACAGTGTCTAGGCGTTTGCTCTAGTGCGTGTTAGCTGAATTTACATATGCTAGAAATAATTTTTGCTCAAACATGCAGGTTTCCGCACGATATTGTAGATACATTGTAGCGAGGCCTTCAGAGTGTTAAGTTTTATCCTAAGGAATTGCAGAGATGTTCCTAAGAATATCAAACCTTAATCACCCCTGTACTAATACAGGGGTGATCAAGGTTTGATATTTCTTAGACGCTTCTAACAATCCAACCCATGTTGCTCGTTTAGTGAATGAAGTTAAGTAATTACTGATTCGTAATCGAAGATAGATGTCTATGGGCCGCAGCAACCACTTACCATCAGGTGGACTGTGTGCTCGTTTGTCACCCTTATCCTATAAAAAAAATACTCGGGCACTATAATCCTGTCCTGTGCAGATGGCTAGTTTACGTTCAGACTGTCAGCCGTGAGCGAAATTCGGTCTGGAGGATATTATTAGGTCATAGGACCCCTGTTCTGAGTCCGCCTGGGTAGGTACCACCATTTTGTCTTCCGCAGAATAGCAGTACTTGCATTTCTGTGTTTCGTACTAAAGAGTATATAATGTGGAGAGCCAGTGTAGTTACAGGCAGTAAGGCATTTCATCTTAGTTACCAATAGCGACAACACATCTGTAGTATTTTTTGTTTATAGATGGATCCAGGTGTCAATGGCTCGCATTAGTCACTTACCATCAGATATATTATAAGTTCGTTAGTCAATACACTTTAAATAAGTTCGTTAGTGAACACATTTTAAATAAGTTCGTTAGTCAATACAATTTAAATAAGTTCGTTAATGAATACACTTTAAATAAGTTCGTTAGTCAATACACTTTAAATAAGTTCGTTAGTCTATACACTTTAAAAACATCTGTAATATTTTCTTTTTGAAAGAGTGACAAAGAAAATTTATATTGCAGATGTGAACGGCAGAGTCGGGAAGGGTCGCCCTAGGCGAAAGTTTATCGACCAAATTGGCGATATATTGAAAATGGGCCAAATCAAGAGTACCTTTAACCGACGAGCGTGTATGCGTAGGTATATGGATGTGGAGGAAGCGAGACAGGTCTGTCAGGATCGTGCCAAATGGAAGTTCATAGTCTCTGCCTACCCCTCTGGGTGACAGGCGTGAGTGTTTATGTTTATGTTTATTTTCTTATTTCATAACTTTCAACATTCGACGTGACATTTAGTCTTGGATTCAACCCCACACAGAGTGATACAAGTACGTGCATAAATGCTATCGCTGACTCTCCACTCTGTGTGTGGCCTTTATCGCGACAGTTGAGTAAGCAAATGTAATAAGGTCTGCATGAAAGATGTGTTAGAATAAGTTTGCCATTATTAGAATACATTTCTGTACGGACATCTCTTAGTTTTATTTTAATTTTTAAAAACGCCTCCACCGCTCCCGCACTTTAAATAAGTTCGTTAGTGAATACACTTTAAATAAGTTCGTTAGTGAATACACTTTAAAAAAAATCTGTAATATTTTTTTATTTCACAACTTTCAACATTCGACGTGACCTTTGGTCATGGATTCAACCCCACACAGAGTGATACAAGTACGTGCATAAATGCTATCGCTGACTTTGCACTCTGTGTGTGGCCTATATCGCGACACTTGAGTAAGCAAATGTAATAAGGTCTGCATGAAAGATGTGTTAGAATAATTTTGCCATTATTAAAATACATGAGTTTCTGTACGGACATCTCTTAGTTTTATTTTAGTTTTTAAAAACGCCTCTACCGCTCCCGTAACTTGACTATTTACCATTCTACGCGAGCCAAACACAAAACTATCACACGAATAAAAAAAGAAGGCATTATATTCTTAATGTTACGACTGTTCATTGCAACGGGCGCGCCGTCTACAGATAAGTTACGGTGCTTACTATAATAAACATTAAAAGCAAAATGTCGCCGCTGTCTTTGCTAATCGTCGATCGTAATACACGTTTTATTTGTAGCGGTTAAAATTATTCGAAAACAGAGCACTGTTTGTACACAAGCAATTAATAATTTTTACTTCTCGCCAATATGACGTTTACGTGAACTTATTGATTTATTAACTGTATAAAATACACAACTCATAAATAAAGGACCGAAAACTCTCGCCTTTGCGAATAAAATTATTGTCGTATACTCTCGATTTGAATATAGAATGCACTGAATTTAAAAAAAAAAACTGTTTTATTTATGGCGTAGGCAAGCGATATAATATTTTTTTTTTGTCATCGGCAGGTATATTATAAACATTTTACTTTTAAAATGTTTTTACTGACTTATAAATACGTTTTAACCCTTAAGTGCATAGTTTATCAAAAATGATAACGGACTTATTCATGCGTATAACTTCCGAACAAAATATATTTAAATAACGTAACGTTTTTGAACGTTTCTTTACGCGTTATTCATATAATCTGTGAACATGACAAAACACTATCTGGGCTGTGATTGGTTGAATTTGACATTAGAAACTGAAAGGTCGTAATACTTGAATAGGTACGAATTTGAATATTTTAGCAGTTCATATCAAATATAAAATAAGTGTTATTTTTCTCAAAAAAAATACTTCCTGAAAGGTAAGAATCTATATTTTGTTATGATGTGTTTATTTTACAAAAAAAAATTTGTGGCATGGTACTAATTTTGCTTTGGAATGTTGTTATCAAAAATGATAATCTATGCATTACCGGTATCATTTTTTCTTACTATGAATGTTTATGAATATTTTTTCTATGCTGTTTTTCAAGCAAGTTATATATGTTTTGGTGTTGGGTTGCATGGTTTTATTATGGTTTTAGGTCGCTATTGATACGACACAAAACATGGATGACAGAAATATTGAAACACTGTTATGGCAACTTGAAAATGGCGACATCTCTGAAGATGAAGCAGATATCGATGAAGATGTTATTGATTACTATGACGGTGTGAATGAGTTGATCGAAGACCATGAAGATGTAGAACAGGAAGTAGAAGAAGAACAAACGGACTCAAATGGTAATCTAGACTGTGATCCCCCATTGGTAACTGGCGATTTTCCTGAAAATGAATCAAGGTCCACTAATTATACTCAAGTGAGAAATTTAGTTTGGAAAAGAAAAAATATGCCTGTGGTTGATCAAGCTTTTAACTTTCTTGGCGTCACAGACTACCCTCAACATATTTTAGATTTATCCAGTCCTTACCAATTTTTTACCTATTTTTTTGATCAAAACCTACAAGAATTAATCGTTGCTGAGACGAATAAATATGCTGTACGAATAAATCCCAATTTCACCGACCCCATCAACTCATTGGAACTTCGAAAGTACCTTGGCATCTTGATATATACTTCAGTATACCATTACCCCAGCATCAGATCTTATTGGGCAAGACCTGTACAATTCCATCCAATTTCAGACACAATGACAGTAAACAGATTCGAAAAGATTCGCCAAGTAATACACTTCAACGACAATAGCAACCACCTACCTCCTGGCCATCCTAAGCACGATCGATTACATAAAATACGTACAGTAGTAGACCATTTCAATGACAAATTCATGTCAGTCCCGTTTGACCATCGCCTATCACTAGACGAACAGATGTGCTCGACAAAGATTGGTCATTTTATGAAGCAATATTTGCCGAAAAAGCCACACAAATGGGGATTCAAATTATATGTGCTTTGCTGCCCCATGGGCTACGCTTATACTTTTGAAGTTTATTCAGGGACTCATAATATTCAAAGGCTACCAAATGAACCCGACTTAGGAGTAGTTTCAAACACAGTCATACGTTTGCTTCGACCAGTACCGAGGAATGTAAATCATATAATATTTTTTGATAACTTCTATACTAATTTGTCACTATTCCATTACTTATTCAAAGAAGGAATTTACTGCTTGGGGACAGTACAGAAAAATCGACTGGGGAAAACATGCAAACTACCAGATAAGAAAGACATTCTCAAACCATCACTGCCGAGAGGATCGTACGATGAAAATGTTACTACATTTGATGGGGTTGAATTTTCTGCCACCAGCTGGAAGGACAATAAACAGGTGTTATTACTCTCCACGTATGTGGGCTCAGAACCTGTGGATACAATAAAAAGATACGACAAAAAGCTAAGGAAAAGCGTTGCCATATCCTGTCCTAAAGCTATACGCGAATATAACGCGAATATGGGCGGTGTTGACACAATGGACAGTTATTTAGGTAGATACAGAATTAAAATGAAATCCAAAAAATGGACAAATAGACTCTTTTATCACATGTTGGATATGGCAGTAATCAATAGTTGGATTTTGTACAAAAAAGTTTTACAGAAGAAGAACACGAATCCTAAAAATATTTTGAAACTGGCTGATTACAGAACTGAACTTGCGGAAACTTTATGTAAATATGGCAGCACAACGTCGGAACATAAAAGAGGCCGCCCAAGTTTAAATAAAACTGAAGTCCCTGCAATCAAGCAGAAAAGACCAAAGCTGGGTTACCAAACATTACCCCCTGATGACGTACGTTTTGACGGTGTTGGGCATGAAAAATCTTATGGTTCCAAAAGGAACCAGTGTAAATATGCTCAATGTAAAAAACTTACGTCAGTCATGTGTGAGAAATGCCGTGTATCACTCTGTGATAACCGAAATAATAACTGTTTTAGGGTTTTCCACACTATATAATTTTCTTAATTTTCTATGAGCTTACTGCATAATTTATCAAAAATGATAACAACCTTTTTTTCCATAAAAAAATATTTTAAACATTTCAATTATTTTTTTTATTATTTTTCCCGTATTTTAGAGATCTCATTTTATAATATATATTTTTTTACGAAAATATAAAAAATCATGCACCTAAGGGTTAATAGATAGTTGTTATCTGACAATGCAATATCTTTTGATAATAACAAGAAGTTTTTTTTTTATAGAAGAGGGGGCAAACGAGCATGCGACTCACCTGATGGTAAGTGACTACCGGGTTAAAATTTCCAATATGGACCATCGATTTAAATGCCCATATTTTTTTTGTAGATAGTACTCACTAAAAGAAAGCGTTTTGCAAAGTTTCAATGTGCGGAAATGCGTACTTTTTGAGAAAAAAATTATTGAAAATCAGTTATTTTTGCAAATTTATGTCAATGGTACGACTTTCAATTGCTGCAATTCCGTCGAGTTGGCGATTCATACGTACTTTTACAGAAAAGTTACACTATTATAAGCACACACACAAAGTTACAACATGCGGAAGCGCGTAATTTTTGAGAAAAAAGTTATTGAAAATCAATTATTCTTGCATTGTTTATGTCTAATCCTACAATAAAATTGACGCCATTTTTATTGTTATTGTCAGTAGGGATGTCGATACTTTCCGAAAAGATCGATTTTTTAAATAGATTCGAATTGTAAGCTGATGTATCGATTCTCAAAAAATCGATTTCTAAAACATCTATAATTTTTTCATGTTTGCATTTATAATGTAAATATATATCCATTTTATGAGAAAAAAAATCCCCTTCATTATAAAATATAGGGGGACTGATTCAGAAGGATTTCTGTATCTATTTTGAGACTGCTACGTCTCCGGCGCTGCGGGAAGAGCAGCCTCTACGCCTTAGCGTAACAAATCGCAGGCATCCCTCCTCGCCTCCGCAGCTTCGGCTTGTTGGTCGCCTTCGGCGACCAGCCTCAGCCGCTCCGGCTCGTCCGATGCCTACGATTTGTTACAGCAGGCGGAGGCTGCTCCCCCTACGCGCCTCCGGCTCTTTATAACCACTCTAGGGGTAGGACAAACTCGTACCAGGTGGAGTCGGGGTCAATCAATTCGATTCTTTGACATAAGGTGAACCTAACCTATTTTATTTGTTATCTGCCCTAGTAAAAATAAATAAATTAAAATAAAACAAATTTCAATAAGAGATTATTTACTATGGTATCTTTCTGGTTTTTCATAAAATGTATTTATATTTACATTATAAATGCAAACATGAAAAAATATTGATATTTTAGAAATAGATTTTTTTGTGAATCGATACATCAGCTTACGATTCGAATCGACGACGACGAGAATCGACATCCCTACCGACGATGACAAAGACAATACAAAATAGTGTCAGTTTTACCGTAGTAATTGACATAAATATTGCAAAAATAATTGATTTACAATAATTTTTTTCTCAAGAAGTACGCGTTTCCGCACATTGAAACTTTGCAAAACGCTTTCTTTTAGTGAGTACTATCTACAAAAAAAAAAAAATATGGGCATTTAAATCGATGGTCCATATTGGAAATTTTATCCAAGCTCTTTTCTTGAAGGTCCCTAAGTCGTATCGGTAAGTCAATTATTATCCTGAATACATTAAATGTTTTAAGATTCGTCGTTAAATGAAAAATTGCATCGTGTTTGTTGACCACTGGTTATTTAAATATGTATTAAGTATTAAAAATGGTGGATATTATTATTTTTTTTATAGGATAAGGGTGACAAACGAGCACACAGTCCATCTCATGGTAAGTGGTTCTGCGGCCCATTGACATCTACATCTATCCTCTATTACAAATGCAAATGTAGATGCGTTATCACCCGTGAGGACTTAGATGGAATACCTCATTTCCAGTAAAAAGGGCCTCCGGCCACCTGCACTCACCAAGCGAAACGCAGAGGTAAACCTCTACTTCACGCTGGTTTTCTGTGAGGTCGTGGTACCACCCCGGTTCGAGCCGGCCCATCCGTGCGACAGCAAAAGCTGCCGCGTGGCTCTAGCACACTTATTATGGATTTACACTAACATAGGATGAGATTAATGATAGATATCAAACATTTTCCGTATTCCGTTTACTCTTGCAAGAACATATATTTAAAAACTAGAGTTCATTTTCACGTTCAACGTTACATTTAACTATTTGATATTTGTAACTTAGTTATAATAAAATGTAGCAATCCGCCTCGGCTTCGCACCTTTGATTTCTGGTTCTCGACAACAACGCCTCCTACCGGGTCCAGTTGTGAATTTAAACCATCCTCTAATCAACTTAATCTCACACACAAAATTTCATCAAAATCGATCGAGCCGTTAAGGAGTTCAGTTCAGTCACATGTTCACACACGGACAGAAGAATTCTGTAATATTTAATATGCATGTGTTATATATATAAACTTTTATCTTAAATTATTATGTTTATGGATGAAAGTTGCATCAAAATCTGTTTCTTAATTTAAAAAATTTAAGCATACAGACGACGGGAAGCGATTTTATTTTACACCAAGAAACTAACTCGCTTTCCATAGTTCGGTGATCTGTATCTCTATTTCTCAGAACATATGCAGGTCTCCTAACGATATTTTCGTTCACCGTCGAGCAAGTGGTGAAGCAGCACTTGAAATTGCTATTTATAATTTCATTGGTGCCAGCGGGGATCGAACCAGAGTTGCTAGCCCCTGACCTTCTACGGCTGTACAACTTATATACTAGAGAAAAATAAAACATGATATCAAATCTCTATATTATATGTTATAACCGTAATAAAATAAAATGTTAGTCTAAATAATAAGCAGATAAACCGGCTAAATTAAGGTGTAGTTTTGAGACTATTATGTTTTTCAGTACAGTGGAGATGAAAGAATATCCACTACCCCAAATCGCCCCGTGAGTGTCGTAAGAAACAGTAGAAGGAAACAAACCGGGAGATGGGCAGCAGTGTCTTCCTAACAACAACTAAAAATAAATGTAAAATCACTTGCCAAGCGTGACAAATATTCCACCTATGTGGCAACTAACGGAGGCCTATATTCAGCGATTGCCTTTTTATAGCCGGTAACGGTGTTATGTTTTTAATTCTAAACTATTTAAACTTAAGTTTAACCCCAACCTATCGGCTAAAATTCGTCTTAAGTTAAGCCGGCTAATTATTAAATTATTTAAGTTTTATTTAAGTTTTTATTTATTTATAATTAGCAACAAAATATTAAATACCACAGAAAAATAAAACAATTAAATTCTCGGAATTTCACCCATTCGAGTTAGAATTCAACAAACATTTTATACAATTATTAGGGATATATCTATTTGGAGTTATTATGATATTAAATAGATACATGTAGCTGGCCTTATCACTATGGTGAACATCGCGTGAGGAGAGTCGGGCTGCTTCAATTTACTTATTTAGGCTGATTAGTTTCACGGAACCAAATCCGTCCGGTGGCTGAGTTTGGGAACATAAAGATACATTGAGTAAAATGTAATATACTTATTATAAATATACTATTTTATTTTTAATTTAGTCTACAAATTCGGATTAAATATAGCGGTTGCTTAGAATAACTATTCTTTAACTTATCCAAACTATTGTTATATTATTTATATAATGTTCGCTTCTACAATAGTACCTTCCTATGCTGGTTTTAACAGCCATATTCATCTGGTGGGATAAGATCACTGGTGTGTGATCTTATATCTTGCATGAATACGAGATTGACTTTTCTTAGACATCTTATAGGAATTAATTTTAGATTACTCTATTTTAGATTTCAGATTTTTAGAACTCTGCAAAGTTTGATGTTTTATTAAATATTTTTTTAATAACAGTTATTTACATCATAATAATAAAACATTGACTCTTTTTAAATTGTCAGTGTATTATAACTTAGTATAAAGAAGTTCCCTCACCACAGAGGGGACATGATAATTGGTAACAATACCAAATCATAAACCATCATCATCATCCATAGCCTTTCCTTTTTTTTAAATAGCTTGGGGCTTAAAGTCAGATGAAGCTGTAAAAGCCAAATAGACTAACAGCACTAACATCACAGAATAAAGATAAAGATATAAAGAAGTCTCAATGCATTTTCTTATTAATCTTGTGCGTACAATATTTCGGACTCTCATTATTGTGTCAATGGAAGATTAGGGATAAATCCAATTTTTCACAATAAAAAAAAACAAACCTAAAATGATAAGTGCATTTTTTACGTCGTCCGCCTAGCCCGGGACACAATTACATTGCCCCAGGACTGAATAAAATTAGGCATTGTAAAAAATAACCGACCTGTCGATGTCGAAATACGAATTTTTGTGTTCCTTTACCGATTACAATACCCCTAATAATAATATGCAGCAACGTTTGATTGACAGCTGGCTGGAAGAGAGCGTTTGTGGCGCCGAAGCGTTTAAAAAAATTCGGACAATCTACCGATTTAAAATTCGAATCGTATCGAATTAGTCGACGATTATCGACCAAAGTTTTACGTGGCATATGTTAAAATTATAAATTACGCTTTTGCGGTTCGGAATTCGATTATTTTGATTATCAGATATATTTTAAATTCTAAGAACATAACCACTAGAATTCACTGGAATTCCATGAATTTACCCCAAATTTAGAAAAACTTCAACAACTTTATTTGTGCTGAAATATAACTTCTTGTGTCATAAAATGTGTGCGTAGGTAAGTGCGTGTTCTAACAATAAGTTGAGCATTTTGACATGGTTTTTGCGTCACTCGAGAAGTACTATGCAGCGCTTCGTCTTTCTTTCTTTCGTGGTTTCAGATTGTGTCTTTATATTACTTATATTATGCTGTAAACATTTGTAAGAACAGAAAAGAATATGTAAGTAGAGGCAATTTAAATTTCTTTTACTAATTATAAGTTACATTAGCCATATGCAATAATAAAATAAGCAACATATTTTTATTAAAAATACTTGTCGAGGTTAAAGGTATGAATATCTTCGTTGAATCGTCACTCATCTTAACTAGAAATTACTATCCTCGCGTCACCAATACCTTCAACCAGTCGTGGAATGCTTAGCTTTAAGTTCCTTTAGAAACTTTCCGAATGTTTTATTGATTTTGTCAAGCGCAACCCCCAAAGCGAATATTAAAAAACCAACGAGAATCAAGTTCAAACTTCAACCGATAGATGTCACTGTACTTCGTTTAGGTGAAACTTGAAATAAATATAATTAATAAACGTAGAAAAATACCAGTTTCATCCGACTGAACAATCAAATAGCTTATTATTTACCAACTTTTAACGCATATGAAGTTTCTAAGTACTTTAACTTACTCAGATAACATAATCAGGGCTGGAATAGCACATACTTTGATTATAAATATGCTTTTTTTATGGAAGAAGAGACAAACGAGCATGCAGCTCACCTGATGTATGCGGTAAGTGATCACCATCACCCATGAACACCTGCAACACCAGGTCATTAATATAGTCTGTCATATAATCAAAGGGTACACAATACACACATTATATTATAAGCATATTATTATTTAGCAATTAAAAAAATATATACCTAGCATAGATGGCTAAAAAAATTCTAAATTGATAAGAAACACCAACCACACTATCAGTCACGTTATGAGCAAATTATCATTAGGACTAAATACTCGTACTGATCGATTTAAATCGAAATCAAACATGACACCGCTGAATTGTTTTTTATTAATCAATCGATCAATCAATTCATTCTTTTGCACAGGAAATAAATGAACGATAGAAAAATTAAGATATTGCTGCGATATGCAGTTAATAGTGGTAGAGCCACGCGGCAGCTTTTGCTGTCGCACGGATGGGCCGGCTCGAACCGGGGTGGTACCACGACCTCACAGAATACCAGCGTGAAGTAGCGGTTTACCTCTGCGTTTCGCTTGGTGAGTGCAGGTGGCCGGAGGCCCTTTTTACTGCAAATGAGGCATTTCATCTTAGTCCTCACGGGTGACAACGCATCTACATTTTGATTTGTAATAGAGGATAGATGTAGATGTCTATGGGCCGCAGCAACCACTTACCATCCGGTGGACTGTGTGCTCGTTTGTCACCCTTATCCTATAAAAAAAAATATGAGGTTCTGTCATTATGTATTGGTCCCGCGGCTACGCTCCAGATTAGATTATATAGATTATTAGATTCTGGACTGCGGTATGATTGTGCATCTCGTCAGTTACTTACCCAATCACAGTAGGTTAAAATCGTTGTCGGCTTTATTATGACGTTTGAAGTTCAATTTTTAATCGACTTCGAAAAAAGGAGGTGGTTCTCAATTCGACTGTATTTTTTATGTGTGTTACCTCAGAACTTTTTTCTAGGTGAACCGATTTTGTTGATTCTTTTTATTATTTGTAAGCTGGTGTTTCTGATGTGGTCCCATATACATTTGATCAAATCTGACCAGTAGTTTTTAAGTTATCCTTAATAATGCGTATTTAATTGACTTCGACTATATTGATGGTGTTCTCATTTTATTTATATTGAAGTCAGTTGTACAACATTTTTAATCTTATCACTTGTATGTAAATGTTTCTGGGTCAATTAGCAGCATATGTTTGTTCTCGATTTTATTATTTTAGGTTACTTAACAATAAAGAAAAACGCCATATTTGCAGAGTGATTTCCAGCGGCAAACGATTACCACCAGAGGTACATAACCACACTACTATTATCGAATCTCAGCGTATATAAATTCCGAGTGTGTTTTGAGACTGAATGTATTACACAGTGAATTAACCAGGTAGAGGCGGTGTAAGAATTTTCATAACATCGTGCCGTGGGTGTCGTAAGAGGCGACTGAGGGAAACTGAAACAGAAAAGCTCAAAATTATAAAAGAAATGCGGTTACCAAGTTACCAACCCACCTGCCAAGCGTGGCAAATATGGCATAATCTCACTTTATTCCTCTATTAGGCAGTCTATGTGGGAGGCTTATGTTTAGCAGTGGTCTTTTATAGACTGTAATGAATGGATGGTTTAGTTTGGATGATGACTACCAAGCTTTTTCTAATTAGTTGTATTGTTAATTGCGTAACATATATGATTGTAAGGTATTATTTAAAAAAAAGTCCCGCTGGGTTTTTTGCTGGTTCTTCCCAGGACAGAGGTTTTTTTTTAGATCCAGTGGTAATTAAACAAAAGAATGGCTTTTAATGAGTATTATTTAGAATTATAATATATTTTTTTATTCAATATACTAGGTTATATTAATTATAAGAAAAAATATTGAATAAAAAAATATTTTTCTGTTTCTGAATTGCACGTGTGTTCGTGCATACACTTGTCAATATTGATCGAATACGATTGTAATAACTTAATCTATGTATGTGTGTATGCAATATGCCACATACGTCATACTTATGAACAAATGCTGTTTATAGGGGCTGGTTAGATCGGTTTCGCTATGCACCGATAAGCTCCAAATTTTTAAACGTCCTTTTTCTCGTGCTTCAGTTACGGATGGGTCTGTAATCGTTTTTCAATTCTGTATAATATACTATGCTATGTGCATTTAATACTGAATTTAAAAAATACATAAAAGAGGTTACTTACAGAGTTTCTATCGTTGTTTCGTCTCCGTTCAGGAGCCTTACAAGAGCCTCATTTCAAAAGAGTAGTACGTATAGAAAAAAGTTACATGTTATGACCAACGAAGTTTTTGTTTTTCTACTCACTTCAAAAAGGGGGATGTAATCAATTCGACTGTATGTTTTTAATGTGTGTTACCTCCTAACTTTTATCTGGGTGAACCGACTTCGATGATTCCTTTTTTATTTGACAGCTGGTGCTTCGCATGTGGTCCCATATAAATTTGAACAAGGTATTTTACTTCCATCCATTCCATTTTTCAGCAGCCATATGGCAGAGCCACGCTGTAGCTATATTATAGTTGTAGCACGAATGGGTCGGCTCGACCGCGGAGGGACAGCGCTCTCACAGAGTACCAGCGTAAATAATTAAAAATTAAAAATTTTGTACAACCGACTTTACTTACTTATCGTCACGCACAATCCCTGACGGGGTAGCCAGAGAGAACAGATCGCCAAGTGTCACGATCCTTACATACCTCTTTCGCTTCTTTCAGATTCATTATCTTCTTCATACATGCACGACATTACAACCGACTTCAATATAAATTATTAAGAATAACTCAAAGAATATTGGTCAGACCTTGGTCAAATTATGTGTGTAATATTATTAATATGTATGGGACCACATGTGAAGCACCAGCTTTCTAATTAAAAAGGAATCATCGAAATCGGTTCACCCAGTAAAAAGTTATGGTATAGCGGATACACATAAAAAAACAGTCGAATTGAGTACGATTTCCTTTTTGAAGTCGATAGAAAAGCAGGTTAAAGCTGCTGTATTGGTGTGGTGAGTGTGGAAAACCGGAGACCCTTACTGGAAACGAGGTATTCCATTTTAGTCCTCAGGGGTGACAACGCGTCCGCATTTTGATTCCTCATCGAGGATTGATGTTGATAGATGTCTATGTACCACATGTCCACTTACCATCAAGTAGACTGTGCGATTGTTTGTCAACCTTATTCTATAAAAAAAGCTCTTAGATTTTTTTGGTATTTTCCACAATCGCCTCTTACGGCACACATCTAACAGTGGTAGAGCCACGCGGCAGCTTTTGCTGTCGCACGGATGGGCCGGCTCGAACCGGGGTGGTACCACGACCTCACAGAATACCAGCGTGAAGTAGAGGTTTACCTCTGCGTTTCGTTTGGTGAGTGCAGGTGGCCGGAGGCCCTTTTTATTGGAAAAGAGGCATTCCATCTTAGTCCTCACGGGTGGCAACGCATCTGCATTTTGATTCGCAAACGAGGATAGATGTAGATGTCTATGGGCCGCAGCAACCACTTATCATCAGGTGGACTGTGTGCTCGTTTGTCACCCTTATCCTATAAAAAAAAACATGGGACGAAATGAGATGATAAATTTTTTATACCATCACCACACGGCAATTGCGGCACCACAATACATACAAGGAGAATGTAAGGTATGTGTATGCAATAAAAGTGAGTTAAAATTTAAATTAATGTTTTTGAACTTAAAAAACGTCTTTTAAGACGGTAGGTCCGAAGCAGGTGTAATGGTACGCACGTGGAATTAATTACGAATGGACAACATTAATAAATTGACTTTCATTATGATCATACTTGTGTTAGTGCCTTGTTTCACTACTACACGGTTTTGTTATTGTCTGCACGGGTTTTTTTCATGTCCAATAATTTGCAAAATTATCTTTTATAGGAGTCTTTAGTATGGATTCGCATCATCGTATTATTATATTTACATCCCATCACAAGTATACTACTGCACAAAGTTTTCCCCCAGGAAATGTCAAAAACCACGGTTTTAAACCACCTGTATCCATCGACTTCTTGCATCTTCTACTAGGTTTTTTTTATAGGATAGGGTGACAAATGAGCACACAGTCCATCTGATGGTAAGTGGTTGCTGTGACCCATAGACATCTACACCTATCATCAATAAAGAATCAAATTGCAGATGCGTCGTCACTCGTGAGGACTAAGATGGAGTGCCTCTTTTCCAGTAAAATGGGTCTCCGGTTCTCTACACTCACCATACGAAACACAGCAGTGTCAAGCTGTCATTTCACGCTGGTATTCTGTTAGAGCGTGGTCCTTTCCCGGTCGAGTCGACCCATTCGTGCTGCAACAATACTACTAATATAGCTGCAGCATTGATCTACCTCGTATATATAGGTTATCACTATAAACTTCGTTTACCTGGACGAAGCTGAATTTTTCTACATCGATTGTTGGTTCTTCCACCTAAATGACAGACCCATTGCCCCTTTAACTTACTGTTCCAGTAGGCGATGTCGGATACTCTATTCTATTCTCCCTCTCCACTCTCTAGTTCTGGTTAAGCTGCGGATATCATCGTTCAAAGTAAACACGTCATTAAATATAAAAGAAAAGATTTTGTTAGCGCAATTTTCTACGTTTAAATCATTCTTT
This sequence comes from Parnassius glacialis, assembly GCA_033319125.1. Lineage (NCBI taxonomy): Eukaryota > Metazoa > Arthropoda > Insecta > Lepidoptera > Papilionidae > Parnassius > Parnassius glacialis. The sequence continues at coordinate 31,387,950 of JAVANC010000025.1, forward strand.
ATTACATTAGCTTATTATTCAATTAATTTAAAAACATGGCTAAGTAAAGAATTTCAGTAAATGTGACTTCATATACGCTAACTAGAAATAATTTTTATACCACATTATAACAATAAAGCAAGAAATAATACCGCTTTTATGGACACTTGTCCCCCAAAATTTTTTACTGCAAAGTCCTATGGTAAAAATCATAAGCGGAAGCGGAGTATTCATTTTTATAGGTATAATTATTATATATTAAATATTACAGCAAGTAGCGTCAAAGATTTGAGAGATCTGATACTGCGATTCGCTTGCCAAGCTTGGTGATTAGGCTAAATCCTAGCTGTATTGGAATAGACCCATGTTCAGTAGCGAACTTTAAAGACTGATGAAGAAAGATATTATATTAATGATTTTTAATATTTACGCCAACACTACATATTGAATAACACTATTTTTACGGATTCTATCGCTTTTAATTTTTTTTATTGATTCCCGACGTTTCGGGTACTTTACAATGAAATGCAGATGCTTTGTTGGAACCCCTGAGGCTAAGATGGAATGCCTTGTTTCCAATAAAAGGGTGTTCGGTTCTCTGCATACATTATACGAGACACAATTTTACGCTGGTATTCTGTGAGAGCGTGGTCCCTCCCCGGTCGAGCCGACCCACCGATATGCACCAAAATGTTATACTATCTAAATAAGTAGCAGTAAATATATTATTACGTTACGATTGGTTTTTAAGAGTCATTGTTGAGATAAATCATCCGTAACGTAACTATGAGGTCACTGTGGGCCACAATAACCATTAGATATTCTTTACTAAAAAAAGCGTTTTCTTTAATATGGCTGTGGATCTTTACAATTTCCCGCCGCTTAGTCATGACTTGTACCCGCCCCTCAATCAAAGTAGACATTCATAAAATGCGTGAGTTTCGGCAATTCGTTTGTGATTTACCGCCGGGGATGTCTCCGTGGGGGAAGAGGGGTTGGTTTATAAATCATAAAGGTTTATAGTTGCACTAGCCAAGTTCTCCGTCTTTACTCATTACAATTCTGCTCTAAATAATGTAAAAAAATAAACTTTTCAAAATATCTACTTTGTACAAAACAGCTATTTCAAATCAAGATTCAATGAATCTACTTCGTATAAAATGGTTGCGATTTTAGATTTAAAATATATTTCTAAGATCCGCGTATAAAATAAAAATGATGAGTCTCACATAGGCAAAGGTCTAGGCATAGGTAAAACACCGCAGAGTCTCTTTCTCCTGATGATGCCTCGTTCAGAAGCAAAACACTTTTCGTATTTCGACGTTGGTGAGTCTTTCCTAAAGTAATGGCGTGGTTAGTGCACGCCACTGAGGGAGTGCATGAGGTGCTCCTCAAACTAGGTAAAACTAGTTTTTTTACGGATTCTATCGCTATAACGAACTTATTTTATATTTTCGACATTTCGAGCACTATACAGCACCCACGGTGACGACGGACGGTGGCGTTCGACGTTCTAATGTCATAGTTAACCACGGCTACCTCCAGATTATTTATTTATTTTTAAACGTGGTAGAGCCATGCTGCAGCTATATTAATAGTATAGTCGTAGCACGAATCGGTCGGCTCGACCGGGGAAGGACCACGCTCTCACAAAATACCAGCGTAAAATAGCAGCCTAATGCTGCTGTGTTTCGTATGGTGATTGTAGGGAATCGGAGACCCATTTTACTGGAAAAGGGGCATTCTATATTAGTCCTCACGGCTGACTATAGATGTCTATGGGCTACATCAACCACTTACCATCAGGTGGACTGTGTGCTCATTTTTCACCCTTGTTCTATAAAAAACAAAGATTAAAATTACTAATTTTTGTTCCGGCCTATGCAGTATGTAGTTATAGTATCTTGAAGTCTTGCAGTTGTATGCTTGGGTTAGGATTAAATTTTATTAATTATAGGATCCCAAGCAGATGGTAACACCCAGTCATCTTCTCTATTGAAATTAGGATGTGTTTTGATTTCAATAGCCTCGCGAATCATCCTTGGAAGAAGTCGGTGATTTGTGGTCTATCAAATCTGATGTAGTAACAAGGGTGATCCTGTACGTGTTGACAGTCTGCAGACTCCCCGGAGCGTCGATTTTCTACATCGGCTGTGTTATATAACGTTGGTTTTCACTGGTCTTTTAGTTTGTCCTATGTATGAGAGACCACATTCACAATCAAGCGTGTACACTCCTGCATCCTGCAGAGGGACATTACACTCGACTGATTGAAAAAAGTGACTTATCTTCTTCGGCGGCTTGAAGTATGTTTTAATGGAAGCATGCTTGAAGATGTAGCCTATCTTGTCAGTGACACCTCTGATATATAGCAATACAGCAGGCACAAGCTCGACTGTGGCCGGCTTCGCTCGTTCACTGTGACGTAGGCGCGAGACCCGAAGCTTGTTGTCGTGCAAAACTTGATTGACGTGTTGGAACTCGCCAACCAGGTGTTTACTGTCACAGATCCCGCATGCTTTCTTAAACAAAGATTTATACACGGTAGTAACTACGAAGGATGTGTGATAGTGGTGAGAATTACCGTTTAAGTAAATATCCGTATCTACGGGTCTTTTTTCTATACACAGTGTGCCTCAAGGTGTTATCAGGATTCCGAATTACTAACAATGTTTGCCTCTAACTCCATTTTAAATTGAAATTTAAAATTTATGGAGTTAAGATGACCTAAAAATGCAGTTACTTTATCTAAAGGTAAAATTATGAAAATGTTGTCTACGCACCGCTTGTATAATCTTAGATTTACGGGTGAAGTAAGGGGGGCTTTCTCCTCAAAGTCTTCCATGAATATATCGGCGACAATGGGAGATATAGGTGAGCTTATCGCTACACCAACTACTTGCTTATAAAATGAACGCTTCCTTCCACAATTGGTAGCTAGATGTGAGGTAGTTTCTGAGTAATACTGCATATTCTACGGGCAGATTGTTTTGCTCCAGCCTAGTTACAATTGAGATGCAGTCTTCAGTGTGTATGCATATGAACGGTGACTACACATCAAAAGTGACCATAGTTTCATTGTCTGCCCGATGTACGTCCTTAATCTCGATGAAAAAATTATATGAATATTTTGTGTATACTCTTAATGTCAGGGGACATAAAACAGTACAGCGGTGAGATTATTTTCGTTAACAATATATTGAATATATTTAATTTACAAAAAAAAAAATATTTTCCTAGATGTAAATTCAGATAATTTTAATATTGAAATTTGTTATTTCTTGAATAATTTTTTTATGTATATAATATTTCTATTTCAGTTACTGAATATGCCCTTAAAATTTTTCTAGCTACGTAAAAATAATGGTATATTATTGTCAAAATACGAACTTAGTCCAAATAAAATAACGCAAGTAACGAACGAGACGTTCAATTAAAACAAAAAAGGTCATCAGATTAATAAACAACATACTAATTGCCAGCATTGCTTTATTAATGTTGCAATTACAAATAAAAAGGAAATTGTGCTTGATGAAAAAGATTAGACGCAATTTTTTTACGAACCAGTAAATTATCAAACTGTTTCTTTGTCTTTCTGCAAAGTAGTATTGTAATAACACCACTCAGAAACTTTTGAGAAAACAATTTTTTTTTCTGTAAGTCACGACTGGCTGGTTGTAAATACGTATTTTTAAACTTTGAATTCCGCAGGCTCGTTTGCCCCCTTCTATAAAAAAAAAAACTCTTGAATATTACAATTAACCGTCTCTTTGACATTAATCGTAAAATACCCAGACCGGTGTCGAACAGCAGTGTCAAAGGTGCAGGACACCTGGTACTGCGATCGTCAAGACTCCTGCCAAGAGTGAAGATTAAGGCAAATTCTCCCTATATAACGATAGAGGCCCATGTCTATTTCTTTACTTTTACAAGCTAAGGAAGCAGTAGAAAAAGAAGAATTGGAGAAGCATTAGTAGAGCCGTGGAATGTTACGGGTTTACGCGGGGGGAAAAGGAAGAATAATTTATTGAACTACTTGGACCTTTGGATTATCTGTGAAAAAAAATTACCCTTTATACATTTTTTCTTTTTTCTACCGACTTCAAACAGGAGGAGGTGCTCAATTGGACTGAATGTTTTTTTATGTGTTACCTCATAGCTTTTTCTGGGTTAACGGTTTTCGATGATTCTTTTTTTATTTGAAAGCTGGCGCTTCACATGTGATCCCATTTAAATTTGATCAAGGTCTGACTTTTTTCTTTTTTTTATAGGATAAAGGTGACAGACGAGCACACAGTCCACCTGATGGTAAGTGGTTGCTGTGGCCCATAGACATCTACACCTATCTTCGATTACGAATCAAAATGCAGATGCGTTGTCACCCGTGAGGACTACGATAAAATGCCTCGTTTCCAGTAAAAAGGGTCTCCGGTTCGCTACACTCACCATACGAAACACAGCAGCGTGAAGCTGCTATTTTACGCTGGTATTCTGTGAGAGCGTGGTCCTTCCCCGGTCGTGCCGACCTATTCGTGCTACAACCATAATATAGCTGCAGCATGGCTCTACCACGTATAAAACTAATAATTTTTGAGTTTGAGACTAATAGTTTTTGAGTTAATCTTTATAATTTATATCGAAGTCGGTTGTGCAAAATTCTTGAAATTTTTATATTTTATATTCTAATATTTACAATAATCTTGCAATAAAACACAATAATAACCCTGAAAGATGTATTATTTTTAAAATATAACACTTTTATTTGTATCAAAATTGGGTACCTTTATACTATGAAGCCTGTTTAATATTACTCCAATTTTATTTATAAGTATTTACCGTGTAGTGGCGGTGTATCCACTACCCCATATCATACCGTGGGTGTCGTAAGAGGTGACAGAGGGAAACATATCAGGTTGATTGGCAGCAGCGTCTTCCTAATAACCGCCAACCCGCTTGCCAAGTGTGGCAACTATATGTATCCCCCATGAGGTAATGAAGTCGTACAGAATTACTAACAAACCCTTATGGCGCTAGTTTTTATCAGTATCTCAGCTAATGAAATCATCAGTGACAGTGATTTTTTACCACAAGCCCTCCCCTATGGGGCAACCTTAAGTTAGATACTTGTATCACTGTGTATTTATTTATAGACAAATTTTGCAACACTGACCATTTACACACCTTTAAGTGCTTTTTTTTTAACTTTAAGGGCAAAAATTTAGGTAATACGTGGTAGAACCAAGCTGCAGCTATATTTATATTATAGTTGTAGCACGAATGGGTCGGGTCGACCGGGGAAGGACCACGCTCTCACAGAATACCAGCGGCAAATAGCAGCTTAATGTTGCTGTGTTTCGTATGGTGAGTGCAGAGAACCGGAGACCCTTTTTACTGGAAAAGAGGCATTCCATCTTAGTCCTCAAGGCTGACAACGCATCTGCATTTTGATTCGCAAACGAAGATAGATGTAGATGTCTATGGGCCTCAGCAACCACTTACCATCAGGTGGACTGTGTGCTCTTTTGTCACCCTATCCTACAAAAAAAATCTAATCATAAGTATCTTTCTGCTATATATTAATAACGGCTATATATTAGTAAGAAGGCCTATGTTCAGCGGTAGACTTTAATAAACTGTAACGGTAACGGTATAGATAATCGTTGGTGTGCCTGTTAGTGGCCGTGTGACTTCTAAACGACTTGACCGGTTGAGCTCATAATCACAGGATATATTTTGTTTAGTTGGGACGATATTTCATACTTGTAAGGATATAGGTGTCCCTGTAGTCAAGTTACACATACACTGCCGTCAGTCATCTTTTAATTTTTTTTCTTTTTATTGGATAAGGGTGACAAACGAGCACACAGTCCACCTGATGGTAAGTGGTTGCTGCGGCCCATAGACATCTACATCAATCCTCTATTACAAATCAAAATGTAGATGCCGTGCCACCCGCGAGGATTAAGATGGAATGCCTCATTTCCAGTAAAAAGGGCCTCCGGCCACCAAAAATATATATGCAATACTTCTTATAAAGGCACATGGCAGCCAGCGGATTAATTTATAAACGTTCTATTTCGGAGAGAAACCAATCGCGCCACCTGTCGAAAAGCAGAACGTCAGCCGAGCCGGCTAGTTGAAGGTAATTTAATATTAAATTAATAAAGTATGCTTTCAAGTTCACTTCCTAATTAAATAAATGCTTCTTTCATTTTATAGAAATAAGTGTGTTAATTGACATTAACAATGGAAGGGCTGCTACGCAATTAGCTCCTCATATCGAGAATTTTTTTTTTAGAATTAGGGTAACAAACGAGCACACAGTCCACCTGATGGCAAGTAGACGCTGTCCATAAACATTTATTATCAATTAAGAATCATAACGCAGATTCGTTGTCAACCCTGAGGATTAAGATGAAATGCCTTATTTCCAGTAAAAAGGGTCTCCGGTCCTCTACTATAGGTACTCATCATACGTTACAACACAGCAGCAGCAGCAGTGAGAGAGTGGTCCTACCAATCGATCCCACCCATTCGTGCTTCAACCATACTATAACTGCAGCGTGGCTCTACCACGTTAAAAATACCTAATTCTATTTATTTTTATTTTATTTTTATTCCTAATTCTTTTCCATTTCTCGTATCATGGAGGCATTTCACTTTAATAAACTGCACAAGAATAAACATCCAGGAACAATATATGAAGAACTAAATACTAACGACCTTCGAACCCGCGGCCCTGCAGCGCCGCAACCAAAAGAATCACAGCGCTATTGAGCCGTATTTAACTTAGTTGACATACGGACCTTTTTGAACATTGTTGATATACAACTAACTAAATCACGAATGGGTCGGCTCGACCGGGGAAGGACCACGCTCTCATTAAATATCAGCGTTAAATAGCAGCTTAACACTGCAGTGTTTCGTATGGTGAGTGTAGAGAACCGGAGACCCTTTTTACTGGAGAAAAGGCATTCCATCTTAGTCCTCACGGGTGACAACGCATCTGCATTTTGATTTGTAATCGAAGATAGATGAAGGCCACAGCAATCACTTACCATCAGGTGAACTGTGTGCTCGTTTGTCACCCATTCCTATAAAGAAAAAAGAAACAACACGTATCAAGTCTCTGAAAAGAACGTTTGTAAAAGACAAACAGATACACTTACTCGTAACGATGTGATCCCGAGTTTCACTAATGATGTTGATAAAACGTTGTCCGTCCGAGCGCTTTGCTTTGCGAGAAAAATCTAGTACATTAAAAAAACATTAAAACAAAACAGCAAAACAAAAATTAAATTCAGTGTATGTTTTATAATATTTTTTTAAATTTTTTTAGTATTTATTTAGTCGTAAATTACTTAGAGATTATTGTAATAAAGTATTTTCGAAATTCAAAATTTTATTTTTTTCTTATAAATACATATTATGTAAGTGACTACCGCCGCCCATGAACAACCTCAACACCAGGAGAATTGCAGGTGTGTTGCCGGCCTGTTAGAAAGGAGTAAGCTCTTTTCTTGAAGGTCCCTAAGAGTTTTTTGGCTTTGACCATAAATGTCTCTTATGATACCCACGAACAGAATGAAGTGATGGATTCTCTTACTCTGACGCTACTCGGCAAAAGGAGAATAAATGGACCTAAAATATTTCGGCAGATGGACAGTAATATATACGACTGACAAATGACTGTGACGTCCGCTAAGCAGAGTGACATTAGCCCAAACTCCTAGCTTAGTAGATTAGTGTGTTGAGCGATTAATTTATACATTCTTCTTCACCAGCCTGAACTAGTTAATTGTAGAACATGGGCATCCTCTATCCCGTCCCATGGGTGTCATAAGAGGTGACAGAGGGAAACATACTAGGCGGCAGCGGTGTCTTCATAATAAAAAATATCTACGGTAATAAAAACTATGCAGGTGGGCTGCCTGCAAATTGCCTATTGTGACAACATTGGCCAATATCCCCACTATGAGTTAATCTATGGGGGAGACATAGGCCTCTCTCTGAACATAGGTTCAGCTTTGGACTTTTCTTAGGTTGTATCGTGGTCCCTACTTGATCAAACTGTAACCTTTCTTGCTGCAACTATATTACGGAGTAGCGTAGCACTACAAAACTAAATCAAAATGCACTTATTACGTGCTCTAGGGTTAAAAACAACATCGACAACATTATAAGCAGTGCTGCCAATGTTTCTGGCTCTATTACACTCACAGAAAATTGAACTGTTTTTTTTTAAATTTAGAATAAAGGTGACAAAACAATTTAATGCAGAATGCGTTGTCACTCCTGACAGCCTATATGCAATACTTAGTTTCTAGTAAAAATCTTCTCCGATTTTCAACACTCACTATACAAAACATAGCAACATGAGGATGCTATTTCACGCTGGTATTCCGTGAGATCGTGGTTCTTCCCCGGTTACGCTTTATACGTGTTAGAGCCGTGCTACAGCTGTATTAATTGTATAGTTGTAGCATGAATTAGTCGGCTCGACCGGGGAAGGATCAAGATCTCACAGAATATCAGCGTAAAGTAGCAGCTTAATGCTGATGTGTTTCATATGATGAGTGTAGAGAACCGGATACCCTATTTACTGAAAAAGAGGCATTCCATCTTAGTCCTCACGGCTGACAACGCTTCTGCATTTTGGTTCCCAAACGAGAATAGATGTAGATGTCGATGGGCCACAGCAATCACTTAACATCTGGTGGACTGTGTGTTCGTTTGTCACCCTTATACTCGTACTATTAAAAAAAGCTAACACATTCGTGCTACAACTATAATATAGCTGCATCGTGGCTTTGTCACGTAAAGAAATGTCGTACGAAAAAAATGGAGCCTAATGATTAAGGACATGGACTGCGAAAGTCAAAAGTCGTGGGTAGAATCTACAATTTGACTACTGCTCAAACAATGCAGCCTATAGAAAGTTCACTACTGAACATAGGTCTATAGAACATAGGACATATTTTATGTCTTTATTTGTTATTTATTTCTATATATTATAATGAAATCTTTATAAATATTGTTTCTGCATCACCAAACCACACAATTTTCTGCTCTCTGTACCTAATCCTGCGCATCCAAAGGTTATCTGGAAGAAATCGCTTTTAGCGATAAGACCGCCCATTGTGTCACTATTTATTTTTCCCATTGATTTATATGAACTACGTACTAGAGAAGCCATTCCGAACATTGACTATGTTCAACTGAACTGTACTGCAATCCGTACAAACTAAATATTGCGTAAATTGAAGATTTGCGAATTTCATAAAACAATTATTATTATATTTTATTTAGAAATATGTTTGTTTAGATTAAGATATTTTATATTAAATTCTTATATTTATTTTATATCAAATTAAAGTCTTCGCGCATGCGCGACTACTACTCCCGCGCATGCGCGAAGACAGAGTAGGACACAATTTTTGTTTGGAATGGCTTCTCTAGTATGTAGTACATATAACTCAATGATTTTACATTTTCTTTCGCTTATGTATTGATTTGGTGTACATATAAAATTATCTATCTATGTATCTATAGGCCCCCCTATAGATTGCCTCATAGAGGATATTTGCTATAGCTGTCACGCTGGACAGGCGGGTTGGCAACCGCAATTTTTTTATTATTTTCCGTCGTTATCACGAAGATACTGCTGTCTATCCTCTTACACACATAATATTTTCCATCTCGGGCAGTCACTGGCAATGATAAATGACGATAATGGTAATGCTTAATAAATTAAAACATTTATTCATATTCATATTAAATATCATAATATGAATTCAACCTTAAGAATTTGAAACGTGTGATTGACCACACTTCTAGTATTCTTTGTTTTAAAGTCGAAGCGCATCAGTTAACTTTTGTGGGCTGTTCTTGATATAACTATATACTTTATACGTGGTAGAGCCATGCTGCAGCTATATTAGTAATATAGTTGTATCATGAATGGGTCGGCTCGACCGGGGAAGGACCACGCTCTCACAGAATACCAGCGTAAAATAGCAGCTTAACACTGCTGTGTTTCGTATGGTGAGTGTAGAGAACCGGAGACCCTTTTTACTGGAAAAGAGGCATTCCATCTTAGTCCTCACGGGTGACAACGCATCTGCATTTTGATTCTTTATTGAGGATAGATGTAGATGTCTATAGGTCACAGTAACCACTTACCATCAGGTGGACTGTGTGCTCGTTTGTCACCCTATAATATAAAAAAAACTAAGTTGTAGTAGACAGGCTTACTTATTTCCTCTATATATATAAAATTCAAGTAACACTTTGAGTTATAATATTATCATGGGCACTATCGAAAAAACGATACCATCCTCACCATCTGGATGCTTGGTGGTCCACGACTGTGCGTTTCACTAGGAGTTTTCTTCCTCGTACAACTTCTGTCTGAAATTGTTTACCACCAGCGATTTTTCCGGACCGATACCACTTAGGGACCTTCAAGAAGAGCTGAAACCTTTCTAAACGGCCGGCAACGCACCTGCAATTCCCCTAGTGTTGCGGTTGTTCATGGGCGGCGGTAGTCACTTACCACCAGGTGAGCCGCATGCTCATTTGCCCCCTCTTCTATAAAAAAAAACATTTGACGCACGAAAAATACTACTTTTACTAAGGGGTAGGAGGTACTAAGGGGTAGGTCACTTCTTCTACCTAAGAGTATTTCACCTCCTTCCCTATTTCTGCTACCAAGCAGCATTGCGTGCACTTCTGTGTCCCGACCTGAAGGGCATAGAGTGCCACTATGATTAAAGATGAGAGTAATTTCGCTTTTTCATTTATTTTTCTAAACCAAAAGCAATTTAACAAATTTAAATAGTTAAAACTATTAAAGGGTTTTCAGTTATATAAACAAAATATATTATGAACTATTTAACTACTCTAGAAATTTACTATGATATTATCATCATCATGATCATTACAGTTCATCACAAGTCTACTACCGAACATTGGGTTCACCCAAGGAATGCCATAAAACAAGATCGCGAGCTACTTACATTCATTGACTTCCTGCATGTTTTACCAGGTCGTCAATATGAATGTGCCAATCTAATTATATATATATGTTCATATATATGAACATATCTATGTACATATATATGATCATCGTTGGAGCCATAAGCAAGTGTGAGCAACGATCCAAGAGCGAGTCTTATCCGACACTATACCGAAGATATCCCGGACGTTAGTCTGAGCGAGATTAGAATGACTCTCCAGCACCTTAAAAACGGCAAGTCCCCGGGCGAGGATGGAATTACAGCGGAGCTTTTGAAAGCGGGTGGACAACCGGTACTTGAACTCCTTCAGAAGCTCTTTAATTCCGTCCTACATGGTGACACTACTCCGGAGGCGTGGAGCAGAAGTGCCGTAGTCTTGTTCTTCAAGAAAGGTGACAACGCTCTCTTGAAGAACTACAGACCGATTTCCCTTCTGAGCCGCGTCTACTTGCTGTTTTCGAGAGCCATTACGAATCGTCTCGCACGCAGACTTGACGACCCAGCCTCCCGAACAAGCCGGTTTCCGAACAGGCTTTAGTACCATGGACCACATACCTACACATTCCGCAAATTGTACAGAAGTCAGAGGAGTATAATCTGCCACTTTGCCTTGCGTGTGTGGACTATGAGAGAGCCTTTGATTCCGTCGAAATTTGGGCGGTGCTGCAGTCCCTTCATAGATATGTATTAACTGATTATCTCCATCTTAACACGCACAAGTGACCACGCATTTTAAGCCTTTATTAGTTGTTTGAAGTTGGTAGCACGTGCCCACGGACTACAGTAACCACTTGTCGTCTGGTGGACTGTAAATTGGTTTAACATTTACTAAAATAATCTGGTGAAGACATAAAATACATTTTAGAGATAGAGCCCTAGCATTGAAATAGAATAGAATAGAATAGAATAGAATAGAATAATTTTTATTCAATATACATTACATGTGTAATTCTTATTGAAAGTCATTTTTTACTTTACCACTGGTTCGAAAAAATACCCTCTGTCCTGGGAAGAACCAGCAAGAAACCCAGCGGGACATTTTTTTAAAATAAATTTTACAATATAAATGATTACGAACTATTTACAAAATTGATTTTAGAAACTGCTTGGAAGCGACCACCTCATTCCCAGGGGTTATTATCAACCATGTATTAATTTATACTATAATAACCCTTTTTATACAGTTTCAGCTTAATAAAACATTTAAACTTGGTAATAGAGAGAACCTGTACACTTTCCGGGACTTTGTTGTAATAGCATATACATTGCCCCAAGAATGAATTACTGACTCTGTGGAGTCGAGAAACTGGCATCACTAGCTTGTGTTTGTTCCTAGTGTTTACAGAATGTATATCACTTTTTTTACTAAAACTATCTTTGTTTTTGTGAACATACATTAAATTTTCGTAAATATACTGAGAGGCCAAAGTTAATATATTAATTTCTTTAAATTTATCTCTAAGAGACTCTCTCGGTTTTAGATTGTAAATAGCTCTAATGGCCCTCTTCTGTAAAACAAAAATAGTTTCTGAATCAGCCGCATTTCCCCATAGCAAGATCCCATAAGACATTATGCTATGGAAATAACTAAAATAAACTAATCTAGCTGTCTCGACACTAGTGAGACCTCTAATCTTTTTTACAGCATAGGCTGCAGAACTTAGTCTGCTTGCTAATTTGGATATATGGGGGCCCCACTGAAGCTTTGCGTCAAGAGTGATGCCAAGAAAAACAGTGGATACAACAGGGCTCAATTCCTCCCCATTTAAAAACACATTGGTATTCAGATTTTTAACATTCGTTGTTGTAAATTTAACACAATTAGTTTTATTTCCGTTCAAATGCAGATTATTAACGTTAAACCAATGCACTAATTTTGATATAGCATTATTCACTTCGTCACATTTAAATAATTGACGTTTAAGTTTAAAAATCAAAGAAGTATTATCAGCAAATAATACTATATTATGACTATCCCCTACAAGGTGAGGTAAGTCATTAATATACACCAGAAACAGGAATGGGCCGAGAATCAAGCCCTGAGGAACACCCATTAGTACAGGTGACCCGGAAGAACTTTTACCATTGATAATAACCTTCTGCTTTCTATTACTTAAATATGAAATAATAAGTTTAAGCGCTGTGTTCTTGACACCATAGTACTGTAGCTTCCTGATTAATGTCTCATGGTGAACACAGTCGAAGGCCTTGGAAAGGTCACAAAATATACCCAAAGCATCCTCTGAATTCTCCCATGCACAAAAAATATGTTTAATAAGCTCAACTACTTGATGCTACTTACGTAGAGACACACTGAGAGAGAGAGGCACTTTGGCTGCCTTTCATTTCGGGAGTACCTCTTCTAAAGCCTGGCCGGCAGCAGAGGCAGCTGAACTGAGTAAGTGGTGAAAATATGAGTCTCTGAGAGATGACTACATATTTGTGATATTTGCTGTAGACTACCGGTCCGTAGGGTCCACGTGCGGTGAAGTTTTTAAAGGAACTCCATCCGCAATTGGTCGTTGTTGCTGGTGATAAGAGGGCTGGTTCTTTTCTCGCTCAAAGACTAAGTAGAGTCATTCAGCGGGGAAACGCAACCAGCGTTCTTGGCACGATACCACGGGGAGTAGGACTGTATCATAATTTATGATCTTAGTTTTAGTTTTTTCATTACAGTTCTTTCAATATTGTATATATTTCAATGTTATGTAAATAAATGAACAATAAATTTCTTTAAAAAATATATTACTTTTGTACAGATCTTCGTTAGACAGAGACATTCATAAACTTTTAAATAAGTAGAAATGTTAAAAGCTACACTATTGTCTTTGATAAAAGAACGGAGTTCTTAAGATTTCATCACGCTATAGTTCTTGTTTTTGGAATAATTTAATTTCTAAGAACTGCCCACCCTGTTTTAAATGAGTTCTGAGCAAGTATTTTTTTTCATCCCTGAGAACTAAGATGGAATGTCTCGTTTCCGGTAAAAGCGTCTTCGGTTCTCTACACTCGTCATACGAAACACAGCAGCTTTAAATACCTAGTTATTTTGCGTTGGTATTCTGTAAGGGCGTGGTCCTTCCCGGGTCGACCCATTCGTGCTACAACCATAATATTGCTGCCGTGTAACTCTACCATGTGAAATATATACACTTAAATTAATGGAGTAAATAAGCATCTGACATTGTTATAAAAATTTTAGTGGGTTAACACTTTAGGCACACCGTGTATATATGACCCTACCTTGAAAAAATGTACGGTAAATCGATTTGTGTTAAGATATTTCAAATGAAACTAACGCCTTTGTCATTCCACACTTCGCACGTACCTACTTTGTGATATACCTTGCCATTGGTATGTTTTTTGTGACGTTTTAGTGTCAGCATTTTATAATTAACTGTCTTCATGTCCCGTAACTTCTAGTGCAAAATGATAAGGACAATGCCATAATTGTTTCTAACAACATAATGTAGTCATACGTTGATCATATTGTGTGTTGATGAACTTTGAACATTTTTTTTGGATTTGTGAAAAATAAAGGTGTAGGTGCCTCTCATTTTTGCAAGTGATTTTTTACATGGGTATATAAGAGGGGGCAAACAAGTATGCGACTTTTCGGTGTAGGTATAGTAGATATGAATTTGTCATATTTACTCAACGTCGCTTATGGTGACATCGTCTGACAGGTTTTTAATTTCTTTACCTATATAATATGAAGAAACAAATTATCAATCTGTAACGAATCTCCCTAATATATTTGAATATTTTTGATGTGATTTTAACTGTAGTAGAGCCATGCTGCAGCTGTATTAATTGTATAGTTGTAGCATGAATGGGTCGGCTCGACCGGAGAAGGACCACGCTCTCACAGAATACCAGTGTAAAATAGTAGCTTAATGCTGCTGTGTTCCGTATGGTGAGTGTGGAGAACAGGAGACCCTTTTTACTGGAAACGAGGCATTACATCTTAGTCCTCACGGGTGACAACGCATCTGCATTTTGATTTGCTACCACTTATTATTAGGTGGACTGTCTGCTCGCTTGTCACCTTAATCCTATAAAAAAAGTGGTATGTATATTTATTATCATAAGGAGCCGTGAATCGCGAGTGACTTGGATTTTATCCACCGTCGGCAGCAATAAAATTATTAATTGCAATTTACCATTTACCATGTGCGGCGAATCGTTAGGAAAGCAGCAGTTTGGAGAATTTAAAAACGCAAATATTTTAAAACATCTGATGTCTGCCAATATGCATTGCAGGAATGTTCTTGTCAAAAATCCACTTAAGAAATAGGATGAAAGTGTCAACCGTACATATTTTTAATGAATATAAAATAAATAAAGAGTACCTAGTTCCTTTATCAAATGTAATTCCGTATATCAAGAATAAATACAAACGGTACAAAGATATATTTATAGAATCAACGCAATGTAGCGATAGTGACCTTTGAGATCGCGTAGGTACTGTTAGACTATTTTTCTGTTAATATATAATAACTTCACTGGCAATATGTATAGACGTCCTTTTAACTTTATATGAAATATATTTTTACGTTATTTAAGTACCCATATAAAAATACCTTCCATATAAAGTTTAAAGATGGGTTTTTTATGTTTACAATGACATAATACACAAAGGCGATACTAAATAACTGAGGCTATTTTCTCCCTTGTTATACGAAACGAAAATATTTACAAAAGCGGGGGCTGCTACGGTAGTCCATTTGGGTCGACGGCTGTGGGGAAAATGCGAAAACTCGCCCTCCCACGGCGGCCATTTTGTGACGTCACTGTGTTCAGCGCGGGACGTATTCGGACAATGGTTTTAAGAGTCCTGTCCTACATTAAAATGTTATTAGGTAAATTTACATTTCCCAGGTTTAAATAAGAAAATAATGATTTTAACATGATTTAATTTAGGTCAAAAAGCGATAAGAACAGCGACCGACATTATCTCTTAAATGTTTTTTCGTACCTATATATTAAAAAAAAATCTACATAGAATACATAATATGGAGACTAACCATTTTAGTTTCTTCTTGTTTCTATTTACTAATTTTATAACCAGTTGCATAGCGGTCGATTAATCCAATATATATACCTATTAAAGTATCTGTAATTAAAAACGATGTCTTCTTGTCGACGTCAATGTTACAACTGACATTTTAGAAGTCACTTACAGAATAAAAGCGAAACGAACGAAAGAGAGAAAAAAGTACCCATCTAACAAAAAGGCAAAAGAAATCGAGGAATTGTTTTGAAAAATAAAAATGAACGTCACTCAGTACGTCCCAGCGCGCTTTAAAGATGCCGGGGGCTTGCTATTGGCTTGCACAGAATTGGAGGCGTTACTTAAACAAGCGCCGCCTCTCTCTGTTAGGGGTCTTTGTGGCCGAGCCGCCAAACCACATCAGGCGCTCGCCGGTGGCGCCACGCGTGCTCGATCCCATCCACCCTTGCCTTAAACCAGCACGTGAAAAATTTGAGACCGATCGCGTTTGAACTTATATTGGGTAACAATGTGCGCGGATAAGTGGCATGGCTTAAATTGACCTTAGTGAACTCAATTGTGTTTCGTTTGGATTTAGAAGTTATTTGTAAGAATTTTAACAACAGTGTTATTATTGAAGTTAGTGCTACAGGGTGTATTAAAGACGGTGAAATCGATAAAGCAGTGACCTCCGTTGCTAGCGTACAAGGAGCGCGGTGAACACAAACTAAATTATGACTTATTAACTAACAAACATGGTGCAATATTACTAAACAATTAATGATGTGCAGCTGACAATTCGTGAATTTCAAAAATCACCACACTCTTCCAATTGGAATTCCCAACTATAAAAATTTAGTCACGCTCAACGAATTCTTCCAAAGTTGTATTAAAAAGAAATATACCTACTTATAAATACATTATATCAATTTGCTAATCAAAATAAAATTCTGATTGATTTATTACAATTTAAAGAAGCAGTTTCTCAAAGTTAAAATAAAATATAGATGTTATTTTTAATTCAACATTGTAAATATTTTTTTATGGAAAATTAACAAAATTTCTTGAAATTTAACAGCTTGATAGTGAGTATGATAAAATTTTGGCAAAAATTATATCTCAGAAAACAAATACCTCGTATATTTCCCGCCGAAAGCATGAATTAATGATATACCTACGATAATTTCAGCAAACATCAATATCGAGGTCGTAAGATCCAGTCGAGTTTCCAAATGAATATTCAACGCTCCGGATGATTTGTGCTCGTTTCTCGACCTATTGTTAAAGCGTAGTTGTTTTGCCTTGGATTAATAAAGAAATAGAAACAGACTGAAAAGAACATATCGAAGGAAAGGTTTAATTGAATTAAAGAGTTAATAGTTAAAAACGTTTAGTAACGCAGTTAGAGTATCAATTAATAATTACAATTGAATTCGTCCAATATATATGTTTGCTTAAAACAATCATTATTAATGCTCGCAACCGTGACCAGATTAAAATTAAAGGTGAAGTACTAACTGTAGTGGTCGGGCTGACTCTATTTCTCGTATGGGTGCTGTTCAACTTTGACAATCGTGCCAGGTGAAGTGAGAACGTCACAGCTGGCGCTGCCAGCCGTCAAGATAGCCACAGAGTCGAAGTTGCAGTTGTGCGGTGGCTGGGGTGGGCAGGCTGGCTACGCACTCGAGGGTTGCGTGGACCCTGGTCTGCTCCGGCCACCGCCGCAGCCGCACTCGAGTCAGCTTGGCACCGTGTACGCAACGAAGAGGAGAAGGAGAAATGGAAAGAGGTAAGTCTAGATAAGGGATTTGAAGGAAACATACGAAGGCATCTAACAATTTTAGGTTTATATGAAAGTTTGTCTGCTGTTAGATCTGATGTGAATGATTTTCGCACGAGTCTTGTTATCAATGATTCATCATTTATACTACAGAAAAGAGTCAGTCATACTGAACACAATATCAGAACAAATGAATTTTTAGAAACATTTTTAAACAAACTAATATTTTACGTGTTACGTCACAGTTCATACTGGATAATATTAATTATATTAGGAACAATTTTAACACCTTTAATAAAATGAATGATGTCCATAACGCGTAATAATTCTAAAATTGCTGCTTTAAAGTACAGGCTTTAAAAACTAGTGACTTGTGACTAGATGCAAGTATAACTATTTAATAACAACTTTCCCTATAAAATTACTGAGATAGGCAGCTCGGTCATTGCATAAATTAAAATAGTTTAGCATATATTAGATGATTATTTGAATAAGAAGAATCTTTGGACTTAAGAACCGTAGTAGCCCAGGGGCTAAACACTGCCTGTAAAAAAAGTAGGAAAAGAAATTTTTCGAAAACTTGTGAAGTTTGCAAATACGCATTGGGGCAACGCGGCGGACACTTCCTTGCCCTAAAACCATCTCAGAAATGAAAAGAGGCCTGTGCCCAGCAATGCGCGTATACAGCCTGTTTAACTTTATTTAACTTTATTTTAATATTCCTGGGACAGGCAACTCAGTTATCACAAAAATTAAAATAGTTTATTATAAATTAGATGATTATTTCAATAATAAGAAATCTTTGAATTTACTTTATTTAGATTTTTAGATTTGTTGTTTTACTAGGGGAAATTTTCACTGTTGGCAGAAAAATATTCTTCCTTTGAATTTTTTGCCGCAGTACGTTGAACGAATGAGGTAGTTTTTTGGACTTTCAAAAAATTCCTGATATAAAAATAATTTGACTTTGACGTCACGTATTTTTGGTATCTGTCTAGTACCTTCTTCAAATGACAAGTTTTACATATTAAGAACTTAATTGCAACATTGGATACAAGTCAAAACGTTTTCTAACCTGGATTTAAAGATTTATTACGTCTTCGTCTTAACTATTTTTTTCCATTGAATAGCATTATTGCAATTTGTTATTTACCGTAGTACCTACGATAATAAGCGTTGCACCAAATTTATTTTTTGCGCCAAAAATTATTGATGTATTTAATAAAATGGCCGCTATTTATAAAGTTAATCATAACAGTAGGTGAGCTATTAAATAGTTTTTAATGTAACTTTAAAGGAACATCATTTATATTGTTAAGTATTATTATTTTAAACTATCCAATTATGTGCAAATCCTAAAGCTATAAATAAAATAATGTTTTATGTTATTGTTAATTCCATTAGTTATAATTTTGCACGCACGCTTGCCAAATATCGAACACAGTCAATTCTCAAATAGTCTCAGTGCCGATTACCTAGGCTTTAATACCAACAATATCGGCCGTTTTACTTGAAAATAAACTTACTTCAGACCATCCGACCAACCAAGCAACCAACCGCGACTTCATCCGCATGGAAACATTAACGCCTTCTTTACATTTTCTCGCTTTAACTTTTCCGTTGTGATATGGTTTATCTGTGTTCCTTGTCCGTGATGTTTCATCTGTTTGACTGTTTATTTGTGATTAAGTAACAAACATTCTAATAATTTCACAGATTTTCACATAATAAAATATAAGTGCTTGTAAAGTTTCACGGCTATGTCAGAATGAAGAAATGTTTTATATATAAACAACTAAAACGCTGTGATAAATATGTTGAGCCTATTTATTTGTAGGTTACTACCATCTGGGCGTCTTTAAGGTAAGAGTAAATAAGCTTCTTTCAGGAGAAAACAGTGCATTTTAGTTTCATCACCACTTACCACCAGTTGGGATTGTAGCCAAGTACTGGCTTATAATAAATTAAAAAAAATTAATAGTCATGCATATGCCCAGGAAACTGTTTTCCTTTTGTAATATTTATACAAATAAAACGTTAAAGTAAGAGAAAATTATAGAAGGCACATAATAATATCTAAAATACTCAACCTAGTAGAGAAATTCGTTTCTTTAAACAAGGTACATTTTATTTTGGATATTTGAAGCAGTTCTTGGTTTTCTCGCATAACGAGTACTAAAATTCAGCACGTCATTCCAAGATACAATATATCTGCTGTAAAATTTACTCAATCGTGATTTTTCTAGTGTTCTTAAAATCACCTTCTTACTTGCACATTTTTTTAAGAAAATTTATTACAGACAATAAATAACATTTCTTGACAGAACTCCAATCAGTTCTTTTTACATGTGTCTACTAAATTCTGAAATGAAAAAGATTAACAACTTCGTCGTTTTAATTGTTTAAAATTCTATAGTATCAAAACTTGATTTTGGTTCTATCTACGTATGATTTTTGTATTTAGGGCAAGTAACCAAATTAAACCATTTATTTGTATTAAATATGGTAAATTAGATGACAAATGTTTGTAACAGATTTTCATATCAAGTTCTTCCACAATTCCAAATTTTATAAAATTAAGATTTATACATAAACTATAAGTATAGTGATTTAAAGTGAAACAAAATTATATAATGAATCGGAAATGTTATTAATCATGGATGTCATTATCGTTAAAAGAAGAAATGTATGTAAATAAGAATTATATAACTGTTAAATCATTCGCTATAAAAATTAATAGCAAAACCTACTCATTATAAAATAAATGTCAAGCACACACTAAATGCTAAGCGTAAGCTAATGCTATGGTTTTATTACTGCATTTCTACTTAGTATATCTTAGTACAACAATATTTTCAAAATCGATGCGAACGGCTGACCATCTTTATGGCTGAGTGGCTAGTCAATCCGGGTTTCCACTACACACTAAACAATTATTAAACTAGTATTTATTTTTATCATAGCGCATCTTCCACCATATTATTGTACCCGTGGGAGTTCCTTTCGGAATCGAGCGACATTACAATTTAGTTGCAAAATTGTTCCGCTTGGAACTGCCTCTTAATTTCCGAAATGGCCAATCATCATATTATTATTTAAAAAGAAAGCTAAAAGAGATTTTCAAACAATTTTGTGTCACTTAAACGAAGTTATTCTTTTTTATTTAAAACGGCCTTTATCCTGCAAGGATATTGTCGGCCTCATCGTACGATATCTGTTTCTGTTACACATATAATCAGGTATTTCGAAAGGGGAAATCAATATGAGAGCAGTTAAGAACTTAATTACTTTGCTGCCTCTAAGTGTGGCTCTGCAAGTATACTTAAAACCATTTTATTTCACCCAACTTATGAAGTTATTCTTTAATGCATATTGTATGCAAAAATAAATTCTTGTATATTGTCTGTTACCGTACCGCTTTTTATTAATATTCCTATTCTCTTATATTCCTTCTTTATTTTTTACGTTCTTTCTTTTCAGGCCCTCTTTATTGTTACGACTGATGATCTCAATACCACACCTTCCTATTTTTGACGCTGCGGCCAATCGTTTTGTTGTGATGTTTTGTGTGAACCGTCACCATACGGCTTGCCGCGATAATATTATCAAGTTTTTAAAAAAGGAAAAAGATTTTATGTAAGCAACAGGCTCTAAGATTCAAAACACCTTAGACTGGTATGAATAATTTTACAGATTTCACTATTCAGACATAAACCTACCAATTATCGTATAAAATTGAGAATCGTAACAAATTGACTCACGGCAAAAGTACGAAAAGATGAAAAAAAAATCATCCCGGATGATTGACATCGGTGCTGTACGAGTATTTGCCATAGCAATTTAAACTCAAGTAACTTTAAGATATAGATGTATTTGAGTGATATAACACCTATGTTAAATTTTTGTGCTTATTAGTCGTAGATAAATTCTAATACTGGAAGTGACCTTGCAGAAGTATCCTTACAAACTTGTTGGGATATTGTTTTACAGTGAACCATATTTCGTGACCGTGGCGGTGTGAGAATATCCACTACCCCAAAACGTTCCGTGGGTTTTGTAACAGGCGACAGAGGGAAATTGAAACAGGTTATGGCAGCAGCATCTTCCTGATAACTTGTTGTGTGAGGCAATCTATGGGGGAGGCCTATATTCAGCAGTGGACTTTTATAAGCTATAATGGATGGATGGATGTAAACCATATTTCGTAACGCCGCCGTCAACTTTGTGTAATAAATATTCAGCATAGGGAACATTTTCCATTTTGTTTCAACATTTTATTAGTTTTTTTTTCTAGAAAAACACTTAATACAATGGTAAGTGGTGAGAATAGTTATTTTATGGTAATAATTTAATACAATAATAATATAGTACTTTGCATTCAACATGTTTTTTTCAATAACAGGAAAATACAGTTATAAATGATGACTACAGATAAAATTCCAGTAGTAAAACATCATTTACGCATACAGTTTTTAATAACAAAAAAACTAGTAAAAACTATTTCTCGTGAGACAGCGCAAAGAAAGTTGTTGGTATAAATTAAAGTATTAGTATCAAATATGATAAACTAGATGCCAATTTCCTTATTCGCTTACTAATCAGGCTTTCAGTCAGTTTATTTTTAATACTGCATCGATTCTTTTTATAATAAGCGTTATGCACTTCTTATAATCATTGATTATCACTTAAATAAATGAAATATTAATATATTAATATCTGTCTCTTTCTATTCTCATTTAGAAAAATGAGTGAGAGCATCTTTAGCATTTCTTAAATTGATTTCGATTTTTATGAGTAAGGCCATTAATCCGTACAATGTCTTATCCAGCTATTTTACAGCCACGAGTTAAAGAGCGTACAAAATGGCGCATTCAAAAATTAGTTGCAGCCTATTATATTGATTCGATTAGTAATTTATGGGGTGAGTAATGGGCGTTGTATCGATACAGTTGAATCGATTGTTGCCGTGAACGTATGACCGTGTGGCTATTATTGCTGGTGATAATCGAGTAACGGGGCGAGATCGGGGCGGCGTGATGCTGGGTTTTTGAGTGTACGCGAATACGGATGTCTTTGGCGAAAATTATTAATTTTTTTAAAATATGAAATGGTAGTTTTGGACTAGATAGATTAAAATCCAAAGTAGTGTTCCGTGTCGGGTGCCAATGTTTTTAAATTATCACTTGTAGTTTTACACGACTCGCGACAAGCTCGCAAAAATGAAAACGAAACCAGCTATCAATATAATTTTATACATGCTGAAACAGACAAATGGGCCACGCTACTGCTATATTATGGTTGTAGCACGAATGGGTCGGCTACACCGGGGAAGGACCATGCTCTCACAGAATACCAGCGTGAAATAACAGTTCAATGCTGCTGTGTTTCGAATGGTGATTGTAGACAGCTAGAGACCGTTTTTATTGGAAACGAGACATTCCATCTTTTTATCATTAAATGTAGATGTCTATGTGCCATAGCATCAGCTCACCATTAAGTGTACTGTGTATATGTTTGTCACTCTTATTCTAAAAAAAATACGGATAAAAACAGCTCTTTGCACTTTTGGCTTTGAATACTTATCAAAAATATTTGAATAAAAGAAAAATATCTTATTTTTTCTGTATATTATACTATAGTTTAATAAATTAAGTAACGAAATATTCAAATTGTATTCAATTGCCTAGAGCACATATCCATCTTGCAAGAAAATCTCACAAGAAAGTCGTGAAGACTGGTTGTGTCAATAAATTGGAAGATATCTTGACTTTACTTAGAGTATAAAGTGGACGTATTAATTAAAAGTAATTTAAAGTTAGAAGTTTCTTTAATTAAGTATTAAATGAGGAAACTATTTTTAATGGACACAATAAATTTCTGAATGTTAGAAAACGTTAATTTAAGGCCTTATTTCATTATAACGCCTTTTTAAAAGAATGTTTATGCTCACATAAGGCTTTTTGACAACATTTTTTTACAGAGGTGTTATAGATTAAAAATATGCGAGTCTCTTATGTGTATTTTTTGTTTATTTTAAACTAATTCCTGAATAGTTCAATCAAAAATATTTGCAACAAATCAAAATTCCAATATTTTATTTATGCTTTTGATAGTTCTCTAAACCAATTTCGACCCTACTAAAATAGAATAGAATTAAATACATTTAATCGATATAGATTAAACTTATTGAAAGTTTTTTTTATTTTCCACTGGTTGGGAAAATACATCTGCTAAAAAATTAACAAGAAATCCAGCGTAATTATTTTTTTAAACATAAAATTCTACAATAATAGTATACAATTATTTTTAATATGAATTATATTACAACCAGCATCGTAACGACCTCATTCTCAAGGGCTATTATAATTCACGTATTCCTTGACCTTAGAACCCTATTTAAACAGTTTTGTCTAATAAAATTTTAAAACTTGACAAACATTGAATTTTTCTAGAATTTTGTTGTAAAAGCATAATGAGTGAATTACTAAAGAGCCTTACTAGAATGCACCGTATAAAGAAATTGTTCCTTTCTTCAATTGCTCTATCAGGAAAGAAAGTAGACCTATGCTTAGAATTTAGACGGCTTATTTCGTAACTGTACTTCATTATTTAAAGTAAAGTAAAGTTGCAGCCTATTTACGTCCCACTGCTGGGCGCAGGCCTCCTCTCATAGCTGAGAAGGTTTTAGGGCAAGGAAATGTCCGCCGCGCTGCCCCAATGCGTGTTGGCGAACTTCACATGTCTTCGAAATATTTGGTTTTTTCTTTCATTTCTCAGACATGCAGATTTCCTCACGATGTTTTCCTTCACCACCGAGCACGTGGTAAATCAGCACTTAAAATTGCATTTAACAATTTCATTGGTGCCGGCGGGGATCGAACCCGGGTTGCTCGAGTACTGTGAAGCTTACAGCGAGCGCTAACCATCTGAGCTACCAGGGCTCTTTTTTTAATAAAAATAAAAACATAAAGATCAGGCCATTACATACGTAGCAGAGCCTTGTTGCTGCTACCGTGTAGTGACGGTCTAAGAATATCTCCTAGCCCATATCGTCCCATTGGTATCTATTGGCAATGAGTTAACAGAGGGAAACAAATCAGGAGATGGGCAGCAGCGTTTTCTTAATAACGACGAAAAATAAAGAAAACTGCGTTTGGCAACGCGCTTGCCAAGCGTGGTTACTACGTCAAATATCCCCTCTATGTGGCAGTCTATAGGGTAGGCGTATGTTCAATAGTGGACTTTAGTTAGGCTGTAACGGTATATGTGAATTTTAAATTTTGTATGACGCATTGTAACAATTTTGCATTCGATAAAAATATATGCAATAAAAGACGCACGATGCTTTTTATTTTAAAGCAATGTTATAATGTCTATTCAGTTTAGATTACAAGTAATACTATCGAAAGGTAATTTATGCTTGGCTACTGGTACGGATAAAAGCCTTTTTTTAACCTTTTTTCTTTTTTCTTGAGAAGAACCATTAAGAAACTTGGTGGTACTATTTTTTATCAATAATTTTTAATTTTAAATTTATTTTTAACAGTGGTAGAGCCACGCGGCAGCTTTTCGCGGCGGCTCGAACCGGGGTGGTACTACGACCTCACAGAAAACCTGCGTGAAGTAGAGGTTTACCTCTGCGTTTCGCTTGGCGAGTGCAGGTGGCCGGAGGCCCTTTTTACTGGAAATGGGGCATTCCATCCTAGTCCTTACGGGTGACAACGCATCTACATTTTGATTTGTAATAGAGGATAGATGTAGATGTCTATGGGCCGCAGCATCCACTTACCATCAGGTGGACTGTGTGCTAGTTTGTCACCCTTATCCTATAAAAAAATGAATGTTTGAAAAGACTTGAAAGAAGAAAAGACTACTTTGAAAAAGAAAGCCCTTACCGTTAAAATTTTCTCCTGCATCATGGAGGTAGTTTACTTACTTACTTACTTACTTATCTTCACGCACAATCCCTGACGGGGTAGCCAGAGAGAACAGATCGCCAAGTGTCACGATCCTTACATACCTCTTTCGCTTCTGTAGTGGAGGTAGTTTACATACATAAAATGCACAAAGACAAACATCCTGACCCGGAACAATAATTTGTAGGCCATACAAATACTTGTTTCGTGCAGGATTTGAACCCACGGCCCTCAGCGCGTAACTCGTTGATGAGCTACTACACCACGGATCCATCAATTTTTTTAAGTGGTAGAGCCATGCTGCAGCTATATTAGTAGTATAGTTGTAGCACGAATGAATCGGCTCGACCGGGGTAGGACCACGCTCTCACAGAATACCAGCGTAAAATAGCAGCTTAACAGTGCTGTGTTTCGTATGGTGAGTGTAGAGAACCGGAGACCCTTTTTACTGGAAAAGCGGCATTCCATCTTAGTCCTCACGGGTGACAACGCATCTGCATTTTGAATCGCAAACGAGGATAAATGTAGATGTCTATGGGCCACAGCAACCACTTACCATCAGGTGGACTGTGTGCTCGTTTGTCACCCTATCCTATAAAAAAAATAGTCAAATGTGTAAGTAACAGAGCGAAGTGGACGCGAATGCACTTTATTACATAATTTCTACTATTCCGGCTATTCCTGGTCTGTATTACACTCGCTATAAATTTTATAGTACGCAAGAATCCTCAGTTCGATTCCCGCAGTGACAGCTGAAATAGTTAACTGTAAACAATGCAATTTTTTTGCTCGACAAGAAATAAAGATATCGTGAGGAAAGCTACATATTAGAGAAATATGAACATTTTAAGTTTGTCACAGATGCGCGGCAGTCTAACTGTTCTGTAACCAACTTAACAATTATAGAAGGCCTGGCACAGACCAGCCCAGAATGGCTTGGATGTATATAGGTCGTAACTTTATATTCAGGTCATCGTGCTTATCATCTACCGCAACCGTAACATCCGGCAGTTTTGTGGACAAACGTTAACCTGGTTCTTTGTAAACATAATATTTCTTTAAATACATAGTATTATGTCACAAAGGCGTCTCATACTCTCTAATTGATACATATACACCGACAATCGTCGCCTAGTCAAACACTAAACCCAACAGTCGACATGTTCAAGCGACCGTACGATGGTGGTATATAATTTTTTCGCCCAGTGACCATAGGACACCCTAATTACCTATGCGTGGAGTCCACGGGGATCTGGCGGCAGATGGGAGATTAACAACTGTTGTGAATATATCGCGAGGCATATGGTGAAATTTAAACTCACTAGTGAATTAATTATGTTTTTAATTAATGATATCTATAATAAATTAATATTTTGTATGAATTTTGTAAATATGTCTAACAACCGACGTACTGTTGTCAGACATACTTTTAATGATTTTTTTTGTTGATAATTCGACTGACTGTCTAAGTGGTCAATTGGCTGAAAGCGCGACGAATCCTGCTCCGGTTCCTGGATCGGGCCAAAATCGGTTATTGTGTTTTTTGGCAAGAAATTCTTAGTAGCACCCCGAAGTCAGGAAGTTGCCGGTATTTAACTCTCGTGTTCGGAAAGCACATAAAGCCGTTGTTCCTGTGCCTGATCTCTCTTCGGTCACGTCGGATTGCCGAGCCATCGGAATATGAGAGTAAGAATAGAGAGTGCACCTGTGTTTATGCACACATTCGTGCACTATAATCTTCCTCTGCAAAGATGGCTAGTTTTCATTAAACACTGGCCACTGTAACCGAAATTTGGTTTGGAGGACATTACTATTAAATGATTTGGTTATAGGTTAGACGAATATATGAATTTTAAAGAAATGTAAAATAATGGTGAAATATAGAAAAACTTATTAATTTTTTTAACATATATTTTATTTTATTTTATTTGACATTCTTTTAATTTTTTAGATACTGGACATTTATATATAATCAATTACCTAATTAATTAAATTTTTTATATTTATTTATTGCGATTTAAAAACTTGACGCTAAAATATTTTTAAATAACTACATAATTATTTTCTTAAATATTTTACCTCGTTAAATTGTATCTAATAATAATATTTTTTCCATATTGTAAAGATATTGCACGCCATTATCATGGCAGAATGTAAGGTCTCATTAATAAATAACAACATCATAACATTATGAATTACATTCTGGCAATAAATAAATTTGAATTTGAATTATTAATTTGATAATGTTAATGTTAGTATTATTAACTATACCCAGACGATTTCTTCTAATAATAAGGCATTCGATTTTATAGTCCTCAGTCAGGTAAATTAATCTAATACATATGTAGATGTAGTTGTCTATGGGCCAATATAATCGGGTGTACTGAGTGCTTTTTGTGAACATTACTTTAATAAAAAAATATTCTTGGTATAATAGCAAAAAATATTGTAACCTGTCTACATCTCACAGCTGGTCACACCCCTCCTTTCAATTCTTAAGGAGTATTTGACACAGAGATTTTTATATCTTAGTTATGCAAGTCTCTTCTGGTAATTATCTATTCTATATTTTACTTCACAAGTGGTATCTACTGACAAAATCATGCATTTATTTTACACAAGTAAAATTGCAATCACTCAAGGTACAAACGACCGGGCAGTTATTTAAGCGACCATCTGCTGGGCAGGTGATCCTTGCTCGCATACTCGCGCGTGCAATTTCATTTTATCGTTTATTTCTTTATACGCTACCGCGTTTCAATTCGCGATTCGCGATACATTACAAATATAGCAAAAGGCATTTCGTTTTTAAATTACATTATTGTTATGAAGTCCTGGTACATTGCTTGCAATTCCTAAAGCGTTTTTGTATGATTTTCAAAAGGCATATACCACCAATTTTAGCAAATGTGATTCGGTTCTAATACCATGTACACCTGTTTGATGGTGATGTAAGAGGCATCAACCCAATATCGTGGGTGTATCAAAAGGCGACTATTTAAAAAATCAAAAAGTCCTTACGGCCTTCGATAGACGATGCACTGCCAAAAAAATTGCAAATGGCGACGGAAGGCACCGTCAAGGTGCTAGGGCAAGGTGAATAAGGTAAAATCTCCATACTTGGAGGATATTCATGTATACCATTGATTATTTTAGGTTCATGGAGAACAAAGTAGATACAATAAATAATAAAATGGCTGTCACACGAGGTAAATTAGACGATGTAACTTAAGACCGTCTGTTTTTTTTCTTCTTTTTGTTTTTTAGCAGTTTGTGGGAAAGACCTTTTTCCAGTAATAGACCTGACGATCTTTAATAATGATGGTTGGTAGTGTATGAAATCCATCTTGAACTTGAGAAGAGGATTCATCACCCTATTTCCTGAGTGTCGAATGTGGTAACTACGGGAATACTAAAAAAGATCTTTTCAAAAACCATAAACATAATTTTGACACATTGAAACGAAAGGGGAGCCATACAGCCTAGTTTAGTCTATTTTCAATAAAAGATTTATTAATTATTTCTTCTCTGCGCTTCTGCAAAAGTAAAATACATGAATAAAAGTTAATCAGATAGCTGGCACTGCGCACCGCAGCCACAGATATTCATTAAAGGGTAGGATCATAGTCATACACAAGAAGCCAAGAATAAACGCTCCAGAAACTAGTACATACAATTTCCCTCTCAAATAGTAGCTGTCAGTATGACGTACGGCGATCAAATGAGCTAGCAACCGCTCATTATCGACAGATAGCGTACAATAAACGCCTCAAGCATGATGCTCCCTGTTCCGAAGATTGTTACACTGGATCCTTTGCTTATATTTAATTAATTACCGATAGTTATTGTTTTTTTTTTAATATCAAAATAGCTGCCAGTGCTTCGTTACAGGTAGATTAGCGATTACAAATAACACAACAATTTATTTTATTAATTAAATTCTTGCTCGTGTATATTAGATGATGTAGCTTGAGACCGTGTGTTTTTTTTCTTCTTCTTGATTTTGGCAGTCTGTGGAACCGTTTTCCAATAAGAGACCGGTCTTTATAATGATAGATAATTGAGAATAATCATCATCATCATTACAGCCCTTCACAAATCCACTGCTGAACATAGGCCTCCCCCAAAGAATGCCACAAAGCACGGTCCTGAGCCACCTGCATCCATCGACTTCCTGCATGTCTTACCAGGTCGTCACTCCATCTCGTGGGGGGACGCCCTACACTTCGCCTACCGGTACGAGGCTGCCACTCGAGAACTTTTCTTCCCCATCGGTTGTCAGTTCTTCGAGCTATATGGCCGGCCCACTGCCACTTCAGCTTACTAATCCGTTGGGCTATGTCGGTTACTCTGGTTCTACTGCGGATAACCTCATTTTGATTTTTGATTGATTGAGAATAATAGATATTCAGTATTAGTACCTTTATAAATAAAAAACCAGCCAAGTGCGAGTCGGACTCGCGTACCGAGGGTTTCGAACAAATCCGCAGGTAATATAAGTTTAAAATTATTGAAAATATTTTTATTATATTATGATGTAATTAAAAATGTATGCTTTATCTGTGCTATAATACGTTGCTTCGTACCAAATTTTAAGATTCTGAGTTCACGGGAAGTACCCTGTAGGTTTTGATTCCCTTGCGAATGTCGAAAATTTGCGGCATAAACGGCTGTATCTTTTGATTACGTTGGCTTAGAAGTTTGATTTTTTCACAGCTCCAAGGGACAGTAGAATTAAGTATTTGATATAGATTTCAGCTTGATACCTCTATGCGTTCCTGAGAAAAAGGGTCTTGACATACAGACAGACGGATAACAAAGTGATCCTATAAGGGTTCCGTTTTTTCCTTTTGAGGTACGGAACCTTAAAAAGGAACATCAATTTGCGTATAATGCCAATTTTGCTTTAAGAAAAATCGATACCCTCTAATTAAGCTTCTGTAGCCTCCTTTGTTTACGTCCATGGACCGCATTAGCCATTTACTATTGGGTGGACTATATATAAGTTCCTTTGTCACTTCAGTTTTATAAAAGAATAACGTATAAAGTATAAAGATCATAATGGTGACTCATCTATAGCCTAGCATTGACATGCCGTGCACGTTATAATCTTTATACCTATGTTCGTATTTAATTGAAACAAACTTAAACAAACATTTCTATTAAGGCTGCGAAAGACTTTCCTATTTGAGTCGACGTCGGTATATCGCAGTTTATTGCTGGTGTAGGATGCAACCTTTAACTTGACCTTGGCTACAATATTGATAAGAAAGCTCACTTTTATTTATGCGATGTAAGGTTTAACAATAATACGGAATGGACTTAGACGCTGTAACATATCTTAATAAAATACAAAACACAGTATTCTGTGAGAGCGTGGAACTTGTCTGTTCCCTGGTCGAGCCGACCTATTCGTTCTTCAACCATAACATATCTGCAGCGTGGCTCTACCACATTAGAAGGCCCTACTAAAAGTCATAGGTCAAATTTGGTTACAGCGCCATCTATCGGAATCGAGATTTTTTGACATTTTTCACGAGGTGAAATAGCGTAATGATTCTCTTTAAGCCGTCATCAATTAGCAGTTTATATTAAACAATAGCAAAGAAGTAATTAAATTTGTCAACTTCATCAGTGCCCTTGTGGTAGCGACATCGACGTGTTTGGTCTCCATGAAAATTCATGTAAGAAAAGTGTTGGCAGGTTTTCCCGCCATGGTTTTTTGAACGATGTCATCCGAAGAGCTCTTGTCTCTATAAATGTTCCCTCAGTTTAAGAGCTTTGTGGAATATTTAGAGAACATGGCAAGAGACCCGAAGTTCTTACTTTGGTCTCTTGGGAGAGAGGTAAAACGCGTAGACACTATGGCGGCCTCTCATCTCAGGGTACCTCGTTTAGAGCCGGAGCGGCATCAGAGGCAGCTGAACTGAGTAAGTGGCGCAAATATGAGTCTCTGAGAGATGACTACATATTTGTGCCAATTGCTATAGATACTATCGGTTCATGGGGTCTACGTGCGGTGAAGTTCTTAAAGGAATTCCATCCGCGGCTGGTCGTTGCTGCTGGTGATAAGAGGTCTGGTTCTTTTCTCGCTCAAAGTTTAAGTATAGCCATTCAGCTGGGAAACGCAGCCAGCGTTCTTGGCACGATACGGCGGGGAGTAGGACTATATGATATTTAAGTTTCTAGTTTTGTTTTTTATTATTATTATAGTTTTTAATATTTTTATAATAAAATATGTTGTATTATCTTATGTAATATTAATTAATAAATAAATGCAAGTACAAGAAAGTAGAAAAAAGCATAAAATTCAATAGAATTTGCAGTTATGCCGGCAGTTTCTACGCTCGTTCCGCTTCCGGCCTAACTCAACAACAATCCAGTGGTGTCAACCGTATCCAATGGCTCAACGCGGCTATAGCACGGTGGTCGTGTACCGAATGCCAAAAGCAGTCACCCATGCAATTACAAACCACGCTGATATGCTCACAGTTAATGACCATGGAGGTTTTATGGACCGCAAATTAAATTCTGATGGATATTTAACACGTGGAAGCCCTACAGTAAGCTACGTGAAGTGTTTAAAAAAATGATTGAAATCTCTCACTTGATGAGAATAATAACTTTATCCAATTTAGATACGGGTTTTAATGTTACCTTATGCTAAAGTCTATTTTTAACAAATGAATAGAAATAATTAAGTAACAGGTTTTTACGTGGTAGAGCTATGCTGCAGCTATATTAATAGTATATTTGTAGCACGAATGGGTCGGCTCGACCGGGGAAGGACCACGCTCTCACAGAATACCAGCGTAAAACAGCAGCTTATCACTGCTGTGTTTCGTATAGTGAGTGTAGGGAACCGGATACCGAATACCAGCGTAGAATAGCAGCTTAACACATATGATGAGCGTAGAGAACCGGAGACCCTTTTTACTGGAAAAGAGGCATTCCATATTAGTCCTCACGGATGACAACGCATCTGAATTTTGATTCGTAAATGAGGATTGATGTAGATATCTATGGGCCACAGCAACCACTTACCATCAGGTGGACTGTGTGCTCGTTTGTCTTCCACGTAGGGTTTGAGTCCCGGGACTTTCGGGTCGAGACTTGAGACGAGACAAGATTGTCAAAATTGTTATGTAATCATTTTTATTTTCAAATAATTGAAGGAGCCTAGCGCCATGTGTTAGTTTAATGAATAATTACTTGGTCTACTACGTAATTACTGAGTACGCAACACAATAAATGAAACAAATATGTGATTATGAGAATTAACAATGAGATTATGAATTATGAATAAATACTAGAATTACTACTTTTTAACTAAGTTCGTTTCATAACTAAGATTTAACTGTTTAGAAGTGCATCCGTGTGTGACTAAAAGAAATAAACAAATCAATTAAATACTAAGACTGAAATTAACGTTAGAAATTAACTCATTTAAAATTCTTCAAAAAAAGGCTTACCCATCATAAAAAAAACAAAAACGCTTTTTCTCAAAAGTCTCGAAGTCCCGAGAATTCCCGGGAGATTGATTACAGGCTGTCCCGTGTCCCGGGACTTTGAAATTGTCGGGAATTCCCAAATCATACTTCCACGCCTGTTTAAAAATAATACGTTGATAGCAGTTCAATACGATAACAGCATTCATTAAGTTAATTAAGTGAAAAGTTCAAGCGTTTCAACAAAACATAGGTCATTGCCGTAAAAATATTTTATGAAACTTAACGTTCATTATTATTTTAACCCCCTAAAATACCGGAATAATACGCTTTTAACGTAATTTTCCTACATTATTGATACAATTAGAAGATAAAACTGTGTTTTATACATTGTAAATGTGTTATGACTGTTTACAAAAACGTTAAGATCCTGCTGAGCGTTCTTCTTTTTAACGATTATTTATTTCCAGTATAAATTACATTCCTTGTGCATTTGTGATGTATTTGTTTTTGCGTTGACGGTGTGTACACAATTCTCTTGTTAATTATCCTAATTAGATCAAAGGTGAAACCGATAAGTTGAACGCTTTTTCAAAATTATAACTTTAAAAGGTGTTAGGGTTAAAAAAATGGCGGAATAAATTATGCTACTGACTTTGAGATGGTTGTTGTTTTTCCGTTTTATTATAAAAATGTTATTAATTGATTGTATTGGGCTTAAACCGTGGTTTAAGAATAGTCCTTCTAAA
This sequence comes from Parnassius glacialis, assembly GCA_033319125.1. Taxonomy (NCBI): domain Eukaryota; kingdom Metazoa; phylum Arthropoda; class Insecta; order Lepidoptera; family Papilionidae; genus Parnassius; species Parnassius glacialis. The sequence goes on from JAVANC010000025.1 coordinate 31,421,833, forward strand.
TTAAGAAGTCGCTTACCCGCGACCCTAAATTCTTCGCGAATTTTTTTTTGGCAATCTAATTTTAGTTTGCATTCTTATATAAAACAGTAAGTTCTAGTTAAAGCACTGCCCGTCAGTCAATATTTGTATGCAATACTTCGTACATACAAAGTGATTGACAAGGCAGCTAACTCATTATACTTTAGATTATTTATAAACTGCTTTTTGTACCTATTAAATATATAAATAATTTTATGGGGTACCTGGTGGCTCCTAGATATAGTTTGAGCCGGTAGTTTGGTCCACTGTTGTCGAGATCCAGAATCCACCTGTAGTATATTTATATTTCAAATAGGTGTATCAGTCAAATGCGTCACAGTCTTTAATAATATTGGCTATGCATACCCTACAATACTGAATAAAATAGCAACATGGTTAATGCACTGCGGCTTAGCGACAGTACCTAATAGGTAAGATGGTAGCACCTACGACAACGTAATACTAAGCCAAAAAAGAACCCTGCCACCTACAGTGTAGAGAACCGGAGACCTTTTCTACTAGATACAAGGCATTTCATCTTAGTACTCAAGGGTGACAACGCATCTGCATTTTGATTCTTAATCGAGGATAGATGTAGATGTCTATGGGCCACAGCATCCACTAACCATTACGTGGACTGTGTGCTCTTTTATCACCTGCCACAGGCGCACGTTGTAAGAAGTGTTTTCCTTAAAGGCAAGGCAACAAATATGGTTTGATGATCTCAGTACTAAACATCGCACTACTTTAACGCCGCTTCCTAATGCTGGTCTGGTTATTTTACGTCTGACGTAATCGAGATGATTAAACTGGCATCGACTGGAAGCTGTTACATCTTTCTAGCATGATCTTTTACGACCCCTACGGGAGTTGAGATGATGGATTTTAGTTCGGATAAAAACACGTTATACCCATGTGTGTGGTATATAATTAAATTAAATTCTCCATTCATAAAACACACTATTTTGTTATAAGTGGTAGAGCCACGCTGCAGCTATATTATGTTTGTAGCACGTATGGGTCAGCTCGATGAGCCCACACTCTCACAAAATACCAGCGTAAAATAGCAGCTTAATGCCGCTGCGGTTCGTATGGTGAAGGTGTAGAACTGGAGACACTTTTTACCGGAAACGAGGCATTCCATCTCAGACCTCAAGGGTCTGAGATGAAATCTGCAATTTGATTATTGATCAAGAGCCACAGCGCCCACTTACCATCAGGTGGAAAGTGTGTTCGTTTGTCACCTTTCTTCTATAAAGAAAAACTCTCGCCTTTCTCTCTCTATCTCTCTCTACCTAATTAATTTTCAATCTTTGTTTACTAAGAAATTCACAATATTTACAAATTATAACGACATGATAAATCTACTGTTATGGTATGTTAAAAGCAATAAAATACTGGCCACCTAGAAAAAATTTGAATATGGAATAATCTTTTCACACAATTAACATTAGTGGAATACCACGACAGTTTTGCGTATTAACGGAACTGCGACAAAAAGTGTCATGTGTTTCTCATGAGGGAATAACACACGAAGTCGGTACTATCCGGCATCCGATAGAACCGGCTCCGGTTTTTGCAGCAATCACTTTTATTGAGACATTATACAGATATTCGCTGAGCGGTGATCCGATCGCTCTATTGATGGAGTGCCAGACGTTTAATTATGTTGCGTCTCAATTTATCGCCGTTTAAAATCGTATTATGCATCTATATAAAGATGTAGGCTTCCCTTTAGTAGCTATAAAGAAAGTTATACTAACTGTTCCTATCATTAGTATATCGATTTAAAATTTTGCTAAAAGAAATGAAATATTATACCAGCTTTTAGTAATTCACACTTGGTAATAGTTGCGTAAAGTTCTTAATAATAATAATAAATGTTCATTTATTGAAACATGGGTATATAAAAATTAGTTTCTAGATGTATTTTTCATGTTTTCGTCTTTTCAGGCGTACAAATACAATGGGATAAAAGGAAGTGTGTATGCGATGGTTAATATGACTAAAAACTATAGAAAATCAAAAGAAATAAAACACGTCACAGTCAAAATTATTTCAAAATTAAATAAATTGTCTTTTTAAGTATACATTTAAAATGTCAGTTTCATTATATTATATAAAAAAATCTCATAATTAATACATAATTATGTAATAAAATGTATTATATTAAAGAAAGATGTATAATTATTATTGATAGTAAAGTATGTATTAAGCAATTTGATTAAAAGATTGCAATATTTAGAATTTATCAACGAGGAAGTCGGATAATATACCGAGTATGATGATAAAATTTTGTTTGACAAGTTTCACTTAAGCTGAATTTCTTTTTATATATGTTACTTGTACTATTATCTATTCTGTGATTATGTTTAGGTTTGTTGTAAATTATTGAAACCATACAAAATAGGCACCTCGCTCCGAAGATCGGACCAGAAACTAATAATTTAAAGTTGAAGGTAGCCGTGGTTAATTATGACATTCGAAAAATATATTAGGAAGGTGAACATAACCCGTGACCATAGGTGCTGCGAAGTACTTGAAACGCCGGGAACATAGTAAGAACTAGGTTCATTCAATGACAAAAATTCTTTAAAAATCGTACTTTGCATTAGGTTTATGTACAGAATTCTGCGTTCAAATAGAATGTCAAAATTAACAACTCTCATGTTGCTATATCGAAAGCAATGCTGTCAATCATACATAAACAATCACGCCTGTCACCCAGAGGGGTAGGCAGAGACTATGGACTTCCATTTGGCATGATCCTGACACACCTCTCTCGCTTCCTCCACATCCATATACCTACGCATACACGCTCGTCGGTTAAAGGTACTCTTAATTTGGCCCATTTTCAATATATCGCCAATTTGGTCGATAAACTTTCGCCTAGGGCGACCCTTCCCGACTGCCATTCACCTCTGCAACATAAACTTGCTTTGTCACTCTTTCCTCATTCATTCTTTCTACATGACCAAACCACCGAAGCATACCTTTCTTAATCCTAATCACAACATCATCTTGCTGTCAATCAGTTATTTTATTTTCATCCAAAAAATGGCATACCCAGAAAAACGTTACGTTTTCCGTGTTAATCGTAATTTTGTACCACTACACCCCTGATGGCAAAGTTACCTTCCATTGGTAAAGTTGCCAGACTTCACTGTATTTATAAAGAATGCTTTTATAAAACGATCATAATATGTAAAATTCTACCGCAAAAAGCATTACACATATACTTAAACAAAATCAAACGTAATATAATCTAGATTTGCAGACTGGGTAACATTTGTGTAAAGTTAAGTATCCTCGCATCGCACCTGGTGGTCTATTTAAAGAATAAAAATTAGCACGAATAGCTAACTAACTTCCCTAAGTTAATAACACATGAGAATGAATTATCTGTTTTCCGGTATCAGCAATAACGATCGAATATAAAAGTTCAGTGTGAGCTGCACCTAACGGGTCCGTAGAGCGTAACGCACTCGGGCCATACGTACGGTGAAAATTGCAAAAAATAATAATTCATTAATACAACGACTAATAGCTGAGAGCGAGTAGTGCGTTCAGTAAGTGTATGATTTTTTATAGAAAAATAGTCACAAACGAGCACACAGTCCATGTGATGTCAGTAAGTAGATGGCGTGGCCCAAAGACATATTCATCTATCCTCGATTAATAATCAAAATTATCATGAAACAGATGCGTTATTTCCAGTATAAAGGTTTCTGGTTGACTAAAATCACAAACATATGTATGAGAAATAAGCAAATTTTATAGATATTATATCACATTGACTCCTACATTTGTCCTCGAATAGGAAACAAAATATAGTAGGCACATTCTCCCCCCTAAGTACCAAGATAGAACGCAACGCTACCAGTAATAATTTAAAATTAAAAATTTTGTACAGCCGACTTCAATATAAGCGAATTCAATATAGGTTATTTAAGAATAACTCAATAACCATTGGTCTGACCTTGATCAAATTCATATGGGACCACACGAGAACTATCAGCTTTCATATAAAAAAAGAATCATCAAGATCGGTTCACCCAGTACGAAGTTATGAGATAACACACATAAAAAAAAACATACACCCGAATTGAGTACCGTCTCCTTTTTGGAAGTCGGCAGAAAAGGGGCTTGCGTTCTCTACACTCATATAGAAACACAGCAACGTTAAGCTGCTATTTTACGCTGGTGTTCTGTGAGAGCGTTGGCCTTTACCGGTATTATATAGCTGCAGCATGAATCTACCACGTACAAACGATGGCTTTTAATTGATTGCTTGAATTTTAGATGTGCATTTTTTATAGAAGATGGGGCAAACGAACATACGGCTCACCTGATGGTGACTCACTTACACACCGCCGCCCATTAACAACCGCAACACCAGGGGAATTGCAGATGCGTTGCTGGCCTTTTAGAAAGCCGTAATCTCCATTCTTGAAGGTCGCTAAGTCGTATCAGTCCGGAAAAATCGCCGATGGTAATCAATTCCACAGAGAAGTTGTACGAGGATGAAAACTCTTAGTTAAACGCACAGTCGTGGACCGCCAAGCATCCAGATGTTGAGGATGGATTTATTATTGTTAATTCTCACACCTTGGAAGAACTGCAACTAATATTTAGGGAAATGTTAACAAAGTGATGATATTTTTTTTATAAAATTAGGGTAACAAGCGAGCATACAGTCCACCTGACGGTAAGTGGATGATGTGGTCCACATATATCTACAATTATCGTCGATTAGGAATCAAAATACATATGCGCTGTCATCCACGAGGACTAAGTTGCAACGACTCGTTTCCAGTAAAAAGGGTTTCCGGTTCTCTACACTCACCATACGAAACATAGCAGTATTCTTCTGGTATATTATCTTATCCGTTAAATTATCCTATACGCAGCAGATTCTCTGTCCATAATATTGTCAGCAAATGCATTAATGAACTAACTCTAGGATTTGTGATTTTGATGATTCTTTGAATGACTTATAGCCCTACGTTCATTTAGGAACATGGACAGTTAGAAACATGAATCCAGATATAAATGCAATATCCCAAGTAACTGAGTCATTGTGCGACAGCCAACTGTTGGACATGTACACGGCGGGACAACTCTTCTAAGGCGCAGCATTAAGCATAATCTTCCACTCCACCTCCATCCATTTACTACCACCCGTATAACGGAGATGTCCATCTAGCCAAACGTGTCTTTAGAGCCGGATGAGGCCTGAACAACCCGATTGAAATTTGAAGCGGCTGTAGCCGAATGGTTCGAACTCAGAAATTTGTTATTTCGAAGGGAGTTTTGGCGGGAACTTGACCGGCGGTGGTTTGCTGCTCCTATGTTATTGTTTAAATAATGGTTTGAAGTGGACTTTGATATGTAAAAGTGGTGCGATTTTGTGTATTAAGTGTCTGCGCATGTGAACTATTAGTGGAAACTGTGAAACAAGTGCTCTGATGGTGATGTGATTCTCAAGTAAGGTGTCTGTCTGCTTAGGCGGCTAGAGATACCATCGCCAACCGTCAGCTGTCTGCTGGCTCAAGTTCCCGTCAAAATCTCCCAAGGGCTGCACAATGTGACGCATCAATATATTGGGAAGCAGTATACTATGAAGGATAATTATTATAATATATTGTAACTTCAAGCTCAGAAGGGCTAGATCCCTGAGCCGTAAAGCCAATTATTAAGAATAAGAATTTCGAATCCGCTGTTCAACTACTGCGGTGAACCAATCTTAACACAAGCATTTTAAAACTTACCTAGAGTAGTTAACGGGAGTTTTAGTAATGTTAATAGCGTAACTTGTCTTTTTTTAATATCATAAAGATAGAAAGAGGAACTGTTCTCTCTTTATCAGCCAGTATTTTGTGAAGGTGGCGTAAGAGAATCCATCGCCTCATTTCGTCCCGGGGGTGTAGTTAAAGTTAACTATAGAAAAAGCCAAAAAGTTCTCATAGCTTTCAATAGATGGCGGTATAATCAACTAGTTCACGCCAGATGTAAAATACCCAGAGTTAGACGTCTGGTACTAAGATCATCAATCGGGAAATCAAGCATAACATTTAAGACAATTTCCCCATAAAGCGGGAAACTTTTATGTCCAGTAGTGGATTTTACGACCTGATAATAATGATCATCTTGCTAAACATATAAAACATTTGAAACCATTAAAACTATTTAAAAGTAGGTATTATCGCGAGTATGAATGTTTACTAAACCGAAAATAACGGTAAATCCGTATTAAGAAACATAATGATATAAAAATGGACCCTCCATTTTTCTAGACTTCCGCTACGAAGTAAAACATTTATGGTAATCTTGGACCTAACGTAGCGCTTCGTGGTAAACGAGGAGCTCTATATGACTCGTTAATATTTCTTTGTTTCTTACTATTACTCGTTACGCGTGGGGTAACCAAGTTTTTTTGAAATAAATACAGTGCAACTGCCTGATTAAGGAAATCCATAATTAAAAGTGCAAAATATATACGTTATATTTTTACATTGTGGTTACAAAGTCTATAACCTTATTTGCTTCTGGTACATGGCGTAATAAGCATGATGATACCAAACCATTATTATTTCAGCTTCACAACAGAGGTCGCCAAGTAATGCCACCACGCACGGTCCTAAGCCATTTGCGTTTATCGACTTCCTGCATGTCTTACTAGGTACTTCATTTACCAAGTGGGAGGCGTGCGCTCCGAAAGTGCGAGGCTGCCATTTTAGAAACCTTTCACTCCATCGGTTGTCGGTTACATTAACTATATGGCTGACCCATTGCTACTTAAACGTACTGATCTGTTGGGCTATGCCGATTACTCTGGTTTTGTTGCGGATATCATCACTACTGACACTATCATACAAAGAAACTCCGAGCATAATCCTCCTATAGCTAGATGAGCGATCCTAAACTTCGCCTTTCAACCAACGTGATCCACGTCTCAGTTCCATATGCCATCACTGGAATACGCTCTGGTTGTAAACTCTTATTTTAAGGTTTTGAGGGATACTTGAACTTTATACGTGGTAGAGCCATGCTGCAGCTACGAGTATATTAGTTGTATAGTTTGTAGCATGAATGGGTCGACTCGACCGGGGAAGGACCACGCTCTCACAGAATACTGTAAAGCGTAAAATAGCAGCTTCACTGCTGTGTTTCGTATAGTAAGTGTAGAGAACCGGATAAGAAAACTGGAAAAGAGGCATTCCATCTTAGTCCTCACAGGTGACAACGCATCTGCATTTTGATTTGCAAACGAGAATAGATGTAGATGTCTATGGGTCACAGCAACCACTTACCATCACTGGTGGACTGTGTGCTCGTTTGTCACCCTATCCTATAAAAAAAGATATGTTGTAATCTCCCGAGCGGTTAAATTACAGTATGTGGTATTTACGAAGTAAAGTACAACCACTCCAGCGATAGACTAGACTAGCAATGGGAAGGAAAGTCAAAGGAGCGAGACATCCAATATATTTTTACAGAATGAGAGTAACGATGGGGCATTCAGTTCAACTGATTGTAGATAGGGGCGGTATCATACAGACACATACATCAATCCTCGATTAAGAGTCAAAATGCAGATGCGATGTTTCTCCTGGGGACTATGATGCCTCGTTTTCTTTGGTTTTCTACACTTACCATACGAAACAGCAGCATTAAGGTGCTATATTACGTAATGTGAGTACGTAGTAAGGTGAGTGTAGAGAACTGTAGACCCTTTTTTTTGGAAAGGAAGCATTCCTCAGGGGTGAAAACACATTTTCTTTTCTACCGACTTCAAAAAGGAGACGATACTCAATTCGACAATATTTTTTTCTTTTCTTTTTGTGTGTTACCTCATAACTTTTTTCTTGGTAAACCGATTTCGATGCTTCTACTTTATTTTAAAGCTGGTGTTTTTCATGTGGCCCAATGTTAATATTTATTAGGGTATAACCAATAGTTTTTGAGTTATTCTTAATAATTTATACTGAGGTCGGTTATACAACATTTTTAATTTAAAATTATTGATTTTAAGAATGGACTGTGCGCTTGTTTTTTACCTTATTTTAACGATATGGGGTAAAGGTTACATCACCATTACATACATCACTACACGACACTACATCACTACACGACCCTTAACGTCATAAAATTGAGTACGGTTATATATAAGGGTACGATACTCCGTTTCGAGTATATTACCCTAATAGAAAGGTCATACGCCTAATTGTCGGCCGCTTATAAACTGTAATACTTTTCCTTTTCTTCCTCCCATTTAGAAGAACCATAGCCTAATGTAATAAACTTATAATAAACCTAGTAATAGTTGATAAGTTGCATTCCATTTATTAAATAGGTTTAAGTAAGCGTGAGCTTTAGTAACTAAATAGATTATCACGCAGAGAAACCCCGAGCATAGCCCTCTCCATAGCTACATCTATCCGCAGTAGAACCAGAGTTATCGACATAGCACAAAGAATTAGTAAGCTGAAGTGGCAATGGGCCGGCCATATAGCTCGAAGAACCGACAACCGATGAAGAAAAAGGTTCTCGAGTGGCAGCCTCGTACCGGTAGGCGAAGTATAGGGCGTCACTAGATGGAGGGTCGACCTGGTAAGACATGCAGGAAGTCGATGGATGCAGGGGACTGAGGGCCGTGCTTTTTGTCATTCCTTGGGGGAGGCATGTGTTCAGCAGTAGACTTGTGAAGGGCTGTAATGATGAATGATGAATGAAATAGATTATCGACCTAATAAGACGTGCAGGAAGCCGATGGATGCAGGTAGCTAAGTGCCATGTTTTGTAGTATTGTTTGTAGGGGGCCTTTATTCAGCAGTGAACTTGTGAAGGGTTGTAATAATGATTTTTTTAAAGTATAACGACGACAAACGAGCACACAGTCCACTTGATGGTATGTGGATGCTGTGGTCCATAGAAATTTACATCTATTCTCGATAAAGAGGCAAAATGCAGATGCGTTGTCACCCGTGAGGACTAGATGAAATGCCTCTTTTCCAGTAAAAAGGGTCGCCGGTTCTCTACACTCACCATACGAAACACAGTAGTGTTCAGTTGCATTTTACGCTGGTATTCTGTGAGAACGTGGTCCTTCCCCAGTGGATACGAACTATTCGTGCTGCAGCATGACTCTATCACGTAAACAAACGATAATTATGCAGATGATGATAGTATGTGTACTCGTGGTAGGGGCTTAGTTCTACTGCTAAGAAGTGGATCTCTATCCTAAATTACTAACAAAATTTAGAAGCGCTGTCACCCCTGAAAACTAGGATGGAATGCCCCGTTTCCAGAAAAAGACATCATTCACTATTTGCCCTAGATTACAGTGAAATAGAATATTTAATGTATATAATACTACATATTGAAAGTATTTTTTTTTGTTTACCATTGGTTCGGAAAATATATTTGTCCTTGGAAGAATAAGCAAAAAAAACCAGTGGAGTTATTTATTAATATAATATTCTACTTTATTATTTATACAATATAAACGAAGCTGCTATTACACGCTGGTGTTTTTTCAAAGTGTAATCCTTTACTCAAACGAGCCGACCTATTCCAGCTGCAGCGGTATTTCTAAATTTAGTTTATAGTTTTTTTTTTATACTAAATTATCGCTTCGACTAAAACTATACACAGAAATAACTGTTTGCTAGTGTCTCGAATTATCATTTTATTTCTCGTACCAATCTCGACCGTGGTAACGTTGAATTCAAACAAATTACGTATTCAAGTTTTTCCCGTTTCGTTTACGAAATAATGAACAATTTATCAAAATAGATATAGATACAGAGATAGCTTCAGCTGTAAAGATGTCATGTTTATGCTAATCAGGAGCACAGAACATGTAAGGATTAATTATCTTCGCGCAACGTGTCATGCGCCGACAGAGACACAAGTTTTTGTATCTAACGCTGTGCGTTTTCTATTTGTTAGTTTTGTGCAGTAATAAATATTTCTTCTGTGTGGAGTAAAACGCATTAATCGTCGTTTTCAAATAGTCGAGTATATCTTTAGACGACTTTTAAAAATTGCCAACTGGAGTCCGGTTACCCGATACGCGGTAAAATAAGCAATTAGCAACACTCAACGTCACTGCAACAAGAGCTTGCTGTGGAAATAATTTGTAATTTTGAAATGTTCTTTTATTCCGCATTCGAGCATGAACATAATATTGTAACGGCATTGGGGAATCTTTTAGCTCCCAAAGTGAACTTCTTTAAGGTGTAAGCCTTTTTCTATTTATCTGTATTGAAAGAATATACGGTATAATTCTATATTTCAAAAACTGGCAAGTGCGAGGAGGATTCACAACCTGAGGGTTCCTCATAAACTCTTATGTATGTAGTTAGTTCATCCATTCCGGGAAGCATAGGTAAGGTGAGCACCGAATATTACTCTAACGAAAAAGTAAGTCAGCTTGAAGGCGTAGGTTCACCCATACTTCAGTCTATATCATGTTTGATGCTTCAAATGCAAATAGTAATTTGTAATCGCTATGTTGATGCGACGCTACGCTAATGTGATATATTTTAAATTATCGATGAGGTTTTTCATATTTTTTCTCTTACTTGTTAGAATTCGTATCTTGTGAATTGCATAATAACTCTTTAATACCCTCTACGTTTTTGAGAGTGAGTTTGTGAAAATGTGTGACATAATTGGTCGCATCTTTTAAATGGGTTTCTTAAAAGTTTAAATTATTTACCCCTCCAAGGGACCGTATACCTTCACTTTCATCATCAGATGATGAATTTTCCTCCCTTAAATTGGTTTGAATTTTATCATTTTTGTATCTGTTTTAATTTTATGTATACCTGTAAAGAGCAAATTACAGGTGTACAATGCAAAGTGTTATGTATTTTAATATCGATATAATTGTAAACCTACTTGATAAAAATAAAATATAAATCAATTACTCTGTACAAAATACATTAAGTTTTCAAATATCACTTCATGCAACTTCTTACGAAGATCGGCGACTCCAGTACTTTCGTATGTAATTAAATTGTCTACTGTCTATAAACAATGTTTTGTCTACGACATTGACTGATTATCTTCAATCGTCTTCCCATGGAAGAAGAAAAGATTATCTAATTCGGCATTACTGTTTATGTACTTACTCTTTCATTAACATCGACAAAATAATCGCGATCTGCCATTCTCAACTATTTCTTTGTACTGCTTTCTAATTTCAATCTTTAGGAGCATCTGAGGTCCAATCAAAAACGATCTTTGTTTTGTTTCTTTTTAGTTTATTTTCAATCGCAATTTCGAGATCAGTTACTCCGTTAGGCCAGTGAATTGTTTAATACCCATTAATCATACGAAACTAAATTGTTTAGTGGTAATTGTGATGGAGCAGTGTAATTTGAAGCAATGCGCATTAAAATAGAGTTTAGTTTTGTGTATGCTTAGTTTTAGATTTTGAGGCGAAGCGTATACTAACACGGACAGATTGACATTTAAACGTTTATGTGGAAGTGAAAGGCTGAGAAGGCGATATTTTTGATTAAAATTGGAAAATAATTGCGTCTCCCACGAGGTTGCGACGGTTCACGTAATGGTGCCGCTTTTTTCCGTCCTAGACGTTTAGTCTCGGTTGGACCGAACCGGTTATTTCCGGTTATTTCGTTTGTATTTTTCATGTTTATTTTCTCTACATCCAATTTTCTACGAGAATGTAATATAGGCTACGGTATTATATTTTTTAAATTAGTAGACATTCCGTCTTAGGCCTCAAAAGTGGCAACAAATCTGTGAGCCTAAGTTGTTGAATGCTATTGTCTATTAACATCCATTAACATCCATCATGTATCTCAAATGTTAAATAATGGATCGTTGGTCGTGTTATGGTAGTGTAAGGGAATCGGTCATCCCAATGTTTTACGTTGTACATGCTGCAGCTAAATTATGGTTGCAGCATGAATGGGTCGGCTCGACCGGGGAAGGACCGTAGAATACTAGCGTAAAATAGCAGCTCGATGCTGTTTTGTTTCGTATGGTGAGTGCAGAGAACCGGAGGCCATTTTTACTGGAAACGTGGCATTACATCGTAGTCCTCAGGGGTGGCAACGCATCTGCATTTTGATTCTTAATTGAGGATAGATGTAGATGTTTATGGGCGACCAGCATTCACTTACCATCAAATGGGCTATGTGCTAGTTTGCCACTCTTATTCTATAAAAAATGGTTCCGTAGACGTAATAGGCATATCAAAGGACAACGGTGCGCGATGAGATATTAATCGTCATCAATAGTGGCGATTAGATACGTCAAATTCTTCCTACAACGAAGATGTCCTGTAATGAAATATTAAAGGCTGATAAAGAAAGAAAGCAAGCTAAAAAGGCATTGGGCCGACCACAAAGCTTGGAGAACCGGCAACCGATGGAGAAGAAAGGTTCTCGAGTGGCAACCTCGTATCGGCAAGCGTAGTGTAGGGCGGCACGCTAGTAGAAAGAGTGACGATCTGGTAAGACGCAGGTGCCTCAGAACCGTGCTTTGTGACATTTCTTGGGGGAGGCTTTTGTTTAGTAGTGAACTTACGAAGGGCCGTTATGATGATGATGAAAGAAAAGAGGATAAAAAGTGAGTCAACTTTACTAACCTTTTCACTTGGAGGCATTCCATTTTAGCACTCTGAGGTTGCAACGTACGTGTCTATAGGGCGACAGCGTACGTGTCTACTTAGTACCAGGTGAATAACACACATTGACTGTGCAGAGATCGGGAGCAGGACAAACGGCTTTACGTTCTTTTCAAAGCACGAGGGTGGAACACTGCGGACTTCCTGACTCCGGACTACTAGGAATTTCATGACAGCAAACCATAAAATCTGACTGTGGCCCAACCCGGGATGCTAATAAATAGACTACCGACAACGTAGTTATACACAAAAACTCCCTTCCGGCCTAACCTACACAGCTCGAAGTAATGTTTAACACTAGACTGTAGTGTTAAATATGGGCTTCTATAATTTAAAATTAAAATTTTGTACAGCCGACTTCAACATAAGCGACTTCAATATAGGTTATTTAAGAATAACTAAATAACCATTGGTCTGACCTTGATCAAATTCATACAATATTATATTCAAACATACAACTATCAGCTTTCATATAAAAAAGGAATCATCGAAATCGGTTCGCCCAGTACAAAGTTATGAGGTCACACACATAAAAAAAACATACACTCGAATTGAGTACCGTTTCCTGTTTGGAAGTCGGCAGAAAATGGGATCCATACATCAACTTACAAATGGAAATTTAATAAAAAGTTAACTAAAATTGCTCACCTCTGTTCCCAGGAGTGTGTATGATACCAAAGTAAAAGCATATAAATATTGTTGCACTAAATTTGTAATTAATTACAGTTCTTTAGGTTCCTAATATAATTTACAAGAACTGCCAACATCAGGCATAAGTTAGCAAGGCACAAGGCATTAAGCGTAGGCGAATTAATGCATTTGTCAAATTACAAATGTTAATAGGCAACTTAATTTTTTATTTTGCTTTTGACATTTGAGGCAAAAGCGTGCGCAACATCTGCCTATAATCAGTTAAAATAAAATTATTTTTGCATTATTAAATCGCCCGAGTGCGTGTGGCCTGCAATATAAATTGTGGAACGATAATTAGATTAGAAAAAATTGTAAATTATAATTGAAAGTGGAATATTAAATTAGAGCATTAAGTATTCTGATATAATTGCCAATTATTTTTCCAAAACAAAAATATTTACACTGCATTTTGCTCCATAAATTAGGCGGTTCTGTACAAAATTGGAAATAATGAGATCGGCCTGGTTTTGAGCAAAAAATTGCGATGCCATTTATCTGAGATGTTTGTTGAATTACATGTCGAGCTAGTAAAAAGGTTACATGGAAAAAAAATCGAAATTAACTGTTGACACATTTCTAAGTGTCGGTTACATTAGTTTCTTCCCTACCATATAAAAGGCCCATATACAGCAGTAATAATACTCATAGAAAGTCATTATGAAGTATAATTTACCACTGGTTCGGAAAATACCTCTGACCTGGGAAGAACCAACAACAAACTTGGCGGTACTATTCAACAAAATAAAAACTATTCACAACCATGTACTTTGCTGTTTAATTAATTATACAAATAATCGTTTCAGCTGTAACGTTTAGTCTAGATTATAAATATTATAGTCTGCACTGAGTGCCTCCAGGCTTACCGTATAAGCATTATATTGGCCACAGATTGGTTCAGACGCAGACGCCTCTGCGTTACACGAAAACTCATTAACTCGTGCCACTACGAGTATGTTATGCCCTGTAGATTAGATAGTTATATCACTTCATTTTTATAAGTAATTTCGGAGTAATATGAAAAGGAAACAACTCTCAGACAGATAGGTCTGGTTAGTTACATTATGATTGGTTAGACTTAATTAAGAAAATCTATGTTAATTGAACTAACATTGATTTTATTAGTTCTCTAACATCTTCAAGAGAACGTTGTATAATTTTATATTTTAAGTTGTGATTTTAACCAGTGAAATTTACAAAAATTAGGTTTAAATTTTTTCAATATACCATGCTTTTATGTGCTTTCTGAAGCACGGAAACGGGAATTCTAACATATTAATTTTGAGCTATGGTCAAAATTTCAAGTCTCTAGTTCATCTGGAAGTTAGTTAAAAATCAATCACTAAATTCCACCCGAACAGACAACCACATAAACACGGTAGAAATACTGTTGATGTCCGTCGCAATTTAAGTAGATTATAACGGGTGGGCCATTTAAGATATGTAATTTGAATCGGCTATAAAAAAAAAACTGATAAATATTTTTCAAAGTTTTGTGTTTATTAAAAAGATTGAACATTTCCATTTAGGAATGGAAGAAAACGTCATTCAAATGACTGCCACGGCTTACAATACCCTATTCTATCAGTCAAACTTTTCAGTAAATTTTCGATTGTTTGAGCCTGTATTTAATCAATGGCAACTTCGATTTTATATTTCAAGTCGTCGATCGTCTCTGGATGGTTAGCGTAACATTTGTCCTTAACGGCACCCCACAAAAAAAGTCCAACGGAGCATTTCGGCTGATTATGCGATTTTCGAAAACAGTGCGCAAAAGTTCGATTGTTATGTTGACTGTGTGGCAAGTTGAGCCATCCTGTGGAAACCAAATGTCGTCTATGTCATCCTTTTCGATTATGGTAAAGAAAAAATTGTTTAGCAGTTTTGTTGCTCATTTTCGAAGAAAAATGGTCCAATGATGCCGCCAGACCAAAATCCGCACCAGACAGTCACTCGTCGTGAATGCATTGGTTTCTTCACGATGACGTTGGATTTTCTGAGTACCAGATACGACAATTTTGGTTATTGACGTATACTCCGAGGTGGAAATGAGCTTCATCTGAAAAATGATTTTCCGGTAAAAATGCTCATCTTCGATCAAACGGTCTTCGGCCCATTGAGCAAACCGAAAACGCATCGGATGGTCATGCGGCTTCAGCTCTTGCACTAATTGAACTTTGTACGCATTCGTACCAAGATCTTCATGCAAAATTCTTCTCAAAGAAGTGCCTGAAATTTTCAATTCTTGAGAACGATGACGAGTTGATGTTGATGGTTGTTCACGCAGACTCATAGCAGCAGCAGCGATGTTTTCAGTTGAGTGCACTGGACGAGTACGTACACGGGCTGTTTTAACTCGCTTCACAAATTGATCCACGAACTGCGTTTTTGGCACATCCTTTTTGTCAAATTTTTTTCGTAAATTTCTTACAGTTTGAATAGAAGACCACTTTGGAAATAAACTTTTAATACTTCTCAATTTTCTGCCGACTTCCAAAAAGGAGACGGTACTCAATTCGGGTGTAATTTTTTTTTATGTGTGTTACCTCATAACTTTGTACTGGGCGAACCGATTTCGATGATTCTTTTTTTATATGAAAGCTGATAGTTCTCGTGTGGTCCCATATGAATTTGATCAAGGTCAGACTAATGGTTATTGAGTTATTCTTAAATAACCTGTCTTGAAGTCGCTTATGTTGAAGTCGGCTGTACAAAATTTTTAATTTTAAATTATGTTCAAGCAAAAAGCGACCCATTTCATAAATGTCAAACATAAAAGTAACTTTCTGTCACAGCCGAAATGTCATCAAACCTTTCAACCTTAAAATAACCTATAGTTCCAATTCCAAAAGTTAGATTGAAGAACCATGTGTTCGTGTTTTATTTATTAAAAACATAAGCATTTTCTCCCGTTACGTAGATGCGTTTTACATACATAATTTACACAGGGACAAACATCCAGATTAGGAATATTAGACTCCCGGTCAACCTTCAAATAAATATTTGAAAATATAAAAAGGAAGGAAAATTTAATTTACTAGGTACCGCGGTAGATCAGGGGCTAACCCTACTGCCTACTGTGAATTTCTTAATATGCGAGCAACCTGAGTTCAATCCCGGCTGCACCACAGAAATTATTTCTGCAAATAGCAATAATTGCACTGATAGTATTATTACACACAACCTGTAGGAATTCCATCATAGTCCTCAGGAGTGACAGCGCATTATTTTATTTTGTTGTTTTTTTATTATTGTACGCAAATTGCTATAATTGTATATAATGTTGTATAAAGTTATTGGAACGAAGTTCTTTATCGGGCAGTACGAGTTTGCCGGATGGGGGCTAGGCGACAAAAAGTGTAAAGATTTTTCCATCACGGCCCCTTCTGACGTTGTGTAGACGGCGTTGGCGGCTATAAGGAAGCGAGATGGAATAATATCCATCTCTCTCTCACTTTTTCTTATTTTGCCATGAAAGAAATAATTTTTTAAATGACGCTTCATTTTAATAGACGCTAGTAATTTATTTATTTGTATTTGTTAATCAATAATATAATACGTCTATCAATAATAATATATTAAAAGCGTCAGTAGCCTAATGGCAGGCCGCGGACCGCGAACTCGAAAGGTTGTGGGTTTGAATCCGCCATTCGACTACCGTCGTGAACCACTTCTAACACAAGCATTTTAAGATTACCAGAAGTTGTTTAAGAGAATATTAGTAATGTTTAATAGCATTATTAGTATTTTAAAAAATACTACGAAAGGAACTTCGTTCCAACCGAGTGTTCCACGACACTCATGCTTTTTTTTTAATTTTCTTTCTTTCTTTTCATACGTGATAGTGTTTATTATACCTCCACGATAGAGGAGAAATTGTTAGAGTGGGGTAACTACTTTTCAAGTGGTAATAGATATATTATAATAATGAACCGAGCGGGATTAATACTGTTCATTATTAGGTACAAGATCGAATGTACCCATTATAAAAGATACTACGTAAGAAACATATTTGTTGTATCCATTTAAGTTTTACAAATTTGTACAGACGTAAGTTTTTCATAATTGACTCTTATTATACCGCATCAAACAAATGTTTCGGAATTTGTTCCACGAAATCTATACGTACGGTCGGCAACAAAATTATGCAACGTTTTCACATAAGAACGCTAATAGCACCTATTATTCGTTATTATTTTCAAATGCTTTTATATTTCCCTCATTCAGAAAACGGGCGAGTATTTTGTTTTATGCTAGAATGTGGGGTTTTTTGATATAGAATACTTTTAGTTCTATATCTTTTCTATCGGCCTTTAAAACCTCTGCTGGGAATGAATGGTATGAAAGATAGGATTTTGCCTTTATCGTCGCGATAGGCAGGTGAATGGACGACTGCAGTGCCACACGTGAGTACCTTTGACGCTGTTATCTGTTGTTGGTCTAGTATTGTACGTCTGCCATAAACGATATAGTTACACCGCCATCTATCGAAATCCAATTGAAATTTCTGCCATTTTTCGTAGTTGCCTCAGAGACGAAATGGGAAGATGTTTTTTTTACATCACCAACACACGGCAAATGTTAACTAGCCTTTTAATTTTTAATTAGAAGTTTAAATTATGTTTTATGTATCAGCTAGGATGGACCGATGTTTGCTTCTGCTGACACTTATTTAGAGTCCTTTTTTGAAGAAAATTTTAGCCAGCATTGGACTATTTAATAATAACTAAGGTTTTTGATGAAAATTATGACATTTTAGTGAAGAATAAGTATCATTGTTAAGTTAAACTAAAACAAAAAAAATATATGTTTTGTTAATAAATATCTTTGATAGAATAAGTGTGACGAATGAGTACACAGTCCAACTGGATGCTGTAGCCCATAGACATCTAGATCTATCCTCAATTAAGAACCAAAATTTAAATGCGTTATTACCCCTGAGGACGAAGATGTAATGTTTAATTACCAGTAAATAGGGTCACCAACTCTTTACACTCCCCGTACGAAACATAACAGCATTGAGCTGCTATTCTACGCTAGTATTTTGTGAGTGTTGTCTTTTCTCGGATGATCCGACTCATGTGCTGCAACCGCAAAATAGCTAGAGCGTGGCTGTACCACGTAGAAAAATATATGAATGGCACTATCAAATTCTTCATCATTACACCCCTAAGCAAATCTATTGCTGAACAAAGGGCTCCACTAAATTCAATACAAATAAATTATTTGCTATTGCTATTGCTATTCATCCTTCCGATATTATCAAATAATGAAATGTTCCTGACGACTCCATTCCATCACATATTTATAGCAATACAAGATTCCTTGTTTTCTTTGCTGACCTTACTATCATATTAAGCCCACTACACCCGCACCGCGGGCAGCGTTTAAATGACTTATCATTACGTAATTACTATCATTGTATACGCACACACGTTCTAAGTTTTACATATACACGAACTTACCAACACACACGCAGACAAATGAACAACTGTCAGTCAAAATTAAACGCCGTTCCCGATTACTCCAAACTTTGATATTTCAACAAAAACGCTAACAATACGTTTAAATTTTTCAATTATGATTGTTTTCGAAAACACTAGAAAAAATTAGTTTGATAAAAAGTATCTTAATTAATAATTAATTTCATTAATTAAAAAAAATATTCATAAGATAAAATACAACATAGACAAATAAAAACTTACAGTCTTATGTATAAAATAGTTCCATTGTTTAACTATAATTCAAGTTATAATTTATTTGATGGATAACTTTTATCTGACGATAGAAAAATCAGCCCCAAATGAAGTATCCAAATTACAAGAAAAGCTATTTGATCTTATAGATCTTTGTTACAATTTAGGGTTATTTTTTCAATTCCGTCCATTAAAATAATAACATTAAAATATTATATTATTCTTCACCTTATGTGCTTTTAAATCCATACATCGTTAGCTTTTCAAAAAATGTGCACGCATTTCTTCAAAGAGTTACATATACTCACCACAATGAACAGATAGAACAGATCGATGAACTCAGGGCTGCGCTCGCGCTGACAATGCTTACAAAATATATCACAAAAACTATGTTCAACTTACCAGTTGCATAGAATTAGTTATTTAATTAATCTCCCATACATACATAGTACTTACATACATAAACCAATGTGGTAGACACACGCTGAAGTTTAGTTATGATTACAGTACGAATGGGTCGGCTCAATCAGGGAAGGATTACTCACAGAATACCAGCGTAAAATAACTTAACGCTGCTGTGTTTCATATAGTGAGAGTAGAGAACGAAATGGAATCAACTGTTGTTGGAGAAAATGATGAGACGTTAGCGATTGTTAATAAAATCTAAAATATGTATAAAAATAATATTTGTTTGTTCGTATTTCATTCGCTGCTATACCGTTCGTCAGATTGCGGTAAAACTTTGTCAACATATTGCTTGCAATTCCGCAAAGATTATAAGCATACTTGGGCCCGGTAGCTTGCACTTTTTGTACGTGGTAGAGCCATGCTGCAGCTATATTAATAGTATAGTTGTAGCACGAATGTGTCGGCTCTATAGTCGGCTATAAAAAACTGGTTGCCAACCAGCCTACCAAGCTTAGCAGCAATGGCTAAGAGGACAAATTCGTGGACTTTGAAAGACTACAATATGGTGATGATGATGATTACACCTATACGTGGCTATACGTGGTAGAGCCATGTTATACACGGTAGAGCCATGCTGCAGCTGTATTAGTAGTATCGTTGTAGCACGAATGGGTCAGCTCGATCGGAGAAGGACCACGCTCTCACAGAATACTAGCGTTAAATAGCAGCCTAATGCTGCGGTGTTTAGTGTGGTGAGTGTAGAGAACCGGAGACCCATTTTACTGGAGGCATTCTATATTAGTCCTCACGGATGACAACGCATCTGCATTTTAATTCCCAAACAAAGCTAGATGTAGGTGTATAGGGGCCGCAGAAGCCACTTACCGTCGGGTGGACTTTGTGCTCGTTTGTCACCCTTATTCTATAAAAAAAAACTATTGTGGAATCCAGATATCACCTGTGCGAAGCCGGGCAGATTGCTAGTGTGTAATAAAATTAAGTAAAAACAAAAACTATGGATTTCGGCAAGAGCTCTGGCCAAAAATTACTGTTTAAAAAAACATATTTGGACTAAACAGTTTAAAGATGTGCTGACTCTTTTTCTTAACAGAAGAAATACCTCTGCACATCCTAACTGATTGCTGGCCCTCAATGCGCAAGGGTAGCACTCATCTGGGGAAATAACTTCTTAGCTCAGGGGAAATGAAAATAGTTACAGATATTACTATGAAGAAAAACTTAGAAGGGAACTATAGCTATTGCAGCGAACTCAATAGATAATATTGGTTTTGCTAGACCTATATGAAGTAATAGATCTGATATGAAGAAGAATGTTTGTAAAAATCTAGGTCTTATGTCAAGTAAAATTTAAGCATATGTAACGAAAGAAACAATTGTCGGATGTTTCAAAATCATAATAGTGGACGTCTTTGGAGAGTTTAGAATTGAGAGTAATTTACAAAAGCAAACCCGTTTGATTAGCCGGCTGAATCACTGGATTCTGGGAACGCGCCGGCTCGTTTGCCCAATGAAACTGATTCGAGGGAATTGGTTTAAGCTGTCAGATATGTATATCCTTTTGTTTCATTGCCGTTACGAATTTTATGTCCTTTTGTACGACGACCATAAATCCTTATAATGTTTTGTAACGGGATCGTTACAATATTCACACCTACTATTCGCGACAGTGTCGTCAGAATCAAACAACGCTCAAAGCAACATTTCGATACCGAACGCTTTTTGCTTGAATCATCTTTTTGGTATATGGTCAATGGTCCACGGTCTGTTGCTCAGTGACCAAATTATTTGCCTGCTAAATTGTGGTTGCCGAGTTAAATCCAATACCAATTTTGTTGTTTGTATTGATGCAAATATTGGAAACAAATGTATTTATATTGAATTGTATTTAATTACTTAAGATTAAAAATATTCCTTTTTACAATCACTAGATATCACGGAGGTTGATGTCGATTAAATTCCGAGGGCCAAAGTGCTGAGTGAATCAGCGTAAAATGTTAAGTTGCTAACCTCGTTTAACAGGAATGATGCGTAAATATAACCATTATTATTATTGTCAATTAGTTGTATTTTTAATTTAGACTGTTTTATTAAGTTGTTTTAGATTTAATGGCTTTAAAATTTTTCTTTGACCTTAAATTTCTTGTACATTTTTTATAGGATTAGATTGACAAACGAGCATACAGTCCACCTGATGGTAAGTGGTTGCTGCGGCCCATAGACATCTACATTTATCATCGATTACGAATCAAAATGCAGATGCATTGTCAGTCGTGAGAACTAATATGGTATGTCTCTTTTCCAGTAAAATAGGTCTCCGATTCTCTACCCTCACCATACGAAACACAGCAGCGTTAAGCTGCTATTTTACGCTGGTATTCTGTGATAGCGTGGTCCTTCCCCGGTCGAGCCGACCCATTCGTGTTACAGCTATACTAATATAGCTCAGCATGGCTCTACCACGTAAATGATGCATTTCCATTTCGGGGAAAAGAAAAATAAATGTATTTAATATTTATTTTCTTTTCATCTTTCTATCGCCGTGTAGAATTAGAATCCACAAGATCATGTCATCTCTTGGTCGTCTTAAAAGGCAATAGAGAAACTAAAACAGGAGGTGGCCAGCAGCATCTCCCTGTTAACAACTCAAAATAAAATAAAAAAACTGGTTGCCAACCAGCCTACCAAGCGTAACGACTTTGAAAGACTACAATATGGTGATGATGATGATTACACCTATACGTGGCTATACGTGGTAGAGCCATGCTATACACGATAGAGCCATGCTGCAGCTGTATTAGTAGTATCGTTGTAGCACGAATGGGTCAGCTCGATCGGGGAAGGACCACGCTCTCACAGAATACCAGCGTAAAATAGCAGCTTAACACTGCTGTGTTTCGTATGGTGTGTGTAGAGAACCGGAGACCCTTTTTACTGGAAATGAGGCATTCCATCTTAGTCCTCACGGGTGACAACGCATCTGCATTTTGATTTGTAATAGAGTATAGATGTAGATGTCTATGGGCCGCAGCAACCACTTACCATCAGGTGGACTGTGTGCTCGTTTGTCACCCTTACCCTATAAAAAAAACCTATAAACTAATTAATGCGGTAAAAAAATATTGATATCAACATCAATAGCCTTTTTATGCAGTTGCAGATTAATTATGGCAGACAATTCTCACCAGAGTTACATAAACGTACTGCAGTATAACCGAGGAAGTAAACTTAATTCAACACTGATGAGCTGTAGAGTGATGATCATAAATTACATTATGAACCCCTCACAATATTATAAAACAGTACCATAGCTCTATATAGCGTTGTAGTAATTTGATTCCTTTGCTTTAAATTTTAAAGTATATAATAATTTATATCCAAACTTTAAAATAATCAACTGGAACCAAACATCGGCAAGCTCGTTACTCTTCTTATTGGCTCCTTCGGTTAATTTAATTGGATAAGTATTGTACCCGTTATCTTCGGATTCTCTTATCTTCACATTGTTGGACATAGACGGGAATGGAGGCGATGGACAATATATTAATATCTTACTAATGTGTATTAGTTTTTCTTAAAAACATAATGTTTATTTAAAAAAAACCGTATCAAATTGTTTTTTGTTTTCGGATTGATTACATTTATCTGATCTGGACTGATCTTGATTAATTTTTCTCTGTTTTACGTGTACAAATTGTAACACTGAAACCCGGAACAAATATTATTTGCACGCAATACCAATATTAAATATGTTCAAATAATTATTCCATGCGGACATTGAACACATGATCCACAGCAACGCAATGAAACGTTAAGCCACTCGGTTTTCCTGCCATCAAATGTCATCCTTAAAATTAATTGTGCTTTGTAACTTTAACTTATAATCAATTATAAGTAAATGTGACAAATTGCTCATTGAATATAGACTACAACTTTAATATAGAATAGAAACAGCTCTCTCATATATTATTATTTATGGTTACATCAGATCATTACCAAGAATAAAACAAAGCTCAAAAGAAATCATGATAAAAACATTGTCAAACTCAGTTACAGATGGGTCCATTGCGCTCCATTTTCTTTAAATAGTACTATTGCAGTTAGACTGTCAAAGAATTTAAAGCCAAAACGTAAAAAGAACTGTACGTCGACTTTTCGATCGATTAGGGAGAACTCATTTGTGGTATTAATTTAAAAAAAAACTAAGTCGATAGAAATTATAACTCGATACGTCTAAAATTGAAATATTTTATTTTATTTCATAAAGACACCAACTTTCATAAAAATTTGCAAAATTTGTTGACAAATTTATTTGTATGTCTTCCATCGATTCTAAAGATGTCCTTAGTCTCAGACATCGCACCGACCACGCCAAGCAAGCAGGGGTTTGACGTACGGTGAAGGAATCCAGCGATAAAGGAGCTTCGGTACGTTGTTGTTCCAGAGTTGCAGCTACCGGAGATGAAAAATTTCAAGAAAAATACTGTCTTAGTTAAACACTTGATGACGTCAGCATTTCAAGACAAAGAAGTACAGTTTGCAGAAACAGAATTTATTTAACGAAATTTTTTTTTAGGTTACTGATTGTTTTTTATTGAAATATATCTATTTATATATTCGGATTTATTATATATATATTCGGAACGGTTGAGTAATTAGAAATAGTTGCAAATGGAATTTATGTAAGCGCTCAGGAATATTAAGTCGTCACGCAGACTGATAATTGAACAAAGACTTTGGATTATTAAAAGGTTCAAACCGACTTTTATTATCGGTTAGAAATGCACTATTGAGAAACTTTTTAAATACTTTTGAACTATCACCACAAATGTGTCATGTTACACACAAAAAAAGAATATACAATCGAATTAATATTCTCCTTTTTTTGAAGTCGGTTAAAAATTAATATTATGATATCAGTTTACATTTCAATTCTTAGTTCATAAATTACTAGTAAATTAAGCTGTCGGTATCTAAAAATAATAATATTACACTTTTATTTCCTGACCCTACTAACTGCGAATTCGTAGCCCCTGTTCATCCCATAAAGCGGTCGAATGCGATTTGACGTAAAGATGTTAAATGTTTAATGATATGGAAAACACTTTGGTTTAGTAACCTTATACTGTCGACTGTACCCGACCCTTACTTCTTGGAATTTCAGCTTTAAAATAATTACCGATAAATTTCAATTTTCTTTGATAGACATATCAAGGAAAACGTTAAAGCGATCTCACCTTTAGCTTGTATGGTTTAAAGGATATAATTCTTTAAAATCGGTTTGATATTTAAACAAAAGGAGTATGCCACTGTTTAGTGTCAGCTTACGTATGAACTGAGTTTCGATGTCCGAATTTCGTTTTTCGGTCGAACGGGTTGTTATATTCGGGGAACACGCTGTGCTTAATGTCAAAATATTAAGCTAAAAGAGCCATTTGATTGAAATATTACTAAAAAACTATATCAAATAAAGTTGCAGTGTTGCAAAGGTCAGAGGCATGTAGATCTGTTAGTGTCACATTTTGAAAATAACATTTTTTAAGGAAATAATTGAGATATAGATAAGATTTTTATGTACATACTAGCTGTCCCCCGCGACTTCACCCGCGTGGAATTTACTACGATTTCATGGGTTTTAATTTGTTTGCACGGAACCCTAATAAGTTTTCTAAAATAAAAGTATCCTATGTTACTCCTTATAACATCAGCTATCTGCTAGTGAAAGTCCCGTTAAAATCGGTCTAGCAGTTTTGGAGATTAGCCGGAATAAATAGACAGATAGACAAACAAAATTAAAAATAGTTTTTTTTGTTATTAGTACCATATATACGTTCATATGCATTTAGTAAAAACACTTCAATTTTATTTATTTGTATGTAGTATGTATAGATACTACATGCAAATAAACCCACGCCACGCCTGTAAGCTCCGAAGGGTAAGGCAGAGTACAAAAAGCAGCGAGTTGCTCGAGCCACGTTTAGTCAAAAATTATGGGTATTAATGGAAAATTGTCAAAGAAATTAGAAATTAGGTGGCAGCTCATCGCCTACAGAATCACAAACTTAATATCCCATTAGCTCCTTTTAGAACATGCTAGGCAAGTAACACAGTTGGCACATTGTCTGTGTTATAAATCCCATAAACACCAAACAAATCCACACAACCTAGGGACTGAGACTTTTCCATTACCCGTCCGTTAAAGCCTATAAAATTCCACTGCTGAACATAGGCCTCCCTCATAGACTACCTCATGGGGAATCTTGCTAAGGTTGCCACGCTTGACAAGTGGGTTGTCAACCGCAATTTTTTTATTATTTTGAGCTGTTATCAAGAAGATGCTGCTGTCCATCTCCTGTGTCGTTTTCCTTCTGTCGCCTCTTACGACACCCTCGTGACGGTATGGTGTAGTGGATATTCTTACACCGCCACTACACTGTAATTAAGACTGTTGTGTTGTATTAATTAAATTCACATCAACACATTATACGTGGTAGAGCCATGCTGCAGCTATATTAGTAGTATAGTTGTAGCACGAATGGGTCGGCTCGCCCGGGGAAGGACCACGCTCGCACAGAACACCAGCGTAAAATAGCAGCTTAACACTGCTGTGTTCCGTATGGTGAGTGTGGAGAACCGCACACCCTTTTTACTGAAAAAGACGCATTGCATCTTAGTCCTCACGGGTGACAACGCATCTGCATTTTGATTCTTTATTGAGAATAGATTTAGATGTGTATGGGTAACGGTAATCACTTACCATCAGGTGGACTGTGTGCTCGTTCGTCACCCTCTCCTATAAAAAAAAACATTAAAAGCCTGTTTTAATTTTAGAGAGCCACCGATAGGTGAACAAACGTAAGAGATACAAACTACAAAAAAGTTATGAAAATACTTCATGGACTCCTATATAGGTAATAATAACTTTTTAATTATATTGTAACATAAACGTATAAACAAAATATCTTGACATGAGTTGAACAATATGATAAACAGCCAATACGATATGAAGATCCCAGTCCCCAAGGTACCTTAATTGTGCACAGTCCCCCACTGAGTTCATACCCCGGTATTGATAATTGAGACATTTATCATCGAACTACACAAGTTTGATATGGAAATAAATATAACGTCCAATAATGAAAAATTAAAACAAATCAAATAAAATGGCAACATTTCAATTGATTTTGTATAATAATATTTTCCAAGCTATACGTTGGTTTATACGTGGTAGAGCCAAGCTGCAACTATATCAGTAGTATAGTTGTAGCACGAATGGGTCGGCTCGACCGGAGAAGGACCACGCTCTCTCAAAATACCAGCGTAAAATAGCAGCTTAACGCCGCTGTGTATCGTATGGTGAGTGTAGAGACCCAGACACTCTTTTTACTGGAAACAAGGCAATCCATCTTAGTCCTCACGGATGACAACGTACCCGCATTTTGTTTCGTAATCGAGGATAGATGTAGGTGTCTATGGACCGCAGCACCCACTTATCAGGTGGACTGTGTGCTCGTTTGTCACCCTTATCATATAAAAACACACCATTAGATTACAGAATAGTAAAAATTATATTTGCAACTGCAATATTGTTCTGTAGTGTAAGGGGAATATTTGCCATAGTTGTCTCGCTAAGCAGGTGAATTGGTATGGCGTGATCGCGGAGCAGGAAGAATTTCAAATTATTTCAACACATGCAAATGTGAACTTTTATAGCTTGAGAATAAACTCGGTTTTCGAATCACAAATACTGTTCAAAAACTATCGTAGTTGCAATAGATATAAAACTTTTTATGATGGGAATTAAGTTTATAAATGCAAAGCAATAAAAAAACTCCTTCTCCTCGACCGTGCTTTTTTCTAGTTGTTATTAGGAATATTCTGCTGCTCTTCTGATGTTGATCTTCTGATTTGTTTTCTTCTGTCGCTTTACCCACCCTTAACCATGGGACATTAATGGGTAATGGGTGTTCTTACACCACCACTACACGGTCTGTATATGTTATCTGTTTTTGTGCTTAACAAATAAAATAAAATTAAGGCAGACGCATGCACAAACCTGGTTCTATACGACTTTGATTTAGCTGAATTTATCAAGGAATTTTTAAAACAAACCAATGTTTGGAAAATTATATCCATTAGTATTGTAAAGTAAAGTTGCAGCCTATTTACGTCCCACTGCTGGGCACAGACCTCCTCTCATTTCTGAGAGGGTTTTAGGGCAAGGCAAAGTCCGCCGCGCTGCCCCAATGCGTGTTGGCGAACTTCACATGACTTTGAAATATTTTTTTCTTATTTCTCAGACATGCAGGTTTCCTCACGATGTTTTCCTTCACCGCCGAGCACGTGGTAAATCAGCACTTAAAATTGCAATTAACAATTTCATTGGTGCCGGCGGGGATCGAACCCGCGTTGCTAGCATACTGGGGAGCTTACAGCGAGCGCTAACCATCTGAACTACCACGGCTCTATTACGAGTATCTATTAGAAACTAGTGTAATCAATGCAGAATAATAAAAAGGATTTAATTTCCAATCAAAAACAAGACCAGGCAATTGTTTTGTTATATGAATTTACATACATACATAAACATAAAAAGTGAAAGTGAACGCAAGTAAGACGAAAGTTATGGTTTTTGAAAGAGAAGAAAGTAAAACGATATGTAAAATAACAATAGAAGGGGAGTTGGTAGAGCAAGTAGATGAGTTTGTGTATTTGGGATGTGTGTTTAGCAAGTATGGTAGATATGATAAGGATATAGAACGACGAGTGAATGCAGGAAATAGAGTGAATGGGGCTCTACACTCTATTGTGAAAAGTCAGAATGTGTCCAAAAAGGCACGTATGGCAATTCACAATGCTGTGTTAGTGCCTACTTTAATGTATGGTAGTGAAAGTTGGGTGTGGCAGAAGAAGCACGAGAGTAGAATAAATGCTGTAGAAATGCGGTCATTAAGGAGTATGTTAGGGATGAATCTGAAGGACAGAGTGAGAAATAGTTTAATAAGAGAAGAGTGTGGTTTGCAAGATGATGTTGTGACCAGGATTAAGAAAGGAATGCTTCGGTGGTTTGGTCATGTAAAAAGAATGAATGAGGAAAGAGTGACAAAGCAAATTTATGTTGCAGAGGTGAACGGCAGAGTCGGGAAGGGTCGCCCTAGGCGAAAGTTTATCGACCAAATTGGCGATATATTGAAAATGGGCTAAATTAAGAGTACCTTTAACCGACGAGCGTGTATGCGTAGGTATATGGATGTGGAGGAAGCGAGAGAGGTCTGTCAGGATCGTGCCAAATGGAAGTCCATAGTCTCTGCCTACCCCTCTGGGTGACAGGCGTGAGTGTTTATGTATGAATTTAACAAATTTCGAATAAAATCCTTGCATACCTGCAAATAACATGTAATCTTTGTTAGGAACAAAGCTATAAAATAAGGAGCACATAAATATAAAATGTTATAAAATGAAAAACAAATAATTATTTCTGCGGAGCGTAACTGACGACTGGAGAGGTCTGGCGCCTTTTTTAATTGGATACAAATGATAAATGAAATTGTGATAATTGACGCGACGCGAAGGCGTCACTATTTAGTGATATTATTCCAATTTTAATACTAACTTAACCATAATAATATTGTATATATAGAGTATAAATGAAAATTTTGTTCAAATCTAGAAAATACTCATTGCATAAACATAAATAATTTACAAAATTTATTACAATAAAAATTTTAACTAAAATGTTTAAACAGTTCCAATTTTAAATGAAAGAGAGTTTATTTGAAAATTTGAAAATCACATACTGTTGAGATTCTAGAGCATTCAGTAGAATTTGGTCTAATTCAGGTAAGAATAAGGTCCCAATAGAGAGCGTAAAGCGGGGCGGAGCGTTCGACGTGTACGACACAACCTCTTATAATGTATTTTTTTTATTTACTCGAATACTATACATTAGATCAAACTAATTTTACGGGTTTTATCGTGTTTAATTTTAACTTTTAATTTCACAGTCCCTTGTAGAGTCCTATAAAGCTGCTAGAGCTGTAAGGCGCCCGAAACAAAATTAAAAAATTTAAATTAAACGCGATAAAATCCGTAAAATTAGTTTAATTTAACACACTCTTGTATAATAGTGCCTAGAATGACAATCATTTATAATGTAAACTGAACTTACCAACCGCACGACACGTCTTGTCAAACACGTTTAACTAGCCTGAAGATAAGGCCTTAGTAAAGAACGTTTGGCAAAGGACAGCGTAGTGTCATGATAAGCAACATGCTGCAGTACTGCGACTACCTCGGTGATCTAGATGAAAGCCTTCTCACACAATACGAAACACAGCAGCATTAAGCTGCTACTTTACGCTGGTATTCTGTGAGAGCGTGGTCTATCCCCGTTCAAACCGGCCCCTTTAGTGCAGCAAAAATACCACATGTTACTGTGGCTTTTTACGTATTATATTTCAATGAAAAATATTTCTTGGTACAAAATATTTGTTCATATTTAATCCAATATGTACCAAAGTACGTTACAATCAAAAAAGTATATTTAATCGATTTCTCCATGAATTACAGTTCTGAATAACCTAAAGGCATTTTAAACCCAAAAATTACGGTCCATAACCAACAATGAGGTATGCAAATTCCGACCCCGGGGTAGAAGAGGCTACCATTAGTTGCAATACGCGTTAGACACTGCAACCGTGGTTATTATCGTCAAAATTTTGAAGGTCATTTCGAAGACAGTACTTGTAACATTTAAATAGCTGATGTTCGAAGAAAACCAATTCCTTTTTATAAAGATATTTTTAACCCAATAGTCGATGTAAATAGATTTACGAATAAACAATTATCAATTATTATAAAGATATACGCATCGACAGTGGCCTAATGACAGGGCACGGACCACGAACTCAAAAGGTCGTGGCTTGGAATCCACATTTGACTACTGTCGTGAACCACTCCTAGCATATTGCTTATATGCTAGGAGTGGTTCACGACATTATAGACATATAGACATATGTTTTAAGCTTACCAGGAGCGGTTAAAGAGAATAATCGTATTAATAATGTAAATAACATAGCTAATACTCGTATTTGAAAAAATGGCCTTGTCAGCACGTATTAAATTTAAAAAGATAGCTTATTTTTTAATTTTTAAAGCAAAAGCAATAAATAGATCGTCCAGCTCGAAAGCCATCCATCCTCCGACCTCGCCCAACATTCCAAATCTCATCCCGCCAACTCTCGACGTCAGCACGCGTGAAAGGAGCATCGTCACGCAAACACCATGCGCCATGATTAAAAATCAGCAAACATCACGCCATCCATTGACATAGTGCTGTTATCAGAGCCCGCGTACGTCAGCTCGCGTGTCGGCAAACACGTGGTCACGTCTAGCTGTTACGTAAACACGCAAACCCGCAAGGAGGGCACGCGAGCCAACCGCACGCAGAAGCTCTGTGCGTAGCCAAGCTTTGGTAAATCACGCTAGCTCGTTTGTTGGCGTCGGAATTGAACTCGGAACGCCACGTTCGCGGCGCATACGTGACGCGATTTGCATGTTGAAACTTATCGTTGGTGTTTGGAATAGTGCGTACAACTCGCCTTGAGTTATGTAGGCCTAACGAAAACTATTTCTCTCACTGTTGAAACAATACATACTGATTATGTAATCCGTGTAGTGGCGGTGTAAGAATCTTTTTTTTTATAGGATAAGGGTGACAAACGAGCACACAGTCCACCTGATGGTAACTGGTTGCTGCGGCCCATAGACATCTACATTTTACATATCTACATTCCATCCAGACTAAGATGGAATGCCTCATTTCCAATAAAAAGGGCCTCCGGCCACCTGCACTCACCAAGCGAAACGCAGAGGTAAACCTCTACTTCACGCTGGTTTTCTGTGAGGTCGTGGTACCACCCCGGTTCGAGCCGGCCCATCCGTGCGACAGCAAAAGCTGCCGCGTGGCTCTACCACTGTTACTAAACTAAAAAAAACAAACCTGTGGTTGCGAACCCGTCTGCCAAGCGTGGCAACTATGGCAAACATTTTGCCTATGAGCCAATCTATGGTGGAGGCTTACGTACAGCAGTGGAATTTGATATGCTGTAACAGTTCCGGTACGTGACCTCGTGTCATAGTGAACAGTGGGTGTGTACCCACCTGTTTTTAATCTCGATAGTATTCTAATCTCAGCCCAACTTTAATGTTTGAAAAGATATATGATTATTTACTTTTATTTCTAAGAAGTCATGATAGAGGGATTGTCTGCGGACATATACACCTAATAGGCACAGGCCATTTCTCATTTCTAAGAGATCTATGGAGCGATTAGTACGCTGTGCTCCAGTGCATATGTCTTCTATTCCGAGAGTTTTTACGGTAATCTGAGATGCTACTGTTCACTAGCAATCCGACCTTGATTCGCACGGTTAATTTCCGGATCTTGACAACAACGCCTACCGGATCCAAACATAAATAAACCTAAATCACCTAAGGACTCGTTCAAACAAACGAAAAATTTTATCAAAATCGGTCGAGCCGTTTTTGAGTTTTAGTGAGAATAACGGTCAGCAACTGATTTTGGAAGTAGTCTAGCCTAGTCAGTTTGAATAGTCTATCACGTAGAGGATGTCATGGGGGTCATGGTTGAATAGGAGCAAAAGGTTCTCATTACATTCCTAGGGGGTCAAAATGGCCAAAAACCAAACAAATTGGGGGCTGCCTCGAACTTTAAGTATAGTCAGTTTGAATAGCTTACCATGTAGAGGATGTTATGGGGGTCATGGTTGAATAGGGTCTAAAAGTTCTGAATACACTTCTAGGGGGTCAAAATGGCCAAAAATAAAAAATTGGGGGGTGGCTCGAACTTAAAGTATAGTCAGTTTAAAAAGCCTATCATGTAGAGGATGTCATGGGGGTCAAGACTGAATAAGGGCAAAAAAAATTCGTTACACTCCTAGGGGGTCAAAATGGCAAAAATCCAAAAAATTTAAAATTCTTGTTACGGCTATAACTCCGCCAGGTTCTTACACAGTCTTTACTTCCCGCATCCGACTTGCTATCTTTAAGAAGATTTCTAGATCAGGCCTAATTAAATTAGTTAATTCATCTTCAGCCCACGGAAACCCTTTTACTGGAAACGAGGCATTCCATCTTAGTACGCAGGGGTGATAACGCATCTGGATTTTGATTCTTAATCATCGATAGATACATGTCTATGAGCCACAGTATCCACTTACCATCAGGTAGACTGTGTGCTCCTTCATCACCTTTATTCTATAAAAATATATAGATAGTTTATACTATGTACTGTCTGGTAGATAGAGGTACAATCGTCTCCTTTAAGTCAGACGTAAAATACCGAGATCAGCCTTCTGGCACAAGTATTTTAAATACTTAAAAGGAGGTCTCAACTATAATACTGAATCAATTTAGACTGTAATTGTTACGCAATATATATATATATATATATATATATATATATATATATATATATATATATATATATATATCTGTGTCTGTCTGTCTGTCTGTTTGTTTCGGGTAATCTCCGGAACGGCTGGACCGACTTTCACAGGACTTTCACTGGCAGATAGCTGATTTCATAAGGAGTAACATATGCTACTTTTATTTTAGAAAAATAATTAGGGTTCCGCACAAAAACGTAAAAACCCTAACACGCGAGCGAAGTCGCGGGGAACAGCTAGTAATAAAATAAAATGATGGGCAGCAGTGTCAAAATTGCGAGATTATATGCTCTTTGGGTAGAAGTCTGGCACGGTGAATGTCAATCCATTCGCCGAGCGTGACGATTGAGGCTTATCTTCCTTACAACGAAATAAGCCTATGTCCAATAGTGAACTTCTAGGGACCGACAAAGAAGAAAAAGGTGATGTTAGGTAAATAAATAAATTATATTGTAAAATATCAAATTTATTAACGTCTAATGAAATGTATACAATACTAGCTCGCCAGGCAGACGTTGTTCTGCCCTTTCCAACGATCCTTCCTATAAAAATCCTTAAATTCGCAATAAAAAATTTTGAGGGTCATTTATCGGGATAAAAACTATCCTATCTCTCAAGTTGGACCAAAATGCACACAGTATATATAATTTCATTGAAATCAGTTCAGTAGTTTAGGAGTCCATCGCGGACAAACAACGTGACACGTAATTTTTATATATAAAGATTAAAAAAACTACACTAAATAAAAACTAAAACAAAAAACTTAAATTATCAAACAGTACTACTCCCCGTGGTATCGTGCCAAGAACTCTGGCTGTGTTTCCTCGCTGAATGACTATAGTTAATACTCAGCCTTTAAGCGCGAAAAGAACCAGCCCTCTTATCACCAGCAGCAACGATCAGTCGCGGATAGAGTTCTTTTAGAAACTTCATCGCACGCACGTGGACCCCACGGACCGATAGCCTCTACAGCAAATGGCACAAATACGTAGTCATCTCTCAGAGACTCATATTAGCGCCAATTACTAACTTCAGCTGCTTCTGAGGCCACTAGTTAGGTTATTAAGTTTTAGTTTTTTTTATTATAGATTTTTTAATATTGTATTTTATGAAATATTGTATATTATGTTATGTAAATAAATGTATAAGAAAAAAATGATACTTGCTAGGGTCAATATCCTTTCAGTGGCAGCTGTAAACAATGCGTTCAAATCGTAATTATAAATCGCCGCCATAAAACAGTTCCAAGTAAACAGTAAAGTTTCAACGAAGTATTTAACAAGTACGTTTATATGTCCGTTTGACTTTTAACATGGTTTTCAATTGTAAGCTGTCTGTTTTTAACGTAGGACATCGAATTTAAATCTGTTGTTAATTAATATGCAGTACATTTCTTAATTCTGTTAAGTGTGGTAATGCCTCTCTTTACCACAGCCACAATTTTTAATGATATGACTGTCTGTTCGTTACCTACTCTGTGCTTTTTTATTTCATGCTGTGCAAACCAGAATAAAAAATGTAAATTAAATTTTGAAATGTTTTTATTTTTGCACTCAATATATAATAGCGTCGTGGTGATACATTTGGAAACAATAGTATAAAAAATAAATGAAACACATGTACCCTACCTATCTTCTTTAAACCGCTGTTATTAATTTCCAATAGTCGTCCCACAGTGCAGTGATTTCTTACGATTTATTTTTGCCCAAGTTTGTGGCTATCATTAAAATTATGTATATAAAGGCGAAATGGCAAAAAAACCTTGCTCATCGCAACAAACACGATTTCACATTGTCACAACAACGAAAATACCACAGATACAGTTGTGTTGTAAAATTTATTTGAAAAAAAAATTATGGACAACACTAGTAAAATATTTTTTAACTATAGTATGTGAGGGTAATATGGTCATCCGGTTAATATGGTCACTTTCTTATAACTAACAAACTAAAACCTTGTTTACATAGATGTTTCTATGATACGATAGCTCTTCATCAGTCAATCTAATAATAAAGGGTCAACTGTCAAAATGGCGTCGATAAAACAGCGCCATTTTGACAGTTGACATTACAGATAGTAAATATTTTAGTCGATTTTAGTATTGTGTTGTGTAGTAAGTTTTTTTATGTTGATTTTTCAAAGTGTTCCTAATTATTTCGAAAGCTTGTTTTTTTATAACATAGGGTGACAAAGGAGCACACAGTCCAACTGATGGTAAGTGGCCGCTGTGACCTATAGACATCTACATTTATCCTCAATAAAGAATCAAAATGCAGATGCGTCGTCACCCGTGAGGACTAAGATGAAATGCCTCCTTCCACCACTTCATCATAGCACACCATATTTTTTTTTTGGACGCACTTTTCTTTATTCTTATTTTTGTTTGTTTGTTTGTTTTGAAGTCATTAGTTTTATTTTTAATTGTAATTTGTCATGTGTGTAGAAGATGTAAGTGTTGGAATAAATGTCTTTATGTCTTATTCCAGTAAAATTGGTCTCCGGTTCTATACACTCACCATACAAAACACAGCAGTGTCAAGCTCCTATTTTACGCTGGTATTCTGTGAGAGCGTGGTCCTTCCCCAGTCCAGCCAACGCATTCGTGCTACAACTATACTACTAATATAGCTGCAGCATGGCTCTACCACTTTAATTTCAATAACTTCACATCTAGAGCCTTAAATGCGTATTTTTTGTAAAAATATTGGCCTTATCTTTTTTTTTTTTTTATAGGGTAAAGGTGACAAACGAGCATACAGTCCACCTGATGGTAAGTGGTTGCTGC
The DNA here is from genome assembly GCA_033319125.1 of Parnassius glacialis. Classification (NCBI taxonomy): domain Eukaryota; kingdom Metazoa; phylum Arthropoda; class Insecta; order Lepidoptera; family Papilionidae; genus Parnassius; species Parnassius glacialis. The sequence goes on from JAVANC010000025.1 coordinate 31,457,584, forward strand.
AGCCCATAGACATCTACGTCTATCCTCTATTACAAATCAAAATGTAGATGCGTTGTCACCCGTGAGGACTAAGATAGAATGCCTCATTTCCAGCAAAAAGGGCCTCCGGCCACCTGCACTCACCAAGCGAAACGCAGAGGTAAACCTCTACTTCACGCTGGTTTTCTGTGAGGTCGTGGTACCACCCCGGTTCCAGCCGGCCCATCCGTGCGACAGCAAAAGCTGCCGCGTGGCTCTACCACTGTTAAGGTCTAAGGTTCGCATCGAGGGTCTAGCGAAATAAATACTCTAACTACAAGATTATGAGGTCTGATTATCGCACTTATTATAAATGCATGTACATATGTATATCTTTACATAAATAGCATAGATATATTATCTAGATATTATAAAAGAAGTTAATATATATATATATATATATATATATATATATATATATATATATATATATATATATATATATATATATATATACACAACATTAGACACGTGAGCTAATGAGTTGTAGTCACGTCATGCGCTCTTGTCAGCTGACGGGTCGGGGTTCAAAGCCGGGGAGATCGCGACCAGATAATAGGGGGTGTTCACCCTTGCGTCGAAAGCTTTTAAATGCTGCTCGTGTTTTTAAATAAAGCTGTTTTGTTGGCATTAGTGCTACGTATTCTCTTTAGGTTTTATTCTTTAAATATATTTATTTTTACTTATTATACGCCAGTGTTTGTCTTAGATAGTGGGTTATCTATCATCTACTACCGCCTATTATAGGCACATGCAGCAAACTTCAAGAGAAAAAGGCCGCAGATACGTCATAGCTTAGGCAGACTAGGATAAAATGCCTCACTGCCTGTTATTTTACTAATTCTTTAAATTTGGAACTTCTTTTTTAAATCTGGAACGCAGTAATTGACAACTGCTTAGAAGAAACGGTAAGAAGGTCCATCTACTTGATAAATGCTGAATTTGATAATAATAAGGAGCGTAGACCCATGGGGAAGAAAGGTTCTCGTGTGACAGTCCTCTAAATGAAGCGAAGGGTGAGATGGATTGACGATCTAATAAACTCAAGGGTGATGTATCTTCAGATGGATTCTTAATCGAGGATAGATAAAATAAAAAAATAATAAAAATCTTTATTGACATCAAAAATGTTACAATATTTGTTGAAGTCCCTGACTCCCGAGCTAGGTTAAAAAACCTGTGTTACGGGAGTCAGTGCGATCTCCCTAATATATATGACAGCTAAAGTATTTTTTGTAAATGAAGTAATTTAATACTATTTGCGTGCATGCATATTTTACGTGCATGTGAGGTGTTTGTCTGTGTGTGTGTGTTTGTGTGTGTGTGTGTGTGTGTGTGTGTGTGTGTGTGTGTGTGTGTGTGTTTGTGTGTGTGTGTGTGTGTGTGTGTGTGTGTGTGTGTGTGTGTGTGTTTGTTTGTGTGTGTGTGTGTGTGTGTGTGTGTGTGTGTGTGTGTGTGTTTGCGTAAGTGGATATGTATGTGTGAGTGTTCTTGAGTGGTCGTGCATGTGCGTGCGTTCGTGTGTGGTTGAAATTTAAGATAAGCGTGAGATAGATATGTATAAGCCACACCATTCATTTACCATCAACTGAGTTTTATGTTTGTTTGTTACCCTTACTTCTGTAAAAAATGAAACTGACAGTTATGTTGGCATTTTAACAACACACCTTTTCAAACTTTTTTAAATAATTTTACTACTTAATATTCCTAAATCTCATCTTCTTTTAGATAGACTGCAACGTGAAAAATTATACTTTTATGAAAATATTTAAATATATTTTTTACGTGGTAGAGCCATGCTGCAGCAATATTAGTAGTATAGTTGTAGCACGAATGGGTCGGCTCGACCGGGAAGGGATCACGCTCTCACAGAATACCAACGTAAAATACCAGCTTTACGCTGCTGTGTTTCGTATTGTGAGTGTAGAGTACCGGAGACCCCATTTACTGGAAATGAGGCATTCCATCTTAGTCCTCACGGGTGACAACGCATCTGCATTTTGATTTTTAATAGAGGGTAGATGTCTATGGGCCGCAGCAACCACTTACCATGAGGTAGACTGTGTGCTCGTTTGTCACCCTTATCCTATAATATATATATATATATATATATATATATATATATATATATATATATATATATATATATTTTAATACACATTTCACAAATAATATTATAGTTCTTTCTGATCGGCTCGATACACTGGCACTGCGTAGGCATGTTGCATCCCTTTGCATTTTCTATCGAATTTCCCACGGGGAGTGTTCTTATTAATTAATTGTTCGGATTAATTCCAGCCGCCAAATTTCACGAACGCACATCGAGTCAAAATTCACAATACCATCCTCACCATCTGGATGCTTGGCGTTCCACGACTCTGCGTTTTACTAGGAGTTTTCTCCCTCGTACAACTTCTCTGTGAAAATTTTTACCACCGGCGATTTTTCCGGACCGATACAACTTAGGGCCCTTCAAGAAAAGAGCTTACACCTTTCTAAAATGCCAGAAACGCATCTGCAATTCCCCTGGTGCTGCGTTGTTCATGGGCGGCGGTAGTCACTTACCATCATGTGAGCCGCATGCTCGTTCGCCCCCTCTTCTATAAAAAAAATAATAGAGTAACATGAACATGAACATTCTGAACATTTTTTTATCCTTTATGTAGCTGTAAAACAATGTGTTTAAATTGCAATGAATCTTCGCCATGAATATTTTTATTTATAAAATTAAGCTTTGTCGAAGTTTTAATAGAGGTAAACTTTGGTTAGAGATAAACAAATAGGTTGCTGTACGTAGTAGATACTGGTATAATACGTAGGAACTGGATGCGTGGAGCTGAAGACCGAGCTATAAGACCTAAATGGCACGCCTTGAGAGAGGCCCAATTTTATAATTTGTGACGAGGCCCTATGTCCAGCAGTCAAGGAACGGAAACCGGTTTAAATGCTATACCAGTTTCGGTCTAGTTTAATTTGATTTAATTTGATTTAATATTGATGTTAAATATTACATAGTCGTATTTAACGTTGAGTACTAAAATTAAGTACACTTTGTATTCTTGATTTAGCACCAATAGTTATTTATCGAAAAGGAAACACTTTAAGAACATGGTAGGTCACGGCAACCTTATTCAGATTCCCACCGGCGCCAATGATTTTCAATGAATGTATATTTGACCTGCTCAAAGTTCAAAAACTTTATTAAATAATGTTTGTATAAAAACGGTTATTATAATTATGTGTGGTGGGAATGAGGTGATTGCTACCAAGCTATTTCTAATTTGGTTTGTGTTGTTAATTATTTAACATACATACCTACGTTAATATTCTATACAAGCCGTTGCCTTTACAGTCTATCAAAAGCTTACTGCTGGACATAGTATATATTTCTTAACGTGATCGAGCCTTGCTGCAGCTATGCAGAGTATAGAGAACCGGAGACCCTTTTTACTGAAATCGAGGCATTCCCTCTTAGTCCTCACGGGTGACGACGTATATGCATTTTGATTCTTTGTTGAGGATAAATGTAGATGTCTATGGGCCGCAGCAACCACTTACCATCAGGTGGACTGTGTGCTCGTTTGTCACCCTATCCTATAAAAGAAATAGACCAACCTCCCTATAGCTTGCCTGATAAGATGGATATTTGCCATGGTTACCATGCTTATCATTTGTTATTAAGAAGACGCTGCTCCCGACAGACATTTAACATCGATTAAAATCAAAATGCAGATGTGTTGCAACTCTGAGGACTGACATGGTATGCCTCATTTCCAGTGAAGTATGTGGACTATGAGAAAGCCTTTGATTCAGTCGAAATTTGGGCGGTGCTGCAGTCCCTTCAGCGGTGCCAAGTTGACTGTCGGTATATCGAAGCGCTGAAGTGTTTGTACAGTGGAGCTACGATGGCTATCCGAGTACAGAACCAGAGTACGAAACCTATCCAATTGCAGAGAGGTGTAAGACAGGGTGACGTCCTATATCCCCGAAACTCTTCACCGCTGCATTGGAAGACGTTTTCAAGTTTCTGGACTGGAAAGGATACGGTATCAACATCAATGGCGAGTACATCACTCACCTTCGATTTGCCGACGATATAGTCTTTATGGCAGAATCGCTGGAGGACCTAAGCACTATGCTCAATGATCTCAATAGTGTTTCCCAACGGATAGGTCTTAAGATGAACATAGACAAAACAAGAATCATGTTTAATGTCCATGTCACACCTATGCCGGTAGTTGTTGGGAGCACTAAGCTCGAAGTTGTTGACGAGTGTTTACCTGGGACAAATAGTCCGACTAGGTAAGTCCAACTTCGACCGAGAGGTCAATCGACGGATTGAACTTGGCTGGGCAGCGTTCGGGAAGCTACGACACATCTTCTCGTCAGACATAACTCAAAACCTTAAAACGAAATTGTACAACCAGTGCGTGTTGCCAGTGATGACTTACGGAACTGAGACGTGGTCCTTCACAGCTGGCCGTATGAGGAAGCTCAAGGTCGCTCAGCGAGCTATGGAGAGGGCTATGCTCGGAGTTTCTCTGCGTGATAAACTTAGAAATGAGGATAACCGCAGTAGAACTAGAGTAACCGACATAGCCCAACGGATTAGTAAGCTGAAGTGGCAGTGAGCCGGCCATATAGCTCGAAGAACCAACAACCGATGGGGAAGAAAGGTTCTCGAGTGGCAGCCTCGTACCGGTAGGCGAAGTGTAGGGCGACCCCCCACGAGATGGAGTGACGACCTGGTAAGGCGTGCAGGAAGTCGATGGATGCAGGTGGCTCAGGACCGTGCTTTGTGGCATTCCTTGGGGGAGGCCTATGTTCAGCAGTGGACTTATAAAAGGCTGTAATGATGATGACGATTTCCAGTGAAAAGGTCTCCGGTTCTCTACACTCATAAAACGAAATACAGCAGCATTAATGTATTATATGATGGTATTCTGTGAGAGCGTGATCCCTCCCTAGTCAAGCCGAGTCATACCATAATATAGCTGCAGCGTGTTTCTACTCTTTCATTTCCCTCTGTCTCTCTTCTTACAACACACACAGGATGATATCTCGTCACCACTAAACAGTCTGACGACATTGTAAAATTCAATTTTAAAATTTTCATTACAAAAACACCTAAAACTCAATTTGCTTTTCCTTGAATAATATTACAACGCAACTTAAAAGACCGGAAGTTTCCAATAATCCACCACCGCATACCGCAGTATACCTGTACCAACTTACCTATATGTATCTACCTACGCAATCGAACGGGAAATCTTTAACTTGCGGCTCCATTAGCCAAGGAAAAACCGACCGAACATCCCGAAATTGAAAAGGGACGGGAAATTGGAAAGCAGTAGGTTGAAGTGGGATGCCAGATCCTGTCCGAAGTTAGACACGCCCCCTTTCTTCTGACGGAAATCCTCTAGGGCTGGTCGTAGCTATTTAATGTATAGGACATAGTTAGGGTGAAGAGTACCGTTAGTTACTAACATCGATATTTGTTAGTGGTGCTATCAGGATCTGTTACATTTACCCAACGCAATCGTAAACAATATTTACTTTACTAATATCTGGGGCTTATTCGATTACCTAAACCGTTAATATTAATACAGGTAAGTCGTAACTTAAACAGTATTAATGTTAACTACTTTGCAATAGCAACGCTTGCTATTAAATTAGTTTCAAGCAAATTATTCTCCAAGCTATACATCTATACATTAGTACGAGTACGTGAAGGGAAACTTTATACATCATATTTTAAAGCATATTGCACACTCAGAGCAGTGTGAGATTTAACTTAGTTACAATTTATATGGAGAAGGTGTGCAAAGAACTAAAATGTATTCATACCATATATTATAATACGTTATGAAAAATAAACCATTCACTGTTTACGTCATACTGCCAATATCCATTGTCAACACACATAAAAGTTTATGGTCAAGTAGCCGCCAAATAATTTTTAAATGTATGAGTTATTAGCTAACTTAACAATATTATAAATTAGCAGTAAAGTCGTGGTTAACTTGTTGTTTTGAGATTTGTATTTATTTTTAAATAAATTATTTTCCTGTTATCGAAACATTTTACTAAATTCACAATCTGTTTACTTGCTTTTTGTCTGTTATACTTATACTTATACTTATCTTCATGCACAATCCCTGACGGGGTAGCCAGAGAGAACAGATCACCAAGTGTCCCGATCCTTACATACCTCTTTCGCTTCTTTCAGATTCATTATCTTCTTCATACATGCACGTCTAGGTATCCGAGTACTCTTGACCCTCCCCTCTTCGAGCAGTTTGCTCACATGGTCTTCGAAAGTTAGTCTCGGTCTACCTCGACACCTTTTAATATTAACTTTCGCGCTATATATTTTCTTCACCATTCGGTATTCACTCATTCGCTCAACGTGCCCAAACCATCGAAGCACGCCCTTATCAATTTTTGTGATAAGGTCATCTTTCAAAGCTGCCATATTGCGAATCTCTTCGTTTCGCTTTCGGTCGGCCATGGTAACGCCGCACATTTTACGAAGAGATCGCATCTCCACTGCATTCAACTTGCTGTTATGCTGCTTCTGGCATACCCAGGTTTCGCTGCCATATAACAAAGTCGGTACCAACACTGCGTTATGTATTGCAAGGCGTGCACTCTTCACTACGCCTTGCCTTTGACTAACACAGTCAGGGCACCATTGACTTTGTTCCCGGCAGTGACACGCCTGTCCACATCTGTCCACATCATCAATCAATCAATCAAATCAATCATTCATTTACCTGTTCTAGACATTCGTGATTTACCCATATTTCACACTTCGTTCTCTCTTCGTCCCTTTCAAATACCAGAACCTTAGTTTTATTAGCATTCAAACGGAGACCTTTAATTTCAAATTCCTCTTTCATACACGTGACTAATGCCTGCAGTTCTGCCTCTGATGGTGCAATAAGCACTGCATCATCAGCATACAGCAGACAATTTACTTTTATGTCACCCAATTTCACACCCAAACAGCTATCTTTCAGCTTCTGTAAACAGCTGTCGAGACACAGTATGAACAGCCAGGAAGACATGACACAACCCTGTTACGCCCGTTTGGACGCTAAACATGGGTGACAGGTCATGCCCTACCCGCACACAGGCTGATACAGCTGATGATGCAGTGCAATAAGCACTGCATCATCAGCTGTGTGCTACTGACAATTTACAATTTTTTTGTCTGTTGATTTATTAAACATTAAAAAAATAGATCTGGATATAAAAATAGCTTATAGCTGTTGTATTTTTGATTGTGGATGTCGAGAAGTGGAGACCTTTCTTTGATAGCGAGACTTGCCATCTTTGTTTTCACATTTAGCATTCTAATTCTTATTTGAGGATTAGCATAGGAGTTTACACACATCGTCTATGTACAATCAAATCGTTTTTGGCTGATTTCGTAAGCTTTACATAACTATTTTTTCTGTGGAGATATGCAATAATAACACAGCTGGTTAAATTACAACTATAAATGTTGGCAAAAATTTTAACCATCACTGAGTTGCGAAATTCATGCTAAAAAAATGATGATTAATGCAATGTCCCATATATTTAAACAATAAACCCACGATAACACCAAATACATAACTCATATACGCTTCAGTTTAATCCAAGTTCCTTCAAAATAACGTAAGCAGACGGTGAATGCGAGCCCCGTACGTACTCGTAGTTCCCCTCAACGTGGCCTTTAAGACCCTCACGGAATAAAATTTTCATCGGTCCACGTGATGTGTAGATAATTAGTGGTCACGCAACCCTTCGATGTCCATTCATAGTGGGGTACGTCTACCAGGGAATCATAATGTTGTTGTAGATCGATAAACTTCGCTGCCAATTACCGGACTCACTAATAATAAAGGGGCATATGTTATGAACTAGGTTATGACTCAGTTTTTTTGAAGTTGTACGTTAGGTGCAATGGAAAATATTTAGAAATGGAATACCCTGCCAGTTTTATTAATTAGGCTGTAAAACTTGTTGTAGATAGGCTGAGTCATATGGTAGTCGATTAACTAATTTATTAAGATTATGGCATATAAATCAGCGTTACTTGGGCGAGGCCCATGTTCAGTAGGGTACGGGCTGATAAAAAGACCAGGGAAAATTACCGGTGCGCGAAGTGGGGGGCTGCTCTATCCTTTGTTAATCAGTATGATGCTGCTACTCGAGATCCTTACTTGGCCATCGTTCTTTTGTGTTGGTTAACTTTCCATTGTTCTTAGACGTTGGTTCTTCAAGCTATATGGCTGGACCCTTGCCACTTTAGCTAGTTGATCCGCGGATATCCTCTCTTCTTTTCTTTATATTTTATCCCCTCTTTCGAAATCTATCAGGCAAAGAAAGTTAGCTCATTTCATAGCTTGCTGAGCGACCTTGAGCTTACACATTCAGCCAACAGCGAAGGGCTTCTTTTCAGATCTATATGCCTTCACTATCAATACGCATTAGTTGTAAACTCTTGTTTTCAAGTTTTGAAGTATTCGTGATGATATATGTCGTAATATATACAACATGTAATAAAAACCATGCGATTTTTTGACAGTGGTAGAGCCACGCGGCTGCTTTTGCTGTCGCACGGATGGGCCGGCTCGAACCGGAGTGGTACCATGACCTCACAGAAAACCAGCGTGAAGTAGAGGTTTACTTCTGCGTTTCGCTTGGTGAGTGTAGGTGACCGGAGGCCCTTTATACTGGAAATGAGGCATTCCATCTTAGTCCTCACGGGTGACAACGCATCTGCATTTTGATTTGTAATAGATGTAGATGTCTATGGGCCGCAGTAACCACTTACCATCAGGTGGACTGTGTGCTCGTTTGTCACCCTTATCCTATATAAAAAAAAGATTACCGTTAATGCGTCGTAAAACCACACACAATTTGCAAATACAAATTATTTACACTCAATTTAAATTTACTTTAGGTTGAATTTTCTGGTATAAAGTTATTTCTATACGTTCGAAGACTGATTCTGATAACGTACTTAACGGGAACCACAGGGTTTTGTAACATGCTGTATACATGTTTATTTTATACTGGCTACGAATACCCACGCAGGTGGTTAATTATTTTGAATACGTAGCAGTCTTCTACGTCCTCATATAGTTTATAATAACAATTTTCCATCGCATTAAGCTCGTTTTCTTTGACCGGAAAATAGACTTAAGTATGTACTTTAAGCTTTAGTAGTGTAGGTGAGATACGAACCTGTAGTACTGGTTTATTTACTGTAAATGTAAACGCGTTAAGTGTTGAGTTACTGTGGTTTAGCGGTTGGTCATTTATTGTTGCGGCAGTCGCTTTTCTGGCGGTGCAGGGAACTCCACTACAGTGCCTAATCTAATCTTCTACATGGTCGAGCCATGCTGCAGCTATATTGATAGTATAGTTGTAGCACGAATGGGTCGGCTCGACCGGGGAAGGATCACGCTCTCACAGAATACCAGCGTAAAATAGCAGCTTAATACTGCTGTGTTTCGTATGTTGAGTGTAGAGAACCGGATACCTATTTTACTGGAAAAGAGGCATTCTATCTTAGTCCTCACGGTTGACAACGCATCTGCATTTTAATTCGCAAACGAAGATAGATGTAGATGTCTATAAGCCGCAGCAACCACTTACCATCAGGTGGACTGTGTGCTCGTTTGTCACCCTTATCTTATAATAAAAAAAACTTCAATGAATGTATTATGGGAGAAACAGACTAATCCCACGTAAGCGATGGAACGCTCCCACGTTAGTGTACACAAGACCTACGTATGCAACGTACGTTTGGCGTCAGACACTCTTGTCACTTCTTAACGTATCTGTCAAGCTAATAGTATGTTTTCTGATTCTGAGGGTGTATTTGAGAATGATTTACTTAGTATGAACATCAGACTAAGTAAATCAGTAGTAGTCTCTCTTCATAAATGAATCACTCGAATTGAGAATCTCCTTCTTTTTGAAGTCGGTTAAAAAGTAGATTCATTTCATTATTATCGAAACAAAATAAACTTTGGATAAACTTTTGTTTATGTCCACGTGGTAGAGCCACGCTATAGCTGTTTGATGGTTAATAGTAAGACCACACACTCACAGAATACGAGCGAAAAATAGCAGCTTAATCCTGTAGCGCTTTGTATGGTGAGAACCGCAGACCCTTTTTACTGGTAACAATGCAAACCGTTTATTCCTCAGGGGTGACAACACATCTACATTTTAATTTTTAATCGAGAAAAAATACAGATGTCTATGGGCTACCATCCTTTTTCTATAAAATGAAGAATTATGTTCAAATTTCGGCCATTACTATAGCATGAAAGTGTCTGAAAGTTTATAGTAAGCCTTCCCGTTACCTTGAATTTACATGGATCCAACTTGCAAGCGCAGTTTTAAGTCGTAAAAAGATAAGATACGACTAAAGTACACCACTGGTTAAAAGTTTTGAAATTTAATGTATGTGTAACACATATTATAAATAAATTTTAGCTTTCTGCTCTCTTTCTCCACATAAATTTTAACTATGCCAAATCTCACAACACTTCGTGCGCACAATATGTTTAAAACGAGGTACAAAATTTTTATTTCTAACGTATTAATGTATTGATCATTAGTTATACTTCAACAAAACCAAATACCCTTTACAAAGTTTTGAAAAATAATGTTTCAGGTATATTTGTTGAGACAACCCTAGCCGCCGGGGATTATAACAATAAATTAATTAACGGATTTATTCCCTGGATTGTCAAGGCTGGATGATGTTGATGGATATTTTCACGCCGGTACAATGGCCGGGTGGTTAAGACAAAAAATATCGACAGTGAGAAACTGTTAATGTCATTGCCTGCTTTAAAGTTCAGGGGGAATGGTATTATGTAATTGTTATCTTCAATTCTAAGTTTCATTATTTATAGCAATGTAGGCAGAGTATTAGTTGGATTGCATATAAATTTTCCTTATATAAATAGACAACGATTTAAAAGAAAAGTATTTTTTTATAGGATAAGGGTGACAAACGAGCACACAGTCCACCTGATGGTAAGTGGTTGCTGCGGCCCATAGACATCTACATCTATCCTCTATTACAAATCAAAATGTAGATGCGTTGTCACCCGTGAGGACTAAGATGGAATGCCTCATTTCCAGTAAAAAGGGCCTCCGGCCACCTGCACTCACCAAGCGAAACGCAGAGGTAAACCTCTAATTCACGCTGGTTTTCTGTGAGGTCGTGGTACCACCCCGGTTCGAGCCGGCCCATCAGCAAAAGCTGCCGCGTGGCTCTACCACTGTTTAAAAGTTCTCGATTGTCTCCATTGCAGACTCGTGCCAGCGATTACAGTTTGGTCGATCCCACTGGTTATGTTAGGCGTCGATCAAAACAGTTTTTTTAATCATGTAATAAGGCTTAGGCTATTTTCGGCAGGCTAAGGCTACACCTAATTATTGAAAAAATGAGTGATTTAAAAGTAAAAAAAATTATCCATATCTATTTCATTATCAGTCTGTAGCACTATAAGCTGGACAAAGTTTTCTTAATGTTCTGACTTAATAGTTCACTTTATTATAACATGTACGAACGGTAATTTTATAAATTACGAGTACTTTATACATGGTAGAGTCACACTGCAGCTATATTATCGTTGTAGTGCAAATGGACCGGAGTAGGACTACGCTCTCACAGAATACCAGCGTAAAAGTAGCTTAATGCTGCTGTGTTCCGTATGATGAGTGTAGAGAACCGGAGACCTATTTTTACTTGAAACGAGGCATTCCATTTTAGTCCTCAGGGGTAACAAAGTATTTGCATTTTGGTTCACAATGGAAGATAAATGTAAATGTTTATGGATATCAGCATCCACTTACCATCAGGTGAACTGTGTGTGCTTGTTTGTCATTATCATTCTTTAAAAAAAGAAAACAATATTACTTCAATGTCGCATTTATCCTTCAAGGTTAATTTTCGTCAATGGTGCCAAGCTTTGCACGCGGGTTGGCAATCGAAGTTGTTTTTATTTTCTCGTTTCACGAAAAAAAATTATTCCTAACATTAGATGCCAGAAACAACTATAGTTGGTGATGGTAATATGGTCATCCGGTTAATATGGTCACTTTCTTATAACTCTAAATCTACAGTTTTGTTTGCATACATGGTTCTGTCTGATACGATAGAGCTGCATTAGTCAATCAAATAATAAAGGGTCAAAAAGGCGCTATTTTATCAACGCCATTTTGACAGTTGACTTTTTCGTAAATATTTTAGTCGATTTTAGTATTGTGTAGTGTAGTTAGCTTTTTTAAGTTGAATTTTCGAAGTGTTCCAAAGCTTATTTGCTATTGTTTTCTTTATATATTAGTTATAGTATATGACTTAGTGTTTTTGTCTCTGTCGTCCTCCTAGTTTTGGTTTTATAGGGCGGCAAATCTTAAGATCGATATTACCCTCACATACCTTATTCTACTTATATAACAGTATGTAAAAGTCCAATGCTGAGCATGTGCCTCTTTTATTGCAAGGAATATTTGCCTTCATCGTCACGCTTGTTAGACGCATATATTATGCAATCACTACAATCAGCACCATCTATCGGAAGTCTTAAGATTTTTCTGTATTTTACCACAGTCGCCTCTTAACACCCTTTGGACGAAATGGGATAGGTCTTGGTTCCTCTTCTACATGACATTATACACGGCAAAACTTATGTAACTATAATTAAATATAAAATTGGTCACATTGGTCATTACTTATTTGCTTTTAATGTTATTTATTTGGTTAACATTTGATGTGATATTTAACGTTACAATAAATTGAAGTACATTTTTTTATAGGGTAGTGTGACAAAAGAGCACACAGTCCACCTGATGGTAAGTGGTTGCTGTGGCCCAAAGACATCTACATCTATTCTCGTTTGCGAATCAAAATGCACATGCGTTGTTACCCGTTAGGACTAAGATGGAATGCCTCGTTGTCAGTAAAATAGGTCTCCAGTTCTCTACACTCACCATACGAAACACAGCAGTGTTAAGCTGCTATTTTTCGCTGGTATTCTGTGAGAGCGTGGTCCTTCCCCGGTGGAGCCGACCCGTTCGTTCTACAACTATACCACTAATATAGTATGGCTCTACCACGTGTATTTATACATTGTAAAAGTCTATAAAACCACAATTAATCAAATATTAACTTGAACGAGCGTTTTAATTAAAAGCAAACACTACTCTTCCACTTTCTCGATTTAAAAAATATACACTGTACGAGACTCAATCCCACAGTATTAACTTAGTTGACGGAGTACTTTTTCACATTAATTAGTATATTAATTATGCAAATTTGTATGCGAATCCACAATGCTTTATTGCGTTTAATCGGATCGAGATCGTTACTTCGATAGCGCTTACGTTACATGTTATAGACTTTTAGCGGGTTGTTTTATATTAACATGTATGGATCCGGAAAGACTATTTGATATGACTTTAAATATCACTTCATACACGTACAATAATCCTTAGTATCTGTAATGTATCGTGAGTTTTCTTATGTTCTACATGAGAGTATAATAGTGATACACTCTTGTTCTTTCCTTTATTTCTAATATTTCGTCTAAGTTTTATTAAATCTACTCCTCATTCTTTGGAGATAAAGATGATAAGTAGGTAAGTAAGGTGGTAACTTACACTAATACGAATATAACGTTAACTTTAAGTTGAATATTTTGAAAATTGTATCAACGTGATAATTTGACACGGGAAAAATCTTAACTTTTGCAAAGTGGACCAAAACCCTTGTCGTAAATCTGTGTTAGTAAGCGTCAGTTGGACGGCATAAATTAAAAGATGAAAAATGTGACATTTTTTTCTGTTTACGTAGGCTTTTATTTCTTCGAACAATAAACACATTTTGTTAGCCCGTTTTCTGTTCTTTTTTATACGGTAATTTTGGTTCCCGCTTTAACCTACACTTTAGACCAAACTCGAATTGGTGTTTGCCCATTCTATAGCTAGTTATTACTGTATCTGTGGGGTGGATTTAGTATATGCAGTGTTTAAGTCGATTCCTGGAGCGGGTAGTTCCGCTGACAAGCGATTTAATGACCCGAGCTTGATTAACTGTTTCGGTGTAAAACTCAACTTTAGTTTAGCTTTATTCTTCATCTTCGTTAGAACGTAAACGTTCAATGATGGTGCCTCTATCACTGTAGGGAGTAGAACCCACTTTAATTTCCATGCGGATTGGCGGTTGCAGGACGCGACATCTCATATTTGATGAAGCTGCCCATTCTTGGTCTTGAAGATGGAAAGGGAAAAGACTTACAAGGGGTTTATATACAGTGGTGAATATATTGTTGGATACTGTTATTATAATTATTTCCATCAGTGAATATTTTATGGGATACTGTTGTTATAATAATTGATGGAAAAGATAAAGGCTTAAGTTGTTAATCTTAAAAGTTAAAACCCTATATTTAGTGAAGACCTAACTCTTCAATGTGATCAGTGTTCAATAGAAAATAAGTCAAGTTTTCGTAATTCTTGATAATAGCTGTATTTCGCTGCATTTTCGTATTCGTTTATTATCATACTGCTATCACGTAAGACTATTTCACCTCCCCAATAATTGAGTAATTATATGATTTTAAGTCACCAAATTTAGGTGACAAGCACACAGTCCGCCTGATAGAAGTGGATTCATTTTCATCGTTGAGAACTAAATTGAAATGACTCGTTCTAGGTTTTTTTTTAGAACATTACCCTCACACTAGGATTTTCTCCTGTATCGTGGAAGCAGTTTACATACATAATTGCAAAAAGATAAACATCCAGACCTGGAACAATTACTTGTTGGACATACAATACTTTAGGCTTCGAACCCGTGAACTTCAGCGCCTTAACTCATGGCTAAATCACGAAGCCGTCAAAAGGTACCGGACCTGGAGCCCCTTTTTCCTTTTGACTACCGATCTCCGAATTTCATCACTAACCATACGCCATACCAACATTACTCGGTCGGGCTAACACATTCCTCCTACAACCATAATGCATCGAAACTACGTAAAAATATAACAACAATCAACATTTTCTATTATAGTAGACGCCTCGCTTATAGACGCGTACGTTCGACTTTAATACATCCTCCGTACACAAAATATAATATCTTAGTAGAATTCATATTTTATCAATTAAGTTTTCTTAACTAGTCAGTGGGAGGGCTCCTAAGAGTCTCTCTGGGTTGGTGTCACTCTCTTTCTTATTACTGCCGTCGAAAAACAGTGTTGCTTGTTTCTTGTTTGCAAGATATAGTGAGCTAGTATGATAACAAACTGTGAGGTATTCCATTTTAATACATAGAGATGACAAGTCATCTGTAGGTTCCTTTGTCTGAAGTTGTCTGCAGGTGATCACAGAATGTCACTTACTAGCCACTATGGCTAATATTAATTACACTGTAACACATTAATTAAGCTGTAATATTGAGTTATATGTACTACGTACTAGAGAAGCCATTCCAAACAAAAATTTTGTCCTACTCTATGTCGCGCTCTATATACGCGACTACTACTCCCGCGCATGCGCGAAGACTTTTAATTTGATATAAAATAAGATATTTATATAAAATAAATATAAGAATTTAATAGAAAAAATCTTAATTTAATATAAGCAAACATATTTCTAAATAAAACGTAATAATAATTACTTTATTGAATTCACAAATGTTCAATTTACGCAATATTTAGTTTGTACGGATTGCAGTACAGTTCAGTTGAACATACACAATGTTCGGAATGGCTTCTCTAGTACGTAGTACATATTATAACTCATTGGTTCGTCAGAGTATATGAATTTTAAAAGTGCAATCTAGCAGTTAGATTAAGGAAGATTTAATACCTAATTAATAAAAGGTCTGGCTTAAAATAAAATCACAAGTGTGCGACAGCATACGGTGCCAGAAAAGTCATAAATATAGCAGTGTTTGAACAAGAGTGTTAATTAAGGCATACTGATAATCAGGTCTCCTTATTTGCCTTATTAACCTGTATAAACTAACAAAAGTTATTTATTACACTGTGATATACGTTAGAAATAAAGCTCTAAATAGATGGAATTAAATTTGTTTTACTTTGCAAAATATATAAAACGTTTTTATTATTTTTAAACTAAATGGAATGTTCGTTCTGCAATTCAATAGCTGATACTATAAATTAAATCTCTCGTATATAATAAAAGGCAAATGCAATGTATGCAAGGTGTTACATAATGTGTTGAGGTGTGTTTTTTAATATTTTTTTTTAATAAACTAAGCTATTTTTTAAGAATAACTAGCGAACCGCCACGGCTTAGCCCGGGTAATTTCTGAATCTCGAAAACAGCGTAACCATCCGGGTACAATTGTAAATCTAAACCATTCTCGAATCAACTTAATAACGCACAAAATTTCTTCCAAATTGGTTTGGCCGCTTAGGAGGAATTCAGTCACATCACTTATATCTGTATGGAATCAGTCTGAATAAAAATATTATTATTAATTATTATCCAGATCAGTGACAGAGAGGGACCTAATTGCGCCATCAGTCTGATTCTGTGATCGCCAAGCTACCTGTTTAGCGTGACAATAAATGCCATTTATTTCTATTATGAGATAGCACTTGTTCATTAGCGAACTGTTTACAGATTGATGAGGATATGAATATTTTGATTGGATTAGGATACAAATTCCTGTTGCTGATTATTAATAATTTAATATTTTTATTTATAAATAAGGGTATTAATGATATATTTAATAGTAGTAACAAGTAATAAAATAGACTTTATTTCCTGTTTCTTTAAAAAAAACTTGAAAACTAAAAAATCTTAAAAAGCAAATTTACAGTCACAATGATTATAATAATGTCCTCCAGACTGAATTTAGATCGCGACTGCCAGCCTCAACGGAGACTAGTCATCGGCGTAGGACAGGATTATAGTGACCAGAGGTGTGTGCAAGTACAGGTGCACTTTCTATTCCCCCAGTTTCATATTCCGATGGGACGGTAAACCGACACGACCGGAGAGAGATCAGGCGCAGGTCCAACGGCATTAGGTGCTGTCCAAGGCACGGGGAAAGATACCGCCAACTTCCTAATTCCGGGCAGATACTGAGGATTTCTTGACGGAAAAACTCAATAACTGTGTTTTTCGGCCCGACCCGGGGTACAAATCCGACATGTCGTGATCAGCAGATTCATCATCATCATCATCATTACAGCCCTTCAGAAGTCCACTTCTGAACATAGAACTCCCCCAAGGAATGCCACAAAACACGGCCCCTAGCCACCTACATCCAACGACTTCCTGCATGCCTTACCAGGTCATTACTCCATACAGTGGAGGCACGCCCTATACTTCGCCTGCCGGTACGTGGCTGCCACTCGAGAACATTTCTTCCCCATCGGTTGTCGGTTCTTCGGGTTATATGGCCGGCTCATTGCCACCTCAGCTTACTAATCCGTTGGGGCATGTCGGTTAATCTGGTTCAACTGCGGATATCCTCGTTTTTAAGTCTAATACGCTAAGCATAGCCCTCTCTGTAGCTCGCTAAACGACTTTGAGCTTCCTCATACGGCCAGCAGTGAAGAACCACGTTTCAGATCCATAGATCATCACTGGCAACACGCACCGGTTGCACAATTTAGTTTTGAGGTTCTGAGGTATGTTTGACGAGATGTATCGTAATCTTCCGAACGCTGCCCAGCCTAATTGAATCCGTCGATTGACCTCTCAGTCAAAGTTGGACTTACCTTTTTTTTTTTTTACGTGGGGAAATCCTCATGGATACCTCCGGCTGCGGGGGCAACCGGAAGGTTATGCCGGACTCCTACCGGCTAAAACCCCACGGTACCTCCTCGCACGTGTGCGCGGGGCCGCGGGAATCCAAATTCTTCCGCAGCCCCGCACTAGTGCTGGCCCGGTCTGTCCGGGCCTCGTCTCCTGCACGGGGTAGCGAGGTGTTAAGCTACCCCCCTCCACAGCCTCCAACTCCACCTGCGTATCGGACCCCCCCGAACCCGACACGCGGAGGCCATGGGGCCAGGAAAATCGAACGCTTAGTAGTGCCCGCTTTCCCGACCCCAGCGGCGGATCTGGTCTCGGGCTCCGCCGCCTACCAAGTTTCGGCCGCGGAGGGTAGGGAGAGCGGCGCCTCGCAATACCGACACTCCTCTCCCCCCGCGGCCCCACCACCACCGCATCAACGGTGCGGCCCCGTCTGAGTCGCGGAGGATAGGGCGAGTGGCGCATCGCCATACCAGCACTCCTCTTCCTCCGCGACTCCACCTCGGCTGCAGCGGTAGAGGGAGCACTCATCCCTCTCACCGCAGCCCACCGACACACATCCGAAGTGGGCTTCCCAAGCCCACTCGGAGTGGCCACCTCGGGCCGGCCCTACACCTCGGGCCAGCCAAGGGGTTCCTCTTTGTTCACCGCGGTTGACCAAGCCACGGCTACTAAGCCCCCTCGCCACGACAAGGCGGGAACCCGTTCGGGGGGGAAGTTGGACTTACCTAGTCGGACTATTTGGCCCAGGTAAACATATTT
This sequence comes from Parnassius glacialis, assembly GCA_033319125.1. NCBI lineage: Eukaryota > Metazoa > Arthropoda > Insecta > Lepidoptera > Papilionidae > Parnassius > Parnassius glacialis. The sequence goes on from JAVANC010000025.1 coordinate 31,476,178, forward strand.
GTCAACAAATTTGAGCTTAGTGCTCCCAACAAATACCAGCAAGGACGTTAAACATGATTTTTGTTTTGTCAATGTTCATCTTAACACCTATCCGTTGGGAGACACTAATGAGGTCATTGAGCATAGTGCTTAGGTCCTCAAGCGATTCTGCCATAAGGACTATATCGTTGGCAAATAGAAGGTGAGTGGTGTAATCGCGATTGACGTTAATACCTTTCCAGAGATTTCCAGACCAGTAGCTTAAAAACGTCTCCCAATGCAGCGGTGAAAAGTTTCGGGGATATGACGTCACCCTGTCTTACACCTCTCTGCAGTTGGATAGGTTTCATATTCTGGTTCTGTATTCGGATAGCCATCATAGCTCAAACACCTCAGCACTTTGATATATTGACAGTCTACCTGGCACTGCTGAAGGGACTACAGCACCGCCGAAATTTCAACGGAATCAAAGGCTTTCTCATAGTCCACATACTCAAGACAAAGTGGCAGGTTGGACTCTTTGGTCTTCTGTACAATTTGCTGAAGGCTATGTCTGATGTCTATGGTCCTAAAGCCTTTTCGGAAACTGGCACGTTCGGGAGGCTGGAAGTCATCGATTCTGCGTGCGAGACGATTTATAATGACTCTCGAAAACAGCACATAGGCGCGGCTCATAAGGAAAATCGATCTGTAGTTCTTCAAGAGAGCGTTGTCGCCTTGCTTGAAGAACAAGACCACCTTACTTCTGCTCCACGCCCCCGGAGTAGTGGCACCATGGAGGACGGAATTAAAGAGCTTCTGAAGGACTTCAAGTACCGGTCTTCCACCCGCTTTCAGAAGCTCCGCTGTAATTCCATCCTCGCCTGGGACCTTACCGTTTTTAAGGTGCTGGAGAGCCATTCTAATCTTGCTCAGACTAACGTCCGGGATATCTTCGGAATAGTGTCGGATGAGACTCGCTCTTGGATCGTTACTCACACTTGCGTGTGGCTCCAACGATGACGTGTACAGCTGCCCATAGAACCTTTCAATCTCACTCAAAATCTCAGGTGTCCCGGAAACGATGCTGCCACATTCTGTCTTCAGCTTTGAGAGTTGGCTCTTTCTGGCAGACAGATCTCTGGCAAAGACTTTGGAGCCTTGGTTCCGCTCGATCGCTTCTTCAATACGAGCTGTATTGAAGTTGCGTTAGTCCCGCCGCATGCATTTGGAGATCTGTCTGTTCAGATGCCTGTATGCTGTCAAGTCTGTTGAAGAATGTAGCTTCATCTCCAGTCTAACAGCCATGAGATTAAGAGTGTGATCGGAGAGTTTTTGTGTTCTTCTGCGGCGGGTCTTGCAGAACTTAGCTCCGACCGCATGGACAGTTTCCACGAGCTTGTCATTCATATCGTCCACTTCATTGCAGTCTTCTAGGCACTGAAAACGGTTTTGTAACTCGAGCTGAAAGGTTTCGGGACTTAGGATTAGATCACAAGGGGGACCGAGCGTTGACTTCATTAGACGACACCTCTGCAACTTAACGTTTAGGTTCAGACACTCTCGCGATCACTGAGACATCACTGAACAGTTCTCGTCTAGTCGTCATAATGAAGTCAACCTATTTTTTTCGATCTTTCGGTGCTCGACCAGGTCCACTTCCTGTAGGGCCACTTCTGGAGAAAAGAGTTCATCATAAAGAGTCCCTCTTTCTCCATAAAGTCGGCCAGCTGCTGGCCCCTTAGGTTCCGTTGCCCTTCTGTCCACCTGTGGGTTTTTTCAGCTGACGAAAAACTGGAAGACTGTAAGCTTAATACTGCTGTTTCACACGGTGAGTGTAGAGATCCGGAAACCCTTTTTACTGGAAACGAGGCATTCCATCTCAGTCTTCAGGGGTGACAACGCATCTGCATTTTGATTCTTAAATGAGGATAAATGTAGATATCTATGGGCCACAGTATTCACTTATCATCAGGTGGATTGTCACCCATACAAATTTTAATTTCAGCACTAATGTACTGCATGTAACTTGTATTACTTATTATCAAAGCGGGCAAAAAAGGAAGCAGAAGCATTATATTAATGCGATAATAATGGTATTTTATGACTCTTTCGACCTCAATAAGAATTAACGATCGATTTCTTATTATGAACATTGTTTCTTCTGGAACAGGCGTTTTCCTTCGAGCGTTTTTAAACAAAAGTATTTTTCTGTTTATTATACATCAGTTTGAAACAACTGTGTCAAGCAATTAAAATGATTAGCTAATGAGGTGTGAGCCTTTTGCAAGCGGGTTAAAATTGAAATTATTTCTGATGTATTATTTATTTAAAAAATTTTAATTTATGGAGTAATACGTAAATACTATGTAGTGGCGGCATAAAAGAATTCACCACCCTAATTCCTTCTTTGGGTATCTTAAAAGACGACGGAGTTAAATAAAACAGAATGTAGACAACACATTTTTAACAACTAAATAAAAACACATACAACTAGAAGTAATAAAAATTGCGATTGCAATAAAATGCTGCACGGGGAAGCCTATGTTCATAGTGAATACTATGGTAACTTTTGATAGGCTGTATTGAATACATTTGAATTATTATTTCATCTTATTGCACAATTTTACATTACGCAGGAATAAGCGTACTAACATGAAAAATAGCTTATGCGATAACAGTATAATATCGAATCAGCACTGACTTACCTACTGACTCACTTATCGAAGATAGATGTGGTTCTCTATGGATCACATCATTCTCTGACCATGAGCTAAACTGTGTGCTAGTTTATCACTATTATTCTTAAAAAAATATACTAACCTATTCATCCATTTGAAATCGGGTTGGCTATCGCAGTTTTTCATAATTTTGGGCTCATCAGGAACAAAAGAACAGTAATACTTAGAGTTACTAACGTTTTAATCTTTACGCCATTTTAATAGTTTAAGGCAATTTAAACAAGTATTGAAATATTTTTATTTTACTTCTAATTGGTCGTGCGTCCGCTCCGCTATAACTGGCACCGCCGCTTAACGTGGCTGCGATTATGAATTATGTAAATTATAAATGTTGAACCACCTAAGAGGTTGTTGAGGCGATTCTATAGAAAAAAGTACACAACTTCCATGCTTCGTCTGCACTTATTATAATAATTGGACTCTTTCTGTTATCTGCTTCTGTTAGTTGGTGTTTTGTGGCCGGAAAAAATAATGTTTTAGCGGGCGCAACGCGCCTCCATGTTTATTTCGCGCGGTTTAAGCGGTACGTGTATGTGGTTAATTTCTTTACGTTAATTTGAAATAGTTTAAGTAAAATCATTGCTGTTGGTGGACTACCTTGTAGTATACCAGGTTGTAGGACTTCTTTTGTGCCTAGAAATCCGTCTGGGTAGATACCACCTTCTTACTTTCTACCACAAAATAGCAGTGCTTGCACAACTGTGCTCTGAAGGGTATCATCATCATTATTACGGCCTTTTACAAGTTCACTGCTGGACATAGGCGTCCTCCAAGTAATGCTACACAGCACGGTCCACCACCTGTATCCATCGAATGGTACGATCCTAGTGTATAGAGAGCCAGTATAATTTCAGTGTGTGAGGCATTCCTTCTTAGTCCTTAGACATGACAACACATCTGTAGTCTTTTTTTGTTTAAACTTTACTTTTTTTATAGGATAGGTTGACAAACGAACACGTCACTATCCTAAAAAAATATGTGTTATTCTAATGTATGAGCTATATTATTGTAAAGTTTCATTAAAACCCATTCAGTAATTTTTGCGTGAAAGGGTAACAAACATCCATACATCCTCACAAATCTTCACATTTATAATATTAGTAGGATTAATTGAAAAGGATCACTTATAGACCTGAGTATATCTCTCGAGTCACAAGTTTATAGATATTATATTCCAAAGATAACTCTTATAATTTCTTTGCTTTTTTTCTTTTTTATAGAATAGAATAGAATAGAATATTTTTTATTCAATATAGATCACATGTGTAATTCTTATTGAAAGTTATTTTTTACTTTACCACTGGTTCGAAAAAAATAACCTCTGTCCTGGGAAGAACCAGCAAGAAACCCAGCGGGACTTTTTAAAAAAAAGCATATTTTACATTAATGGTTGGTACAAAACTTATTTTAGGAACAGCTTGGAAGCGACCTCCTCATTCCCAGGGGTTATTATCAACCATATATTCATTTATACTATAATAACCCTTTTTATACAGTTTCAGCTTAACAAAACATTAAAACTTGGTATAGAGAATAAGGGTGACAAACGAGCACACTGTCCACCTGATGGTAAGTGGTTGCTGTGGACCATAGACATCTACATCTATATTCGTTTGCGAATTAAAATGTAGACGCGTTGTCAGCCGTGAGGACTAAGATAGAATGCCTCTTTTCCAGTAAAAAGGGTCTCCAGTTCTCTAAACTAACTATACGAAACACAGTAGTATTAAGCAGCTATTTTACGCTAGTATTTTGTAAGAACATTCTGCTGGTCGTGCTACAACTATACTACTAATATAGCCGCAGCATGGCTCTACCACGTATAAATAATATTGGTTGTGGTAGTCCACGGGCTGCAGTGGCCGCTTGGCATCAGGTAGGCTGTAAGTTTGTTTGTCCCATCAGATTATTTTAATAGGCTTTACGGCTCTGGGATCTAGCCCTTCTGAGCCTGAAGTTACAATATATTATAATTATCTTTCATAGTATACTGCTTCACAATATGTTGATGCGTCACATTGTGCAGCCCTTGGGAGATTTTGACGGCAACGTAAGCCAGCAGACAGCTGACGGTTGGCGACGCTATCTCAAGGCGCCTAAGCAGACAGACACCTTATTTGGAGAATCACATTAGGCCACTTGTTTTACAGTTTCCACTAATAGTTCACATGCGCGGATACTTAATACACAAAATCGCACCACTTATACATATCAAAGTCCACTTCAAACCATTATTTAAACAATAATACAGGAGCAGCGAACGGCCGACGGTCAAGTTCCCGCCAAAACTCCGTCACATCAGAAATCTATTGCTTGCTTCTAGTAGAGGTTTTGTCATAATCTCCTCGCCCGGTAAGTGGGTTGATGACCGCAATGGATAAGTTAATTAGCTTAACATGAGGCTATACACAAAAGGAAGTATAAGTAATTCCACCGCTTAAAAAACTAGCTTTTTTATAAAATGTGGGTGACAAACGAGAACACAGTCCATCTGCTGTTAAGTGAATGCTGTGGCCCATAGACGTCTACATTTATCCTCGATTAAGAATCAAAATACAGATGCGTTGTCACCCCTGAGGACTAAGATGGAATGCCTCATTTCCAAACTTTTTGAAACTTTACATAATATATAAAAAAATCAAAATAAATTTATTTTCCGTAATAAATACCTACATATTTGTTTTCTTTTTGTAGACGGTATCCCAAAATACTAGAAATTTCCCCCGTATCGTGGCGGCGTCTTACACACACAAATTATATTTTTGTTTATAGGATAGGATGACAAACGAGCACACAGTCCACCTGATGGTAAGTGGTTGCTGTGACCAATATACATCCACATCTATCCTCAATAAAGTATCAAAATGCAGATGCGTTGTCACCCGTGAGGACTAAGATGGAATGCCTCTTTTCCAGTAAAAAGGGTCTCCGGTTCTCTACATTCACCATACGAAACACAGCAGCATTAAACTGCTATTCTACACCGGTATTCTAAAATAGTGAGATTCTTTCCCGGTTGAGCTGACCTTTTTGTGCTACAATCATAATATAGCTGTATCATGGTTCTACCACCTAGATAATGGTGCGTGTACGACATAGAACTCAGTAAAACATTTTGAACAGACATTTTACCACAAAATGTCAGCCCCTGTACATAATACTCTGTAATAAAAATAACCTGGAAATAAAATTAATCAAACCCTACAGGGACTAAGCCTGGTAAGCTGGTGCAACCACCTTAATTCAATCAGCGAGGTTTACTAATCGAATAAGCCGTATTTAGCTTTGTGGGGAAAGGGTTGGATACAAAGTATGCGAGGATAGAAAAACGCAGCGTCAAGTTGCGTTTACACCGCCGTAGTGATGCGCTATATAATTCAGTTCTGTTTACTGCTACGTTGCTCAATTCACTAATACAATTTACTACCATTGCATGACTATTAAATAAATTGTAACTTTTAAACAAATCGATAAAGACAAGCCTGTTATTACTTAATGCTTATGAGGATCCATCCATCAATTACAGATTTCCACTGCTGAAAATAGACCTCCCCCATAGAATGCCAAATAGGGGGGATTTTGCCATAGTTGCCACGCTAGGCAGACGGGTTGGCAACCGGAGATTTTTAATATTTTAAGTTGTTATTAGGCAGATGTTGCTATCCATTACCTGTTCAATTTCGCTCCGTCACCTCTTACGACACGATATGAATATGTGGATAGAGCACTAAAATTTTATTATTAACGACTTAAGTACAATATGATTAAAATAGTGACACTCAATAGAAGTTGATTATCAAAGTGGCATACCCATAACTAACTTTCTAATAAATATATTCACAGTAAATTTTCTTTTAAACTAACTTTTTAAATGCTAATGTATGTTATAGTAAATGCACATTGCAGTAACATTCTAGCGTTTCATAATCTCGGTGTGCGCCGTCCTTAGCAAACACAAAATGCATTGCCCGCTAGCAACCGCCGGCATTCCCAATAGGTTTTCATTTAATAAACCCTTTTATTGGTTTAACTGGGATTTACTTAGCTTATACGTAGGTTACTTAGCTGCTTGCGGTTAGCGAACTCTGCTTTCATCAATTTAAATAAAGTTTACTAGGTAATCCAATCAATAGTAGCAATACAGCTAAACAGTGCAAATAGGAAGCAGTTTGAATTCCTCTGTGATGGGACTTGGCTTCGAGGTAAATAGAATTTTCTTTTTTTCCACTGCACCGTATGAAAAAAGATTTTGTTCCTTTACCTTTTGCATGGATGGTCTTTAAATGTGCTTTGTTTCCCAAACAAAATTTTCAAAGAAACTATTTCAAGCCCAATTCAGTAGACGTTATTGTAATTATAAACAAGGTGGCATTGAAGGCATTTGGGCAAATAAGGTGTACTAATTATATATTTACAAATCATTAAAAGAGACAAACTGATTTTCCTGAAAATAACATATTCACTTACATAACCTTGATCCGAAGAGTAAGGCCTTTTTAATTCATGCCCTCGTTGGTTATTTTTTTAGGGATTGTTTCTTCTTTACCCTCGTGTATACCCTGAGGCCTAATTGTAGTCGTGAGGTGAAATCAGTCAGTGTTATTGTATAAAACTTGACAATAATAGCGCAGTGAGTATGACCTAAATCACAAAAATGAAGATACAGTTTCAGCGTTTGACAATAACCACAAGTGTTTTTTTTTCTTTCGTTAGTATTCCGAATTTTGGGTACTACCATGAAAGGACATTGTTCACACGCATGTATTTTTACAACCTTGTTCAAAAGAGGTTAGGTAGAGCCTATAACTGGCATACGTGAGACTAAGTTTAGTTCAAAGTAGCGTTATTAATTACAATTACTTACGTAATATTCTATATTAAATAGTTGATTAGTTTTTTTAAGTTTGTTTATTCCTTGAGCTTTAGAACTGACATATAATGTATTTATTTTAATTAGTTGGAAGACTTCGAACACTGCGTCTTATTTCACAGAACAGTAAACTAGTATAAATAAATAATGGCTTGTTGAATTACGCAAGAGGATCATGTAGAGTGCTTGTTTACATCTCAATTTTGTGCATTAATATAGTTAAAATTAAATTTGAGAAAGTTACAAATTGATCGAGTAAAGGTAGGAATTTGAATTGGAACTAAGTTAAAAAACCCAGCTATTTCGAATCAAAACCGGATGTGCGATGTTTACCCGGCTCTACCTAAGCGTGACTGTCTCAAGTTATCGGAATTCACCGCTGAAATTAACTTACCTGGATAAAGTTAGACATAATTAACTGTCGAAAGCACACGTTGGTGACAAGGGAGTTATCGGGCCGAAATCGCGAATTCCTACTTTTACAATAGCAATTTCTGTGACAGAAAGACTTCAACGCAAATTATAGGTACAGAATAACACATACATTCCAGCGCGTAGGCCTCCATCACTGGTTAAGAGGCGTGGTCGCTGAAACATTCAAAGAACTTAACGTAGTGTTATAATCATTAATGTTCATTCGATTTATAGGAAAACTTGTAAATACAGTACTGTAAGAATACAGCCCGACAATCGCCAATCATTCGTCGCAATGCCACGCGCATTTTGCCCTTTTCTCGCCATTCGCTTTTCCACGAGCACAACTACAAACGCATCTAGCATCTTTTAACTCAACACTACTTACGTAATATCAGACACGCCTCAAATAATAGTATAACAGACGGGATTATCCAACAATCGTGTTACCAGCCACTCCTACAATGGTCGTCCGTGGATTATTTGATGTTGAATTGGTTATTTATTGGTGTTACCATGGATACGCCCGAGCGGGAACGCCCAGTGTAATTCTACAAGACTTACCATACAGAAATAAGTAGGCAACTCCACGATGTCCGCGTTTCGCGACTCCATTTTGATGCGCTGTGTAAAGCGAGTTTCCTTTCGAGATTTTCCCAGTAAAATATACATTTTCTTTCATTAAATTTATGTTACAATACTCAAAATACTCGATACATTTCTATCGTAAACGAATAAGTTGAATAAAAGTATCGCCAACGCGAAAAACCTTCCATTTCTTGCCTCTGCAACCAATATAAAAGTCCAATCAAATTTTATCGTATCTGCGGATAAGTCGGACAACATTGTAATACTAGTACATAATATTTTAAAGAATTGACTATAATTATAATTAGAAATCGACGCCATGTAGCGCACAAAACTGCTACAAAAACGTACACAGCTAACGGCGTGTTTATAAGTGAACTTAAGTAAAAGTGACAGTCGAGATCGCGTACATTGTAGCTGCTTATGTGGACTGTACAGTTAATGAGGCATAATTAAGGAGCAGTATACTAATGAAGAAAATTGAACATTTTCCCTAACGGTTGCGAAAAATCCGAATTATATTTTGGGCATCCTTTTTGCGTTAAAAATTAAAAGTAATTCCAGAATAAGTGATTTGAAGGAAAATAGCTGCAGTATATTAATATTTTGTTATCACTCTCTTTCCAATTTATTTTAAGTACTTTTTAACATACTATCAAAATGTCAAGTTTATTCATCTACAAAGCAACACCCTGGTAAAGTTTAAGCTAGAGATGACTGCAATCTTTCTTAAGTGAATTTAGCGGAGATAAAAGTCCTATATAAGGAAAATGCAGCCATGATTGTGGTTAATTGATGGGTCTGAAATATAAACGCAGCTTTAGCATACCGATAATATATATTTATGTTAAACAGTTTAGCTAGGATTTTATATTTTCACAACCGTTAGTTACAAATATGTGTTTATATAAGCATTTGGAACTTACACGGGTTATTATTACCATACGTTTGTTAATTTATACAATACATGTTCGAACAATGAACACAATTTGTTTAGCTTCAAAATAGCTGACCATTTTATTCTAATTGAGGTAGGATAGAGAAAAATATTTTTCTTCATTATCAGCGGTGAAAGTCTACTGTTGGACCTGCCTCTCACGACACGACTTAGTAGTTTGATTAACGATCGCAGCTCAAGATGTCTCGCATCTTTCACGCTGCTACCTCTATCTGTCTGGATATTTTACGTCTGGCGTAAACGTATAAACTATCTTAGTTATGCCACCAAGCTTCGGAAGCCATAAGTTTTAATAGCATTCCCATAGTTGCCTCTTACGACATCGATGTGGCGAAGTGAAGCGATGTCTTCGCTTACACTGTCATCATGTATTTCATTTTAGTAAGAAATATACTTTATTTAAAAGAAAGGCTAACCTCACCTGCCATCAATGCGCCTTGTTAATAGACGAACGAGGCCTAGGCGACCGACTGTGGGTCGCCATGGATGCTTGCGATTGGCTGTGTCTTTACCAGCGTGTGCCGACGCTGCACTCACTTACCCACTTGTCTATATCGAGAAATGTATTTAATAAAATTTATGCTCAGAAGGGCTAGAACCCAGAGCCGTAAAGCCAGTTTTAAAAAAAATAAGTAACTAATGGCCAAATACTCAAACACTACTGAAATTTAAAATGTCGTGTCTCGTGGTGTCACAGTCACTTTGTGTTAAAGTGATAGAGACAGGACGAGACTTAACGGCATCTTAAAATTGAGCAGCGTTTTAGTTTGTGCATAACGAACTTATAGTCCACCTGATGGTAAGGCCCATATTCATAAACGTTACTCAACGACGAACTCAAGCCGCCCTCATTACGCCCTCATTATGATATCAGCATCTCAAGATCGTTGCTTAGTAATAAACAGCTAAAAACAGTATCTCAAAACGCTGTACTTAGGAATACTGTTCTGTGACATGCACTCAAGTACACACACTTGAGAGTCGAGTTTCGTTTATTAATCAGTGTGGCATTCAGCTGATATCGTAAACCTAATCCACAGCTTGAGATATGTTTATAAATAAGATCAGAACCTCAAGAGTGCGTGTACTTGAGCTGAGTAACGTTTATTAATACGGGCCTAAGTAGCTCTTGCAGCCCTAGGACACTTACTACGAACTTCAAACAAAGAAAGCTACTGCATTATCATTTTCACGGCCAAGTGTACTCTGTCAAGTGAACTGCGAGTTTGATTGTCACCTTTTAATTTTAATTCTTATTCTTATATTTTGAAAAGCGTTACCCCCCATACTAAGTTTTTCTCCTGTATCGTGGCGCAGTTTCCATACATAATAAACAAACAACAAGAATAAACATTAAGACTTAGAATAATTATTTGTAAGCCAAGTATTAGGTCTGGAAAGATTATAAAGCATATTATCAACATAATGAAGGTCTAATAAGAAGGATACAAAGATCGTGTAGTGACGTTGTGAGAATATCCACGATCCCATATCGAACCGCGGGTGTCTTACGAGAAGGAAAAAAATCAGGAGATGGGCTGCAGCATCTGCCTAATAACAACCAAAAAAAGCTTTTTTTTGTTGCATATAATTCAATAATTGTTCCGGGTTGGAACTCGGAACAATTATATGAAGGCCATAAAAACTATTTGTTCCATGCGGCATTCAAACCCGTAGTCCACAGCGCCACAACTTTATGCTAAGCAACTGCATCATGGAGCCATTAATCATTGATTTTAAGGAATAGGTTTAAATATTTTATTATTTTTAAATACTTAAAAAATTAGAACCCTCTGTTGAGGATGTTTGCCTTAATTACAAAAGAAACGTTAACGTTACGTTTTTTTTTCATTTTGGAAATATTATTTAGTGCAATAGTACTGAACATTAGAATAGGCAAAAGTACTACAAAAATTTCGAATTATGTCCTCCAGATCGAGTTCAGCCACGACGGCCAATCTCAATGGAGACTAAACATCGAGACGGGATAGTTTACGGGTGTGTGCGCAAACAAAGGTGCACTTTCTATTCTCTCACTTTTATAGTCCGATGAGACGGCAATCCGACACGATGGCAATTCGACACGATCTGAGAGATTTCAGGCACAGGACTACTGACTTTTTGTGCTTTCTGAAAAGGTCAAACCCCGCCAACTTTGTGTCTCCGGGTTACTGCGAAATTCCCATTACTGATTTTGGCTCAACCCGGGATTCGAACCCAGAACCACATATCAGCCGTCGCGCTTACAAATCTACTAGATCAACGAGGCAGTCATTTTTTTAATGATTTTGAATAATTGAATAAAACAATAAATGAATTTACCATTCGATGTAGACATTTTTCACAATACGTTCATAATGTAAAGAGAAGGATCTACTGGAGCGAAATGCTCACGTTGATTTCCAAGAAATTTATTATTAAGAGGAATTTTCAATGGGTATTATCAGATCGCGGTTATACGAATAAGTCGAATGGATCGGCTCGACCAGAGTAATACTACGCTCGGACTGTATACTATCATAAAATGGCAGCATAATACTGACGAGTTTTGTATTGAGTGACGCTATTTTATGGCAACGAGGTGGTCCATTCAAATACCTTGATTTTAATTCTTTATTTGTATTATGTAGTAAAGTTGGTACAAATTACTTCGCTTATCCGCGTAATTTGTGTCAACTTTAATATAATGGATTTCCGAAAAGTAACACTTGATTCTATTAATTATTAAATGTCTATGTACCACATAAACCAACTACCAGGTGTCAGGTGGACTGTGTGCTTGTTTGTTACTTATGCTTCCTTAAAAAGCATATCTCTCATAGCTTGCCATCTTAGTCCTCAACTAGTATAATTGGAATACGCGAGGCATTCCATCTTAGTCCTCAGAAGTGACAACGCTTCTAAGCCTTCTTTTTATGACGTCAGCTGCAGGTGTCCATGGACTCAGTACTCACGATCTGATGGACTATGAGTTCCTTTGTCACTTCAGCTTAAAAAAATAGGCGGCAGTGGACTTTACTGGCTATTAAAATGTTTAACTTATATATCCTACAAATTAATTTTTATATGTCATATTCTCATAGTTCAAAAATCAGTAAAATGTATTTGTGTATTTAAATATCAATATTGTGTATTTTTTTGTTGGATTTAATTATAATTATATTTTTTATTTATTTTTTACTTTAAATTGCTACACCTACGTCACACTCTCACAACTCTATGGGTTGACTGATAGGGAATTCCTCATGATAATAAGTCCATTTTGTACTCTTCTTTAATAGGGAATACAATAAAGAATACAATAAATAAAATATTTAACTTTTATTAAGGTATGTAGTTTAAAATATTACGTACAGCCCAATGTGCAGTCTCCTCAGTCGTTCTAAATATCGAGTTTCACTGTTTGAACTACTGTATTGCCCCGTCTCCACTCAGATCCGGTCCGGCGCGGTGGCGCGCGCCGCTTTTTTTGTATCTGTAACTCAAATCGAGCGTTACGGAATGTTTGGTTCGCGGGTTCCCGGCGGCCATTTTTCTTTTATTTTGCGGTGCGAAATTAAGAGAAATTAATTAAAGGTACTCTCGATTGGGCTTATTACGTTTAATGACACTAGCTGTACTTACATTGTAATAGTAAAGAAATAGTATTTCATTGTTTATGTATAAATTTACTTTAAAAATAATCTAAAACACTACTAAGTACTACACACACTATCTAAGACACTCCAACGATACAGTTTTATCATGAGCTAGTCATTAAATTATTGCAAAGTCATCGATTACTTATTAATTCTAAATTTTATACGTGGTAGAGCAATGCTGCAACTATATTAGTAGTGTAGTTGTAGCACGAATGGGTCGGCTCGACCGGGGAAGGACCACGCCCTCACAGAATACCAGCGTCAAATAGCAGTTTAACACTGCTGTATTTCGTATGGTGAGTGTAGAGAACCGGAGACCCTTTTTACTGGAAAAGAGGCATTCCAACTTAGTGCTCACGGTTGACAAGCATCTGCATTTTGATTCGCAAACGAGAATAAATGTAGATGTCTATGGTTCACAGCAACCACTTACCATCAGGTGGACTGTGTGCTCGTTTGTCACCCTATTCCTATTAAAAAAAATAGTATTTAATTGTTTATGTATAAATTTACTTTAAATATAATCTAAAACAGTACTAAGTACTACATACACTATCAAGACACTCCAACGATACGGTTTTATCATGAGCTATGAAGATTATAGTGAGAATACCAGGTCATAGTCATTAAATTATTGCATAGCCATCGATTAGTTATTAATTCGTCTGCAAATTTTTAAGATTATCCACACCTACGAAAGTGAGTATTAACAGAATTATAAAATTCCATCATACTAACTCATACATATATAAAAACATCAGTGCAACCATACAAACATACATACAAACATATATAAATAAATATATACATACAAACAGGTCAAGTTAATAATGTCTAACATAAAATGCCAGTTGGACATGTGTAAGATAAAGTTTCGCAGATATCCTTATAGTTTTTAAATTTCACATATCACCCAGTAACAGCTATATTTTGTTTTTTTTTTCGTCTTCATCAAGCCTATAGAAGTCAACTGCTGGACATAAACCTCTCACGTTGTAGGGAGGATTTCTTAAACTTACATAAAATTAAATTCTAAACGATGTTTGTCCGTCGGACCACGTCTGTATGCTTACCCGTTGCGTTACACCAGGCGGTCGTGTTTCGCATAAAAACAGCTTAAGCCTTCCACGGTTGACTGAGAACCGACTACTAAATAATTATCAGACTTATTAGTCATATACCAGTGATCACCTGGCCGAGTCTCCACTGATGCACTTTCTTACAATACAGTTTTAAATGCGGTTGATGGTGTATTTTTAATGATTTTCCATTTTATTAATTTACTAGCTGTTCCCCGTAACTTCACCCACGTGGAATTTATTGCGATTGGATTTTATGGTTTTTAATTTTTTGCGCGGAACCCTAATTCTTTTCCTGAAATAAAAGTAGCAAAGTTACTCCTTATTACATCAGCTATCTGCCAGTGAAAGTCCCATCCAAACTGGTTCACAGGTTTTTGCGTGATGCATGTTCAGACATACGAGTACGTCGTGTTTCGGTTTTATTATAGTATAGGAGATAGATAGATAATGAGGGCTAATAATCTTCCACTCACCAGATGTCGCTACTAGCGACTGAGGTAAAGTTTTTTGTTACACAATGTCCTTTAATTGAGAAATTAGTTTTAAATAATAGTTTATCATTGTCTAGAGTATTATATTAATATTTAACACAATGCGTCAGTGGTTTGATTTTTAATTTTTTGCACATTATAACTCTTTTTTTTTAAATTGTCTTTTAGTTATATTTATAGTTTGGTTTATTCATTTCTAATGTAATTAATATAAAATATAACTAATAATACAGAAAGAAACCTTAAAGATTACATTTTCCTAAGAAATTATCGTCCCCGCTATGAAATCTGTCAAATATTTTACCTCACTTGAAAGTGGCGCCGCCCTGGTGGCAGAAAAAGTCGTGGATGCCCTCATTAATGTACCCCACATTGAAAGTTTTGCGTGTCTGTTTTCTTTTATATAATAAGGTTGACAAACGAACACACAGTCCACCTGATTGAAATTACACGCTGTGGCCCATAGACATCTACATTTATTCTCGATTAATAATCAAAACGCAGATGCGTTATCACCCCTGAGGACTAAGATGGAATGCCTAGTTTCTAGTAAAAATGTCTCAAATTCTCTACACTTATACGATACACAGCTGTATTAAAGTTAAACGTTAAAGTTACAGTACATATATGTCCCACTGCTGGGCACAGGCCTCCTGTCATTTCTGAGAGGGTTTTAGGGCAAGGCAATGTCCGCCGCGCTGCCCCAATGCGTGTTGGCGAACTTCACATATCTTCGAAATAATTTTTTTTCTTATTTGTCAGACATGCAGGTTTCCTTCGCGCAATGTTTTCTTTCACCGCCGAGCACGTGGTAAATCAGCACTTAAAATTGCAATTAACAATTTCATTGGTGCCGGCGGGGATCGAACCCGGGTTGCTCGCGTACTGTGAAACCATAAAATAGTTGGAGCGTGGGTCTACAATATATAAAAAGCATTCTCTTTAAATTTTTTTTTCATTTTTTCAAACCTTTTTGAGAACATAAAGACTATTTTTCTGATTTGTGAAAGCTATCATAGCATCTTCTGACTCCGTATACGTTAAACTGCTCATCAAACCTTTGGTTTTTGGGTAAATAAATAAATCGCATAGTGTAAGGTCTGAACTGTTTGCGGGATCCGAGGAGGAACTGTTTGAGGGATGCTCGTGATCCGAGCTCGATCTTTTCAGAATCCAATAATGGCTTTGTCTTGTTCGCGGCGTGCGATGAAGCATTTTCATGGTATAATATATAATGTGATATCTTGGTCGTTTTTCCCTAACTTTTTCAAGGACTTTGGGCAAACAATCGATAGTATACCACTCAGCATTGACTGTTTTCTGCTCATTTAGTGGGATCGTGCAGACAAAAGCCGTCTGGAAAAAAACTGCAATAATTTTTTTGCCCACGTTTCTTGCTTGCCTCAATTTTGTTGGTTTGCTGCCATCTTCAAACACCTGTACGTTCTTCCCGGGATGTAACAATATATTCATATTTTATCTTCTATCACAATATCTTACACAGTATTTGGTCATACTTTAACCACATTTTTTGCAACAAACAACTCGAGCCCGTTTTTGTTCTTGTTCACCTAAGTTCATGAGGAGTCCAGCGGCAGCAAAGTTTTCTAACTTTTAAATGTTGATGTATTTTTTTTTGGAATTTGACTTATGCCTACCAATAACCAAAATTTTCACACGACTTTCCGTCCAAAAATTATTTTAATCAAGTTTTACGAGTATAATAGGCTTTAAAAACATTACATTCGAAATTCAAATATTTATGAACGGCCTGGCCGTTTATAAATGTTTGAATTTAGAAGCGTAGAACTTTCAGTGTGCACAATGTATTCTTCTTCTACAACGGGAGAGCCCATCACCATCAGTGAACTGTTACAACCTAATAAATAAATAGTGTACTCAACAATTTCAAAATTATTGTCGACTTCAGATTAATGAGTAAATAAAAGTTGCAGCCTTATACATCCTACTCTCGTTTCTGTAAGGGTTATTAAGCTATTAGTCTACGGCTCTAGTATTTCTCTCAATGTTTTTTTTCACCGCCGAGCATGTGATAAATCAGTACTTAAAACAGTAATGAACAATTTAAACTTTGCTCGCGGGAATCAAACCCGGTTAGCGAATGTTTATACAAAATATGTTTTCCGTTTTTACTAAATACGTCATTCCATTCTATTTAAAGCAGCAATCATTATATTCACTCACAATCAACGGTTCCTCTAGCAAAAAATTCAATTGTATTTAAAATTAGTCATGTTTTTATGGCCTTACCCTAATATCTAGGTGTTGTGTGGGAATAATGAATAGTTACAATGACGTTTATGCGACTTAAAGGTCAGAGTGACTTCAGTGTTGCAAGTTCTGAGTCCGAAGCCTAACTCCTACAAAGCAATTCTTAGATCCGTTTCGTGTCTGGATGTGTTTTGAATAGCTAGTTTTTAATATAGTATCCACGATATGGGACAGTGGATATTCTAACACCATGTTCCGTTGATGTCTTACGACCAAGTGAGGTTATCCAAATATCCTTAAAAAATCATCGTACATGCTTTTTGATTACGTGAAATTAAAGGGCATTAAATTTACTAAAACTCTTTTTAGTGAAATAACGAAAAATTTTGTTTCGATAGTTTCCTTGGATCACTTCAGAACCAAACATGATAAAAAAATTTGATGGCCAAATCTGACTACACTTGGGAGCTACAATTCGCTTTTATTTATTTTTTACTATACGATCATTTTCCTCGGAGTTGCAGCTTGTTGAAAATTCCCCAAAAATTTAGATTTTTTTACATCCCCTAATTTTTGTGACTACAATTTTAAATGACCTATATCGCGCTCACCATAAATTCTCAGCACATCCAGAATTGATTGGTGGTGGTCGACTAAGAGAGAGTCCTTTGGAGATACTTTTGGTCAAGAAAGGAAGAAAGAAAAACTTTAATTATACATAAACCATTGACGTTCACAACGAAACAGTATACAAAAGTATAAATAATGCATAAATATAAAAAAAATCTCAGCATAAGTTGTGGTAAACCACAACACTGATTTTCAGTGGTGACTTTTTTTAACTTTACTTTTTTTTATAGTATAAGGGTGACAAACGAGCACACAGTCCACCTGATGGTAAGTGGTTGCTGCGGCCCATAGACATGTACATCTATCCTCTATTACAAATCAAAATGTAGATGCGTTGTCACCCGTGAGGACTAAGATGGAATGCCTCATTTCCAGTAAAAAGAGCCTCCGGCCACCTGCACTCACCGAGCGAAACGCAGAGGTAAACCTCTACTTCACGCTGGTTTTCTGTGAGGTCGTGGTACCACCCCGGTTCGAGCCGGCCCATCCGTGCGACAGCAAAAGCTGCCGCGTGGCTCTACCACTGTTAAAACTTGTTAAGGTTTGCAATAAAGGATAAATAAATGACTAAAGTAATAGTGATATCAAATACGAGCTTCGAGTTACATATTTAATTTTAATAATTTCACTGTCCTGTGAATGATGTATGAACATTTCGCTTGTTTAGCTATTGTGTTCTTTCACGGATATTGCTGTTCCTACCAGCGATTTTATAACTTCTATGGTGCATGAATAACCCTTTTCCCTTGATTTTAAATTAACTTTCCGATTACTTACCGACTTGAAATTTTGAACATAGGTCAGATGACAACGTAATAACATGATTTTCTTTTAAACGTAGTTTTTAAATATTTAATTTGTTTAATGCAAAATATTAGTACATTACTTGATTTGATTTGGCTTTATTTAATTCAGCAGTGGACTTTTAACAGGGTTTACTGAACGAAAAAAGTTTACAAAGCGTAAATTAACACGTGTATTCAAAATGTATT
The DNA here is from genome assembly GCA_033319125.1 of Parnassius glacialis. NCBI lineage: Eukaryota > Metazoa > Arthropoda > Insecta > Lepidoptera > Papilionidae > Parnassius > Parnassius glacialis. Next base: position 31,494,775 of record JAVANC010000025.1, read on the forward strand.
TACGCTGTGTAAACTATTTTACAATAAACAAACTTAATGATATTATGTACCGTCTGACCGATTATCAAACCCGTTTCAATTTAAACATCTCATCATTTCTCGGTCTTTGTAATCCTCATTCCAATCCATTAGCGGGACCAAAATCGCGTAGCGATTAAAGTTAACCCTCAATGCTTACGGTGCTTACAGAGTATTAGACACGCGCGTGCGGTCACAGTGATCCATTGTCCGGTACGAGGGGCGTCGCGGTAAATGTATTGGATTTACCTGCCGTTGCCTGTGGCCCGCTTTCCGATTTAAAATGGCCCGAAATAAAGTTCGGTTAAGTTATTTTTAATTTATAAATTAAAGTCAACTCTTATAGCCACTCATAGGCCTCTCTCATACCATTAAATGCATTTAGCTGAAGATTCTACCTTAAAAAGAAAAGGTACAGGAAGACTTTTTTGTTTCAACGGTCTGTAAACAAAAACACCAAAACCGGATTTTATTATACGTGTTTATTCAACGCAATAAAGAATGCTAGAGAATAGCTATATAAAGAGAATGCTCTTTCTTTTTCTATTTCTGTCAAGGACTTCATGTCAGTTGAAAATTCTATTTACTAGTCTTGGCGTATCCTTATCCATAAGGTTAGAAGAAGAATCTATTGTTGTATCAGAGACATGAGATTCACAATACGCTCGGTCACAAAAACTTAGTTTCATTGAAGCTCGAATATTATACTGTAATCTCTATCCCCACGATTTGTCATACAAATACATTTACCGTTTAGCCAAGCTATCGTCACATTCATAGACACACAAGCTATAATATAACTCTTGTATTATGGATGATAATAATCCATGGAAATGAGGTGATCGCCATCAATCTATTTTTAATTTGTTTTGTGTAGTTATTTGTGTAAATTAATACATGATTGTAAACTGTTCTTCTTTTTCAATTTTCATTTTACTGATCCTTGTTAGGATTAGTAAAAATAAAATATAGTATTTTCCGAACCAATGGTAAATTAAGCATTGGAATGACTTTCTATCCATAACAACCTATAAAATTCCACTGATGAAAATAGGCCTCCCTCATTCATTGTCTCATGGGAGGATTTTGCCATAGTTGCCACGCTTAGCAAGTGGGTTGGCAACCACAGTTTTTATTTTTTTTTATTTTGAGTTGTTATCGGGAAAATGCTGCGGCCATCTCATATTTAATTTTTTCCCTGTCGCCCTTATGACTGAGATGGGGTAGTGGATATTCTTACACAGCCCGAACACGGTTACTAACATACTACTGGTAGAATGTCTTTCAGAAAGTATTATTTTTAATCTGTATTGAACAAAAAAGTTTTTATTCTATTCTATACCAAATCAGGTACCTAATGCATATCGGTATAATCTCAGTATTAAAAAAGAAAAAGAATGAAACAATTTCAACTGAACTCTCTTCGGGCAAAGATCGGTCACCATTAAAACTGTATTAGGTGTGCTCGAGGCTTATGATACTTAATGATGTACCATAAACTATTGTCGAATCAGAGAAGTGTCTATTACTATTACTTGGTTAGTCTTCTGACATCGTATTGTAGTAAACGTAATATTTTTCTTAAGCTAGGTGTAGCAGAATTAATTAAGAACATATTTCATCATCGTCTCTTTTATCAGTACCGGTAGCTTTCCATTGGCAAAAAAAGCAAATAATAGTTACTTTGTTTTCGCCGTTTTTCAGTACCTTGCTATGTATTCAATTATAGAAAAAAAAATCCAATTGAAATTGTTAGTTGTCATTCTCGTTGATTGCAGTATTAGAAAATGGAAAGTGAGTTTTTTTTTAAATAACCAATAATCTACCTATACACTAGAATTTTAGTAATTTATCCTTAAAACGTTTTACGTGCCGTGATTGCAAATGGAGTCCCATGCTTGTCTGAAGCTTATAGTTCCATGTTTATGTGAGACTTAACAAAAAATAATTTGCTAACTGCATGTCTTTGTTATTTCGTAAGTGGTGACGAATTGTGTATGAGGTTTGTGAAAGTAAGCGATCAGCTAGCTATCTTTAACTTCTTTTATAATTTTCCATTGAAACTTACATTTTTTGGGTGAACTGTAGGATATTTTATTTTTATACGCGGTAGAGCTATGCTGATGCTATATTAGTAGTATGATCATAGCACGAATAGGTCGGCTTAATCGGGGAAGTTCCTCGCTCTCACAGAATACCAGCGTAAAATAGCAGCCTAACACTATTGTGTTTCGTATGGTGAATGTAGAAAATCGGAGACTCTTTTTACTGGAAAAGAGGCATTCTATCTTATTCCTCACGGGCGAGAACGCATCTGTGTTTTGATTCTTTATTGAGGATAGATGTAGATGTCTATGGATTAGAGCCACCACTTACCATCAGGTGGACTGTGTGCTAGTTTGTCACCCTATCCTATAAAAAATAAACGTGGCCTGCGTAGACCACTGCGCGTTGGAATCTGTCTACCCCTTGGGAATTACCAGCGTGACGCTATGTATTTAAATTGCATATGGACAAACACCCAGACCCGGAACAGTAGGCCATACAAATGGTCCTTAGCATTGCCCTTTAGCACCTCAGACATATACCATACCGCTCCGCTACCGTGCTATTAGATATTAGATATTGAGAACATGTATTGAAGTATAGCGAAGTTTTCTTTCGAATTATAGGCAGAGTTCCCAAGTAATGCCTGGCGCATTCTTGAAAAGGTCTATGTTAAGCCGAGAACTAATAGGACTGTCGATTAATATAACTATAGGTTACATAACCACCTAAACTATAACATAGGTACCTGTGCCTTAGTGAGGCGTCAATGTACTATGCAGTGTTCTAACATGCTGATGCCATACTACTATAGAATACGTATATTTTTTATATAATAAGGGTGACAGACGAGCACACAGTCCAGCTGATGGTAAGTGGTTGCTGTGGCACATAGACATCTACATCTATCTTCGTTTGCGAATTAAAATGCAGATGATTTGTCAGTCGTGAGGACTAAGATAGAATACCTCTTTTCCAGTAAAAAGGGTCTCCGGTTCTCTACACTGACCATACGAAACACAGCAGCATTAAGCTGCTATTTTACGCTGGTATTCTATGAGAGTTTATATGTTTATACATGGTAGAGCCACGCTGCAGCTATATTAATATTATATTTGTAGGACGAATAGGTCGGCTCGAATGTGGAAGGACTACATTCTTACGTATGCAGTAGATATATTAATACCTGGTATAGTAACCCTGCTGTGTATTATGACTGCATTACCGATCCGACCTTCATTACTGATCACGGGGAAATTCTTCTTAGTCCGGACACAGAACCGAAGAAAACGAGGCATTCCATCTTAGTCCAACAGGTATAGCAACGCATATGAGTTTTGATTTTTAATCGATGATAGACATAGGTGTCTACAGGTCACAGCAACACCATTATCGGGCTCACTGTGTGCTCGTTGGTCCCTTGCATATGCGAGTCGAAGACTTGACTAAGTATCATTATTCACCGATTACGACATCAATAACTATAAAAGTTTTTTAATATTATATTTTGTCTTTGTCCGTGTCTTCTAAATCAAACAGTTTACGTGGTAGCGCCATGCTACAGCTATATAGTGGTTTCAGCATGAATGGATCGGGAAGTAGGACTGGAAATGAAGCATTCCATCTCAGTCCTCAGGGATAACAACGTCCATCTACCATCAGGTGGATTGTCTGCTCGTTTGTCATCCTTATTCTATAAAAAAGTGACAGTACGAATCGATTCAATATACAGTAAGTGTTATATGTCACAAAAACTTATCCAATACGGATTTTCACGCCCAACCCTAAAACTCGCCAATCCCTTATACCATTACACCCCTCCTATCAATGTCGCAGTACAAAGCGGGCGCCTTTTATGTTTTGACAGGAGTTAACGTTGTAGTAGGGTACTAACGTCTCTACCTGCGCCGCATCACTGGGCCCAATGTACCCCCGCGGGGGGCTAGCGTGCACCGTATTGTGCTATTATTTGCAGGGTTAAACATAATACAAGTATACCCATGATACTGGAGTGACGTCTTTAATGTTATTATTTGGCGGGACCGATTTTGATTTAGAAATTTTTTGTGTGTGTTTGAGTGGATGGTTTAGATTCAGAAGACAAATGGACAAAAGACAAATGCAGAAATCACCCGTGCGAAACCGAGGTGGATGGCTAATTAAAAATAATAATAATAATAATGTCCTCCAGACCGAATTTCGGTCACGGCGGCCAGCCTCAACGAAGACTAGACATCAGCGCAGGACAGGATTATAGTGCCCAAGTGTATGCGCAAGCACAGGTGCACTCTATTGCCTCACTCTCATAGACCGATGGGACGGTAAACCGTCACGATCGGAGAGAGATCAGGCACAGGACCAACGGCTTTACGTGCTCTCCGAGGCACGGGGGTGAGACACCGCCAGCTTCCTGACTCCGGGCAGCTAATGAGAATTTCTCGATAGAAAAGCCTCACCTCATGATCGGCAGTCGCACTATTACGACCACTAGCCCAACGGGACAGCTAGTTATTTAAAATAAAACTCAAATAACATTTGTATTTTCCTTTATCGTTGTTAACAAAATTATAACCTCTCTAGGTGCCAAACTCACCTGTATTTCATAAGGCAATAAGGATCAAGTTTTTCGCACCACTCTAGTTATTTTTTAAATTATAAAATTATACGAAAAGTGATAAATTATTATTTACTTAAATGATTTTTATGAATATTTTTAATGAGTTAGACATACATAGTATGATACATAATTTTGTATCATTAAAATACAGTCACGAAGAAGAATGGCGTATAGTTAAAAATCTTAGCAATATAGAAGAAGAGTTTTCAGATATCTATCGACTTAAAGATAAATCTCTTATAAATCTATTTTATTAATGTTTTTTTAAATGAATTAAGTATAGTTTCATATAATTTAGCATCATTAAAATACACTAACAGGAAAGAACAGTGTAAATAGTTAAAAAAAATTTAACATAGAATAGTTTTAAGATATCTAACCAGTTAAAGATACATTCATACAACATGTTATAATATGCATTATTATAGCAAATACTAGGACTGGTTAAGCTACAATCGACGTCGGCAAATTGTGGACAATTGGAATGATTTGCAGCAATCATTTAAACTACTGTTATTTCAACTTTGTGCCAACGTTTTCATCGCACTGACCCGTGCTAGATGCGTTCATAAATCATAAATATCATATCTACTGTCTACATTGTTACAATTGATATTCAAGTAGCACATGGTTTTAACATCACAAAAGTCTCGAATAATGTATGTTTTACATCATAATCAATCACAATGTATCATTTGGACAAAATAGTATTATGACAAAATAAATTTATTACAACCTAACGTCATTCCGTATTTACGATCCAATTTTACGGTACTGGATAATTCAAATTTTAATTACCAATAACAATTAATTAAAATAAGCGCAATACTTATTTCTACGTTTATTGTTTTTAAAAGCCTACCAGCAAATTAACAGACAAAGTTTAACCAGTTAACATTCTGAAACATAATGCTCGATACTGTCCATCAATAAAAAAAAAACAATAAAAACATGACTGGTCGTTCTAGGAAAATGGCGGGAATGTAGAGTAATATAGTCAACTGTTTTCTTTTTACGTATTAGGAAATAACGCGCAAGTGGTTATCATAATACTTTTCTCATATGTCGGGCCTTGACTGGAATAGAAATGTACGCGAATAACGCGAGAAAAATCGACGGAAAACGGCCATTCCGACGAAGGCTATACGCGATGAAGCGAGAACACTTATGATATTGGCATACTTAAATTAGCTTGGCATACATGCCCAGCCAACTACAACGTTATGTATAGACACAAACAATAGAAGACATTACTCGTTTTGTTATAAGTTGCATATTTGTTTGCACTATTATATGCTCTAACGACTCTCTGACTTTAGGGATGCAAGGGATAATGTTAGATGCAGCCTTTTCTGTCAAATTATTATGAATTTCATATTTAAGTTATTAAAGCATTATTTTCATTGTTTTCAATACTCGATTTAATGCATTTTTGTCTTATTTTTTATTCTTCGTATTCGATTATTTAATTACACAGCGAAGGTTGAGACTCAATTGTTTTTTTTTTAACATCTCAGACTTAACCATTAATGAGCAATAAATTGATTGCTTTAGGGCTTTGTTTGAATATGCCAGCCTTAACATAAAAATTAAATAAGCAGAAAAATATCGTCACTGGAAACCATCACTTGACAATTAAAAAATAGAATAAGTAAGGCTACTGTTGTTTTATTAAAGTTAAAATGCCTGTGTTTACTACAGTACACGAATGGCGGATTCAAACTTACGTCTGTCTGCAGTCTGCATCGTATACCATTAGGCCACTACGCTTAACATGCCTTACAATTTACCTTAAAACGCCGTACCTACTGGCCGACTTGATATGTCGTCCAAATTACAATGTTTAATTTTTCATTCGGATTATCTTAAGATGTTGAACTACTCGTGTGCCTTTCTGTATTTTCTTCCGATTACAATCTGGGTGCCTTGTGTGATTTTTTTTTCCTTCTAAAAAAACGTTGCCCCCACACTAGGATTTTCTTCTGTATCGTGGAGACAGTTTACAAACGTAGATTGCACGAGTACAAACATCCAGACCCGGAAAAATTATTTGTAGGGCATACAAATACTTGTTCCGTGCGGGATTCGAACCCGCGGCCCCCAGCGCAACAACTGTTTGCTAAGCCACTGCACCACGGAGCCGTCAATAGACCGTGAATAGACTTCTATTACGCTAATACTGTGCGATTTGCTATCTGGGGCTTCATCACTACTCATCACTAGGTGGGACTGTAATCAAGCATTAACTTATAATAAGTAAAAAAAATTACTGCTGAGTTGTGGTAAATTAGCATTTATATATTTAAAGCAGCTTAATGCTGCTGTATTTTGTATGGTGAGTGTAGAGACGATGACGAAGAGATGTGTAGAACTGGAGACTCTTTCAACTGGAAAGGAGGCATTCTATCTCAATCCTCATTTCGATTCATAATCAAAGATAGATGTAGTCTATGTATCCACTTACCATCGGGTGAACTGTGTGCTTGTTTGTCACCCTTATTCTATAAAATCAAAATGAATAAAAATATAGGGGCTAGTATGTAAATGCATTTCATCCCATTCCTCATTGCAAGTATCAGATGTCAAGTCAGTTGCTTGCAAGTGCTCATTGTCAGTAGCACTTACCATCCATATATCCGTTTGTCACTTTACTTTAATAAAAAATGTAGTTTTTTGGTTAGTAATAAAATTCGCTAATTTTAAAATTAAATCAGATTTTTTATTTTGTTTTCAAGTCAGTCAAAGGCATATTCGTGTGAGGCCTACATTCACTTGTCTTCCATATTTGAAATAAAAATCGGAGTCAAAAACAAAGACCCGCGCGGCCTTAACCCTTCGGCCATCGACCTCTCTAATGCGATTATAATTATACCGTACGACGGACAGTTTTGTAAACATAGGGTTTTGACGCAATGTAAACTATTTTCTACGACTCCTTTTTTTTGTTTCACTCGGCGTGATTTTTTTTGTTTCTCAATGATGGGTGGAAGTCAGTGATAGCGGCAACAATTAGGAAGTAGACGCCTTAATATATTTCTGGGATTTCCTATAGTTGCCTCTCGATGACCCACGGGATGAAATAAATTAGCCGTCACCAAATGACAAGATATGAAAATAATTTGTTGTAATAAAATAATACCTGCATCTATATTACTGGTATAGATTTAGCACGAATTGGTCGTCTCGACCGGGGAAGGACCACGCTCTTACAGAATACCCGCGTGAAATATTAACAGCTTTACGCTGCTGTGTTTCGTATGGTGAGTGTAGAGAACTGGAGACTCTTTTTACTGGAAACGAGGCATTCTATCTTAGCCCTCTCGGGTAACAACGCATCTGCATTATGATTCGTAATCGAAAATAGATGTAGATGTCTATGGACCATCGCAACCACTTAACATCAAGTGGACTGTGTGCTTGTCTCCTTTATCTTATAAAAAAATAAGATACGTTAACTGTAGTGACGGTGAAAGAATATCCACTACCCAATGTCTTCCCCTGTGTGTAGAAAGAGGCGATGGAGGGAAACTGATGCAGGAAATAGACAGAAGCGTCTTCCCGATAACAACTTAAAATTATAAATATTACGGTTGGCAACCCGCCTGACAATATCTCCCCAATTCCCCATTGATATGAGGCAATCTGTAGAGTAGGTCTAGGTTCAGCAGGGGGATGTTATAGGCTATAATGGATGGAATGAACTAACATACGTAACATTCAGCAACTATAGCAACGCTAAATCCTCTATTTTTCACTAAAACGTCGTTGCTGTTTCGGAAGCAACTTCATAATATCATTTGCAAAGAGGGCATCCACAACTTTTTTTGCCACCAGGGTGGCGCCACTTTACAGTGAGGTAAAATATTTGACAGATTTCATAGCGGGGGCGATAATTTCTTAGGAAAATGTAAAATTTAAGGTTTCTTTCCGTATTTTTGGTTATATTTTATATTAATTTATTTACATTACATTAGAAATGAATAAACCAAATTAAAAATATAACTTAAAGTAGAAAAATTAAAAAAAAAAGAGATTTAAAGTGCAAAAAATTAAAAATCAAACCACTGACGCATTGTGTTGTGTATTAATATAATACTCTAGATAATGATAAACTATTATTTAAAACTAATTTCTCAATTAACTGACACTATGTAAAGAAAAACTTTACCTCAGTCAGAACTAGCGACATCTGATGAATAGAAGATTATTAGCCCACATTGCATTAAATTTTTGAAGGATTTAAAAAGAAGAAGAAGATTAGTTCTACAAGACTTAGGAGTGTACAAGCTTGAATATGAATGTGGTCTGTTTTATATAGGGCCAACAGAAAAATCTATAAAAACCCGCGCTCTGGGAATTCTGCTGTTTTTGATTATATCCTAGACCGCCGCGTGGCTCTACCACTGTTAAAACGAAGGTTGGAACGAAGTTACTTGCGTAGTATATTATTATTGATAAACGTAGCTATTTATGTTATTTATTAACAAATACAAATAAATAAATTACTAGCGTCTATTAAAATTAAGCGTCATTTAAAATAAAATAATACTTCTTTTCATGGCAAGATAAGAAAAAGTGCGAGGGAGATGGATATTATTCCATCTCACTTCCTTATTTCGCCGCAAAGGCCGTCTACACAAGGGGTAGTAACGAAAAAATCTTACACTTTTTGTCGTCTAGCTCCATTCGCCAAACCCGTACCGTCCGATAAAGAACTTCGTTCCAATAAGCGGTAACGCCAAAATCGTCATATTCAATCAATCTATTCCAGCGTGACCAAAACAAGCGGGCATATCACTCAGTAACACGTTAAGCGGGCCCTTGACTCGTTCGTGACATCAGGCCTTTAGCCTATAGAAGGTGTAGTAAAGATTTCGTTTTCGTTGGATGCGTGACAGGAGGCTCGCATGTCTGCACGGCAGCCCATTCAGCCTGTCTACGTTTGTGCCCTGGTCATTCACTCGCCGACTCTTGTAATTGCCTGCTCATGTGCTTTGTGGGTCTTGAAGCGTTTGATTGTAGGTCTTGTTTCGCTTACTTTATTTGACAGAATAGAATAGATTTTTTTTAATTCAATATACATTATTACATGCAATTATTTTTGAAAGGAATTTTTTTTCTTTATGATGATGACTTGAGCCGTGAGGACTAAGATGGAATGCCTTTTTTCAAGTAAAAAGGGTCTCCGGTTCTCTACACTCACTACACAAAACACAGCAGCATTAAGCCGCTATTTTACGTTGGAATTCTGTGAGAGCGTGATCATTCCCCGGTCGAGCCGACCCATTCGTGCTACTACTAAACAATTAATATAGCTGCAGCATGGCTGTACCACGTGTTATATCGATATTATTGACAGGCACTTCAATTATGATTATATGCATAGATAAAAATATTAAGTGTTGAAATTTAAAGGCTAGCTCTAGCCATCGCGCACTAAGTTAATCCCTATTAACGTCGTGTGATATTTCTTTTTTATATAATAAGGGTGACACACGAGCGCACAGTCCACCTGGTCGTAAGTGCATGCTGTGCCCCAAAGAAATTTACAATCATACTGGATTAAGCATCAAAATGCATATGCGTTGTCACCCTTGAGGTCTAAGATGGAATATCTCGTTTTCACTAAAAAGGTTCTCTACACTCACCATACGAAACACAGCAGTATTAAGCAACTATTTTACGCCGGTATTCTGTGATTCTGTGAGACGTAAGATAATCCATTATCACCTTTCATTCCGTGGGTGCCGTAAGAGGTGACTACAGATAATGGCAGCGAGGTCTCACTATAAGCTAGTGCTTGACTACAATCTCAATGTTTGTATGAGGAATAAAAAATGTAGAAGGACTAATACACGTAAACAGACCTTCCTCCGTGATACTAGACTAGACTTATTATGATAAATCATTCTCTGTTCTTGGAGTAAGACTTTGGAACTCCTTAGCCCAGTCAATTAGAAGTGCTCAATTCTTAATGTGTTCCAGAAACAGATTAAGGAATACTATTTGTCTCTCTAACCCCTCTCACTTCCTCCGCGTAATTATCGTCATTGATCTACCTGAAGAATGTTGTCTTTTTACTGCATAAATTTGTATCTTTATTTTATGTTTATTTTTTTTATTTTAGTGCACCCTACCCATTGTTCTTTTTCTTATTTTTATTTATTTCTCCTTCTGGGTTGTCTGGAAGAGATTGCTATGTAGCAATAAGACCGCCCTTTGTATTTCCCTCAATAGTTGTTTATTTTTTATTTTTGATATTTTTATCTTTTCTTGGTGTACAATAAAGAGTATTGTATTGTATTGTATTGTAAGTGACAGAAGGTCTTATGCTCTTATGACTCGTGCCACTCGCAGTCAGCGTACAACGACAGCGGTACAACGAGCGTTAGATGCTTAAATGTGCTGAAAAGAACGAATGTAACGGACATGCTTCGTTTACATATATTCAAAAGCTTTTCGTCGTTTTAACGACCCGTTCTACAGTAGGCGTAGAAAGTGCATCAAAAACCATTTCTTTTGCTAAATACTGGTTCGACGATAAACGAAAATTTTAAAAATTCTTTTATTTTATGACAGTCATAAGTTGCGGAACCAATAGTTTGATAAATTAACCTTTTTATATACTGCGGATATTATACAACGGATCGTGACGAAAAATGAGACTTATAAATCTTATAAATAAGCTTAGAAATCGCTCAATTTTTTTTCATAGAATATGGGTGACACACGAGCACACAGTCCACCTGATGGTAAGTGGATGCTGTGACCCATAGACATCTACATTTATCCCCAGTTAAGAGCGTTGTCCTAAAAAACTTCAAGAATAAATAAGATATACATACAAATAACTAACAAAACAAGTTTAATATTTTTTGCTTTTCAAGCTTACTGTTATAAATCAAAAGCACGATTAAACCGCTCCGATTAAATGTTCGTTAGACGTCGAGAAATTACACTTAAATATGAGAAACAACTCCTTGCGCCACTTTTGTTTTGGGCTGTTTGAAATGACTTAATAGTTTCGTTTTATAACGCTTTTTTTAATTGCTATTGTAGTAGCAGCTTACACGGCTCATTTAATTCAGAATTATCTTTTTATCTATATATACAAATAAAACTGATCTTACTGAAGCCAGTTATTTCAATATTACAGACACACACGTCTGTAATATTGAAATAACTGGCTTCTGTAAAGCTCAGGGGCTTATTTGCATGGTATAAACATATAAATAACAATTTTTTGAATCTGTCTATAGGGTTAAATGAAACTAATTTTTACGGATTTTATTGCGTTTGCTTTAACTTTTTAATTCCCGAAGTTTCGGGTGCTTTTCAGCACCCGTGGTCACGGGGGGACTGAGGTGTTTGACGTCCTGATGTCATAGTTAGCCCGACATTACGACGTTAGTTAGATGATGACATTCAGGGAAATCTGCAGTGTGTGAACATGTTCTAGATCGTCCCCTCTATTACATTAGATTTGATAGACCACAAATCCTCGCAGAAGAACACCGATTCCTACCAAGGATGATTCGCGAGGCTATTGAAATTAAAAAACATCCTAATTTCAATAGGGAAGATGGATGGGTGTTGCCATCTGCTTGGGATCCCATAATTAATAAAATTAAATCCAAACCCAAGCATACCACTGCTAGACTTCAAGATACTGTAAGCACATTCTGCGCAGATTGGACCAAAAATTAATATTCAAAAACTGAAGGTAGCCGGGCTAACTATGACATCAGGACGTCAAACATGTCTGTCTCACCCGTGACCACGGGTGCTGAAAAGCACCCGATACATCGGGAATTAAAAAGTTAATTTAAACGCGATAAAATCCGTAAAAATTAGTTTCATTTAATGTGTAGTCTTCGCGTAAATATAAGATATCATTCTGTCTATACGGGCTAATTTTCGGAATGCCTTAACCCGATTGTGATATGACTTTAGAAAAGAATAGAGATCAATGCCTATATTTTATCCGAAAAATTTAGAGAGTTAGAGTTACAGCCTATATAGTTCCCTCTGATGGACACAGGCCTTCTGTCATTTCTGAGAGAGTTTCTGGGCAAGGAAATGTCCACCGCGCTTGCCCAATGCGTGTTGGCGAACTTCTCTTTTTTTAGTTACTTAGACAAGCAGGTTTCCTCACCATTTTCTTCACTGTTGATCACTTGTTTATATCATGAGCTACCACGGTTACCTCGGAAAATATGGTGTGAATAATTTTTTTTAAATTTCTTAATAATTTAGAAGTTAATCCTGTATGTTATTTTGTCTAGTAAGTTCAACTTTCCTAAATAATCAAATAGTTGAACTGATTGGAATATTGTGTCCCATAAGTTAAGCTAGTTGAACTTACAATTGAACTTATCGGATCACTAAATTCTATTACTACGCAACTAAAATCAGATTACATTTAATCCTAAAATAAGTGTTTTCTTTAATTACCGATATTTCGGGTACTTTGCAGCACCTACTGTCATGGGGACTGAGGGATTTATCGTCCTAATGCTTAGTTAACAAAGGTTACCTTCAATTTTCACTTCAGTGCATCACATCAGCGATGTGTTTTGCGTTCTTTCAAACGGAACTTCTCCTTCAGTTTTCATAAACCGCGACGTACTTCATTTTTCGAGCAATTTATAAATAATTGAAACAGATCGAACGTAACGGTGAATGGTCAATTAACAGCTGCGTAACAGTTATTCCTTGTCAATTAAGACCGTTTGGACATGGCACCCAAGCTTAACACTACTAAATTGAGACAGTTTCTGCAATTAAGAAACTCACATGTTTCGACACCGTTGTATTGGATTTGATCGCGTAGCCATACGAGGCGTGCAAATTGATTTTAATAGATGTGAAATTTGATTTGATTTTGCACTGTTGTATTGCAGATTACATACTTTTAGATTTACATTTTATATAAGAATATTAATAACACGAGTATGTCCGTATAAGATAAGAGTACTATTCCGAACCTGAGTTGTATAACCCAGTGGATATGCTGGCCGAATTGGTTATGAGTGAGAAAGAAAAAAAATAAAGTGACTATTTGGTGAAGGAAGTATTTTATAAAACTCTAGTGTCCAGTAAAATTATCTGTACGGATTTTATCGCATTTAATTTACTTATTTCTAATTCCCGACGTTTCATGGTCATGGTCCCGAGGGGACTGAGATGTTTGACGTCTCTATGTCATAGTTAGACCAGCTAACTTCAGATGTTGAATATTAATTTAAAAGAAAAACGAACTTACAATTCACCTGATGGTAAGGGGCTACTGCAATATATGGGCCTCTGCAGCTAAGCAGAAATAGGTAAAAGGGTACCTACACAGACGAAGATATCATAGGTAGAAGATATCATACAACAGACGTAAAATAACCAGAGCGGTGACTAGGTTAAGTTAGTGCACGATGGACCAACCGCATCTGTTCCACGCTCATAGGATTCGAATTGCGAATGCCTACACGCGTGGAGCCAGTCACGGCACTGAATCTGAGCTTCTTCTCCTCCGTTGCCAGCTTCACAGTTTACCCGGGCTGGTATTTGGGAGACTCTTCCTTAGACCGACTGCGTTATTTCACCAGTTACAGGGGAGGGTTGGACAGAGGAATCTCGGTTCAGGGCTTCCGGCGTCCACGAAGGAGAAGGAAGTGTTTCTGTTCTATCTGTTTCCTATTGGATCAGACCAAATAACATGTGCAATCACGTAAGGGAAGAACTCCTCATACTTTGTCTGGCCTGGCCGGATGGATATGGGAGAAAGACCAATCAATTGTCTTCTACGGGCTGATGAAGAAGAAGATGGATTAACAACCATCCATTCTTTGCATTTTTACTGCAATAAATGAATAAATTCAGAAAGTTGTAGTTTACTGTTTCAATGATGCCAGTCCAGAAATTTACAGGCGAGGATAATAAAATTAAAGACCTGCAACTTTTTTCTGCCGACTTCCAAAAAGGAGACGGTACTCAATTCGACTGTATGTTTTTTTTTATGTGTGTTACCTCATAACTTTGTACTGGGCGAACCGATTTCAATGATTCTTTTTTTATATGAAAGCTGATAGTTCTCGTGTGGTGTGTTATGAATTTGATCAAGGTCGGACCAATGGTTATTGAGTTGTTCTTAAATAACCTATATTGAATTCGCTTATATTGAAGTCGGCTGTACAAAATTTTTAATTTTAAATTATTTATAGAATTAGTGTGACAAACGAACACACAGTCTACCTGATGGTAAGTGGATGCTGTATTTCTATAGATGTACATTTATACTTGATTAAGATTAAAAATGCAGTAGCGTTGTCATCTTTGAGGACTTAGATGGAATGCCTCGTTTTCAGTAAAAAGGGTTTCAGTTTCTCTGTACTCACCATATCAAACACAGTAGCATTAAACTGCTATTTTACGCTGGTATTCTGCAAGAGCGTGGTCTTATCCTGGTCGAACCGACCAGTTTACACTACAACAATAATGTAGCTGCAGCACGACTAGCATGAGCTGAGTACAAAAATGTTCCCCCGATTATATCCACTGACAAGAGATAAAATTATCTTGTTCCTATGCCAAAGCACGGCAATGGGGAGAAGTATATTCCCGTTTGACATAACGTGTAGACATAATATATCCTCCGTCCGTAGCATGGAGCCAAATGAAAGATAAAAAATTATGCTTTTTAAGCATTTGAAAGGAACAATTCTATTCTAGTATATTGGACGTGGGTTTAGGTTTATATTCATACAAAAAATCTATTTAAGTCTAACTCTATCTCCCATTTTATCTACTGTGGATATTATATCCACCGGTGTGCCCATACTCAAAGGGTGAATAAAACTAAGCGAGGGGATAAACATTTTCTCCTTTCCCCGGGAATAAAATAGTCTCCTGCCTATGGTGCCTGCTGTGTGGCTCTACTATCCATAACTTCTGGGATACTAAAGCTCAAACAACATAAATACATAGGACGTATTAAATGAATTAGATCTATTAAAATATAATCATCAATATATTATCAGTGTCTACGACGTTGCCTACGTTACCTTTCGTAGACGTCGATTATAACTTAATCGAGTTACGATTTATAGAAATAATCGGTCATTGATTTATTCGATACCCATCGACACGCGCCTCTATTGTATTTTAAATTCTAAGTGTTGATACGTAAGGAGTATATTTTAAGAAGTGGTTATTATATATGAATACAAATTGTTGCGGGGTATCAAAGGGCCGAGGTCCGTTTGATATCCAGATTTGAATAAATCAACAAAAACGGCGGGCGGCAATGAGTAATGCCCGAATGTAATGTAGGCATTTCGAACAGAAAACACGATAGAGTGTTCTTGATGTACATTTTTTCGTAATCTATTTGTAAATATTATATACACATTTTTAATTATTTATAAGTAATACTATTTACATTGTAGTGGCGGTGTAAGACTATACATAACCCCATATCTTCCCGTGGCTGTCGTAAGAGTTGATAGAGGAAAATGAAACAGATGATGGATGATAAGAGATGGGCACCAGCATTTTCGCGATAACAACTATGTCAAATATCCTCCCTATGAGGTAACCTATTAGGGCGAAGCTATGTTCAACAATGGACCTAAATAGGCCGCAATGGTTAAGGTAACAAGGCTTTGTTTCCTATTACGAAACCCATTTCACTGTTATAAAGGGATCCCACCTTAGTGCTCGATGGTGACAATGCATCTGCAATTTGGATTCTTAATTCAGGTAAGATAATAGCTGTATTAGGGTCAAATCATCCTCTTACTATAACAAAATCACTGATATCTTTTTTAAATACAAAGGTGCAATAACTAATAAATTTCTGTGTTTAATAAAAGTCATCCGTAATTTTCATGTTTGTAACAGGGGCATTTCTGAGTACGATGAAGCTGTAAGAGCCAAGAGACTAACAGCACTAACGTCATCAGAAACCAGAAGAAAAAAAACAGGGGAATGTTTTTTGTAATGTATCGATTATATTGATTGGCACGTCCTACGGTTACAGAAAACTATTTATATTTCTTCTTAGATTTCAACTCAAGGAAAAACCTAGGAGTCGGATACGTTGATAAGACATGACGTCTTGAATATATTATACTGATAACTATATAATATTTACCGACTCCATTTCATTATTTGGTCTGCCTTACTAATTTAAAGTAACCTATACAGGCGAGATGTGAAACACAAATTAACTAAAACAAATATATTATTTGTATGCTTTACTTGTAATTTAATGTTAACAAATGATAATCGAAATGGATTACATTAGAATCATAGCTGTGTTTGTAGAGAATTGCCTTACGGTCTTTAATTTAATTTATTTTTCATTTACTAAAAGGCGTTCCTTAATATTTGATTTTAACTAACTGACTGATGCGGTAAGTGTAATAGGTTAATTAAACTTTTTCCGTCACCTTATTATACAATGATTGTGGAGTAATCGAGTATGTAATGATTTCTTCTGTTTACGCGCACACTAGGTAGGTACACATTTAAGTAAACAGACTGTGACTGAAGTGTTCGACGTCCCAATGTTGACATTTTGACAATGTTGACATTGACCACGGGTGATGTAAAGCGATCAAAACGTTGTAAATATAAAATAAGTTAATATACGCGATAAAATACGTAAAAATTAGTTTATAATATGTGTATAATACAATGACACAATCGTACCTATTAGGCGCGAGCGATCGTCTGCACTTTAACACATCAAGCCAGCCAGCAGTGTCACTCTGGTAGAATCGTGGTTGCATTCACTTTAACGTTGAAATATTATTTTTTAGTAATGTGTCAACACATTAGTATCGATTATAAGACGATGATTGATTCAAGATTACAAAATCAATCACCAAAATTGTCATAATGAAAAATTTCCTCGAGCGTGAATTTCGATTACTGGACCAGTCTCAACAAAAACTTGCCATCTGCGTAGAACAGAATTATAGTATACATGTGTGTGCAAGTGCATTCTCTATTCCATCACTCTTAGTTTCTGATGAGGCGGCAATACAGCACAGCTGGAGAAAGATCAGGTGCAGAATAAGGGGCTTTACGTTCTTTCCGAGGCACGGGATGAACTACTGCTAACTTCCTGGACTCTGAAATGCTACTGAGAATTTCTTGCCAGTATCAGAACTCGTACTTACGATTACTAGACCACCAAAGCAGTCGAACTCGCATAAAACAACATGACACCGTTGCGGCGTGATATCCATCAGCAAAAGATTTCCACGAGAGTTCCAAATTCTCACCATTGGTCATACTATAACTCAACTCCAGATCGTTCATATTCCTAAGAGGTGGCAGCGACATTACGAACAGTAGCCCGAGCTTGTCTAACGAGCTCACAGTCACGCAAGTCCACTTGTTTGCATAACTTACGGATAAAGGGTGAGCTTGTCGCTTATTATGCTCGGCTTTTTTCGGCTCAGTGCATGCTTTTTATTTTGAAGCAAACTGGGCTTGATAATGTCTAGACGTGAGTCTAGTTTAGCGTGAACGACTCCGATAAAGTTAACGGCATGTTCGGCGTGGTTTCTTTAGTCCCGTAATATAATACTTAGTTAATGTTTAAATTTTAACTACTCTACCTACTGTATTTTATAAGGAATAAAAATAATAGTAATATTATAAATATAAGATTTTCTTTTTATAGAATAAAGGTGACAAACGAGCACACAGTCCACCTGATGGTAAGTAGTTGCTGTGGCCCATAGACAATTTCATTTATCCTCATTTGCGAATCAAAATGCAGATGCGTTGTCACCCGTGTTGTCACCCCTAAGATGGAATGCCTCTTTTCCAATAAAAAGGGTTTACGATCCTCTACACTCACCATATGAAACACAGCAGTGTCAAGCTGCTATTTTACGCTGGTATTCTGTGAGATCGTGGTCCTTCCCCGGTCGAGCCGACCCATTCGTGCTACAACCATACTATTAATATAGCTGCAGCATGGCTCTACCACGTAAAAAAGATAAACTTAGAAATGAATCGCAGTAGAACCGGGGTAACTAACTTAGCCCAACGAATTAATAAGTTGAAGTGGCGAAGAACCGACAACCGATGGGGAAAAAAGATTCTCGAGTGCTCGTATCGGTAGACGAAATGTAGGGTGACCCTCCACTAGAACGAGTGACGATCTGCTAAAACATGCAGGAAGTCGAAGGATGCAGAAAGCTCAGAATCGTGCTTTGTGGAATTCCTTGGAGGAGGCCTATGCTCAACAATGGACTTGTGAAGGGCTGTAGACCTACACGAAGTGTAGTGTCCCATTAGGGAGGCCACCCTACACTTCGTCTACCGGTACGACTACCACTCGAGAACCTTACATCCCCGTCGGCTGTCGATTCTTCGAGCTTTATGGCCGGGCCATTGCCACTTCAGCTTACTAACGTCATCAATAAAATAGACCATTGATTAACTTTTTGCAATTTGTTCCAGCATCAAACCACCATCAAAGGACGGCGTCACCAAGAGCAACCCGAGCAAGCGTCATCGAGAGCGCCTCAACGCCGAGCTGGACACGCTGGCATCGCTGCTGCCCTTCGAGCAGAACATTCTCAGCAAGCTGGACCGCCTCTCTATACTGCGACTGTCTGTCAGTTACTTGCGCACCAAGAGTTACTTCCAAGGTAAGTGCTTCATAGTTTCTACATTAAGATAGGTCAGTTATTTTGTTGTGGTTGTATTACATTAATACAATCTTTGCTACGACGGGAGAGGTGCACGGCCAGCACGGACTTTAATGGGCTAGTGAAAAACAAGAAGAAAATTATTATAATGTTATCTGGTGGCGACGCATTTCATCTCAGTTCGTCGCTTCATCTAGTGGGAGTCGCCCTACTGTGTGCTCGATAGCACTAGGCTACGACTAAAGAAATCTTCTTTCACACTTTTTTTTTGTATGATAAAAAAAATATTAAATAAAGCGTAGTGGAAAATTATAGAAAAATTCTTTCTTTCTTTATTTCGTCGTCAGTTACAATCTTTGCTCGTTTAAAAAAAAGAGGGATAAGGGGCCGATCGTAACAAATAAACTACATTACATAGTCACAATGTCAAAGATAATATTATTTTCGGTGAATCTGTTCCGGTATAATTAGGTTCGTTCATAATATCAATTGATTGACAAATCATCGAACTATATGGTTGGTCCATTGCCAATTCTATTTACTAATCCGCTGGGTTGTGCCAATTATATAGGACAAAGTAAAAACATTCGATTTCATGGAGTCCACTCGATAACCTTCCTTTAATCTACTTAAGTTTAAAGATTTTTTTTCTCATAAGGTCATAAGAAACAAAGTTTCACATATTATAATAAGATACATAGTAAATTATATATGAAAAAATTCAAACATTGCCTATGGTGCTTAATTTATAACTAAATGGTAGAAAAGAGTAATATGTAAACATGTTTTATTTTTAGCTTATTTTGAAATGTATTAACATTGTCACATTCTTTAATGTAATTTGGCAATTTATTGTATAGCTGCACTCTTTCGTATAAAATCGTTTTTCTTCCATAATTAGTTCGTTTATAAACGAACGATCTCAAGTTTGTGTTTTTTTTTGTAATTGTATATTGGAGTGAATGGAATCTGTAGTGTCTGTACTTCTCTTATCGTTATACTATAAATAAAATTAATTTTATATACGTTAAAACTGCCTTCATATAAATTTTGTAGCGTCAGTATACTTACGAATTAAAATTCAAATGATTCAAAGACAAATCCTAAACGATCTCTCTCTGTCCTAGAAACCATTTAAGCTGATCATCATCAAAATAGTTATACGTTTATTTCGGCTTAAATACTGAATTTAAGATTATTTATAGACTTATAACTCTATAAGACTCTACTATACTTATTGACTGAACTTGTGTGAGCTGATTTTTCAATCAAAATAATAAAACTTATTTATAACATAAAAAGGAAAAGAAAACAAATTAAAAATTACAGATGTATGAATAAAATAGTTCAATAGTATGACTTTTATAATGTATAAGTAATAGTTTGTTGGATAACTATTATCTAAATATTGAAAAAATAAACTAAATTGTAATAATGTTTCATACCAATAAAAAATGTGTGAGTGTCGTGGAACACTCGGTTGGAACGAAGTTCCTTTCGTAGTATATTATTATTGATAAACGTAGGTATTATATTATTGATTAACAAATACAAATAAATGAATTAATAGCGTCTATTAAAATGAAGCGGCATTTGAAATAAAATAATATTTCTTTCATGGCAAGATAAGAAAAAGTGCGAGGAAGATGGATATTATTCCATCTCACTTCCTTATTTCGCCGCCAATGCCGTCTACACTGTGACACAAGGGGCAGTGACGAAAAAACCTTACACTTTTTGTCGCCTAGTTTCATCCGCCAAACCCGTACCGTCCGATAAAGAACTTCGTTCCAATACGTACTTTAATTAACCAGTTTACGAACGCCGATCTGATTCATAAAATTCTGCTAATCTCGAACCAATTTGCAGTGTACAGAACGAGATATCGAGTTTAGAATCGATACCGCATACCGATGTATTCGATTACTTATAAATGTGTTTCACGACACGTATTTAATGCTGTCAGGTAATTTTATTGCGTTCTACACCACGTATTAATAAATGCGCCAGCTCACGACGAGTTCTTGATTCTGTAGAACGTAATCGATATTATACGAATGTGATGTTTATGGGTGATTAGATGTACATTAATCTTATATTTTATTATTATTTATACACTCTAACGTGAAAAAGTATGCCCCGTTTAAACCAGCATTTTTCCCTGTATGAACATGTATGTGAAAATGCCTTGGGGCATTTGTAGATCATACAAAACACTAGTTTCGTGCGGGACTCAAACCAATACTATTATACTTGTATGTATTTTCTTATATATGTTAAGTATTTTCTTAAATTAAATATTATATTGAAACAGAACACATTTTACAAATATTGGAAAGAAGTTCTTTATCGCACAGTACAAATATGGCGGACGGGGTCTAGGCGAAAAAAGGCTAAGATTTTTCCGTCACGACCCCTTTCTATAGTGCGAGCGAGATGGAATAATAGCCATCTCCCTCACACTTTTTGTTATCTTGGCATGAAAGAAATATAATTTTAAATGACGCTTCATTTTAATAGACGCTAGTAAATCATTCATTTGTATTTTTTAATCAATAATATTATACGTTTATCAATAATAATATACTACGAAAGGAACTTCGTTCCAACCGAGTGTTCCACGACACTCACGCATGTTTTTATTAAAGTACACGGCTATACGTATACGTAGCTTGTAAATATTAATTAATATCCACTTTTCAAAGTAAAAGATATTTGCTTTATAAAATTATTTTAAATAATCATTTTATGTAATCTCTACTCGTACTTGTATTGCGTTTCATCTTTCAAACTTCGAGCATACTAACTTCTCATGTCTGACGATAGTATATTATATATTAATGTTTATTTTTAAACAAGCAATGTTTTCTATCCAAAACCGTATACATTTTAAGGTTCCCATATTATATTATTGTATAATCTGAGACTAAACGCTATTTAAATGTACAATAAAGCACAAAACAAATATCTTTCTTTCGGTGAACATGTATCGAATACAAATTAATCAGTCAATAAAAAATTGACCTTGTTTTCAACTGAATAATGCACTTTATACAAATTAAATATTATCTAACGGTCGACTGCCCCATTGGTCTGGTGGTTGTGAACACGACTGGGAATTGTATGGTCCCGGGGTTTAATTTCGGGTGAAGTCACATTCAGTTATTGAGTTTTTCTGGGTGCAAATTGTCAGTAGCAGCCCGGAGTAAGGAAGCAACGGTGTTTCACCCCCGTGCCTTGCCTAGCACGTGAAGCTGTTAGCCGTGCACCTCATCTACTATCTCAGGTCGTATTAGATTGCCGTCTCTTCTGATTATAAAAGTGAGGGTATAGAGAGTGTACGTTTGCTTGCGCACAATATCGTGCAATATAATAATATATATATTTTTTTTTATTTAAAAAAAAATTAGTAATGCTATTAAACATTACTAATATTCCCTTTAACCACTTCTGGTAAGCTTAAAATGCTTGTGTTAGAAGTGGTTCACGACAGTAGTCGAATGGCAGATTCGAACCCATGACCTTTCAAGTTCGCGGTCCGTGCCCTGCCATGAGGCTACTGACGCTTCTAAATATACGCGGTAGAGCCATGCTGCAGCTACATTAGTAGTATAGTTGTAGCACGAATGGGTCGGCTCGACCGGGAAAGGACCACGCTCTCACAGAATACCAGCGCAAAATGGCAGCTTGACACTGCTGTGTTTGTATGGTGAGTGTAGAGAACCGGAGACCCATTTTACTGGAAGAGATGGGCATTCCACGTCCAGTTCCAGTCCTCACGGGTGACGATGCATCTGCATTTTGATTCTTTATTGACGATAAATGTAGACCAGTGGTAAAGTAAAAAATTACTTTCAATAAGAATTACACATGTGATCTATATGGAATAAAAAAATATTCTTTTCTATTCTATTCTATTCTAGGCAGTGTAAGAATATTCAATACCCCCTAAGAGTCGTAAGAGGCGACAGAGACAAACAAATCAGGAGATGGACAGTAGCATCTTCCTAATAACGACTAAAAATAAAAAACTGCGGTTGTCAAGCGTGACAGGTATGACAAATATTCCCTCCCCCCCTCCCCCATCTGAAGCAATTTATGGGGGAGGCCTATGTTCAACAGTGGAATTTAATAGGTTGTAACGGTAAAGTTAGTTATTCATTTACAAATATTTTTTTATTATTATAGACAAATAAATGCCAGTAGATTTAATTTTTTTCAATAAGTGGGCAAAGAAAGACAAAAAGAATTACACATCATTTAAATAAAAATATAGGTTGAATTTTAGAGATTAAGAATAAAGATATAAGAAATAAGAGGCGAAAAACTATATAATAATAAGACACGAACAACTGGATGCTGTCGCCCAAAGACAAGTACATCCATCCTCGTTTTAAAATCATAATGCAGATGATTTAAAAACGAGGGTGTTGTCACCCCTAAGGATTGAGTACCTCGCTACCAGCAATACAATACCATACAAAGTATATATAGTGTGCTTCTTCAGTTAAGTTGATTCATTTGTGCATTGAACAACAGAAAAAAATTGTATAGTCACAAGCTCATTAATTTGTAAAGTCAACAAAAACTGCATATTGTCATTTGATTTACTGACTTTTATACGATTTATACGACAGCAAAGCATTAAACGAAATGATTTATTACAATTACACGAATTTCATCGCGTTTAATTTTAATGGTTTTATTTACCGCAACGAGCCCGGAGGGGGGGGGGGGGTACTGAAGTGTTTGACGTCCCGTACCATCCAGCCATGGTTACCTTCAGCTTTAGGATATTAACGTTTGGTCCGCACATCTACGCAGAACAAGCTTACAGTATGTTAAAGTTGTGATTTTGTGCTTGGGCTTCTTGCAGCGGTGCTTGGGCTTGGATTTAAGGATAAGGATCCCAAGTAGGTAGCAAGTAGGTAGCACACAGACATTTTCTCTATTGAAATTTTGATATTCTTTTGGTTTTAAAAGCTTCGCGAATCATTTTTGATAGGAATCGGTGTTATTTTGAGAAATCTGATGTAATGGCGAGGACAATCTTGAACCTGTTACAGACAGTTGACTTGTTGGAGCGTCGGTGCTTCACATCAGCTAAATGTTCGATATGAAAATCAATAATAACCCGCATAATATAAAAGATAGTTTTATTATGTATACTATCTCCCTTAATACTTTAACTATTAAAACTATGTATATTTTGACGTGGTAGAGCCAGGCTGCAGCTATAATATGGTTGAAAATCGGGTCGACTCGACCGCGGTAGGACCATTCTCTCACAGATTACCAGCGTGAAATAAAAGCTTAATACTGTTGTGTTTCGTATGGTGAGTGTAGAGAACCGGAGACCCTTTTTACTGAAAACGAGGCATTCCATCTTAGTCGTCAGGGGTGACAACGCATTAGCATTTTGATTCTTAATTGAGAATAAATATAGATGGCTATGGGCCACAGCATCCATTTACCGTCAGGTGTGTGTTTGTTTGTCACCCAATTCCATAAAATATATATTGTTGGGAATGAGGGTAAAAAAATTAAAGTAAATACGAATAAATGAAGAATGGTAATCTCCCACTTGTTTTAGCAGTATAAAGTATCACACAGGCGACTAAGAGCCATCAGTCTGTAATTCTAAGAGTCCCACTGTCGTTAATGTGCCCGTTGGGGTATTCTACTAGGGTAGGCACGGGAGGTCGTGTTGCTGAGAGGCCCTGTGTACATTGACTTGGGTAGTGATGCTGTTGGTTTTTGCATAATTTGGTGTTATCATGTAATTCAGTTCGAATCCCGCACGGAACAAGTATTTGTAAGGCCTACAAATAATTGTTCCGGGTCTGGATGTTTGCCCTTGTGTAGTTTATGTTTGTAAACTGCCTCCACGACACAGGAGAAAATCCTAGTGTGGGGTGACGTTTTTTTTTAAAATAATAAAACAACTACAACAATTAGGGTCCAGATAGGAAGCAGGGTTTGTTACCGAGTAGTGTTATTTTATATAAATACTTTTGAGAATAACTTCTAACATCAGAAGTGGAATATTTTCTTACAATATATTAATGTTATGTCAATAAAGATTCATAGAAAAAAATCACTTGCCTCGTATAGTACCTTACTATCCATTAATTATTTTCTCATAAATATGGTGTGAAGGCTTTAAAGAAAGATAAAACAAATGAATTTAAAGTTAAAAAATAAGCAATCACAAACACGAAAACAAATCAATACAAGATACATCTACGGTAATTGGACGCGTAAATCGTCTCCACAAAAAGTAAACTCACCCACTTTGCATATGTCGGCTACCAAGATATACATATATCACTTAGTGAGTTATTAATGCCCTTTATAATTTTATTCTGAACGGGTTCCGAATATAAAAATCAGTAGGGGGCTATTGCTATATGTTTTATTGTAGAGTCGAGGCTTTAAGGTATTGACGACGTGAATTGTAACTCAGTGTTCTGATGGAGAGTACAGTCGTGAGGAAATATTATGTTTCGATTGAATTAAACAATTAATAAATGTTTTGCAATAACATTTACAAACAAATACAAAATTTTATTTCAAGTTAAAAAGAAGTATATTCGGGTATTCTGGATGATAGGGTGAGAAAGTGTGTGATATGAGAAAAGTGTGGTTTGCAAGAATATGTTGTGACCAGAATTTACAAAACTATACTTGGAATTGTTTGGACATACTCCATTCTAACCTGACTGTATAATGGTTTGAAGTGGATTTTGATATATAAAAGTGGTGGGATTTTGTGTATGCATATTAATGCCTTTGCATATTAGTGGTAACGATGAAACATGTGCTCCGATGGTGATGTAAACCTCAAGATAACCCGTCTTACGGCGGCGCCTTAAGATACTGTCTTCGATTGTTTGTCTTCTGGCTCAAGCTGCCGTCAAAATCTCCCAAAAACTTTGCAATGTGACGCATCAACATATCGTGAAGAAGTTTTTAAACACATAAGATAATTTTTTAATACTTCGCACTGGTTTAACTAAAACAATATAAGTGTATTAAGGTTACAGCCTATTAAAATCCTCTGCTGCAGATAAGCCTCCCCATAGATTACCTCATAGGGGGGATATTTGCCATAATGCCACGCTTGGCTAGCGAGTCAGCAACTGCAATTTTTTCATCGATATTAGGAAGATACTGTGGCCAATCTCCTGATTTGTTTCCCACTGCCGCATTTAAGGCACCCACGGGTTGATATGGGGTAGTAGATCTCCTTACAACACCACTACAAAGTAAGCGAGTCTATTGCCAAAGAAAAAAAATGGAGACGCTTCTCAATAAAAAAACCAAAGCTACCAAGCGTAACGGTGTCACGAGCTGCCCATGTAAATATTCCGCGCTGGAATAAAAATATTTCGCAGCTGTTTGTTTTATCTCAGACATTACCATTGTCCCGAGTTTTTGTACCATCAGCGGCATCATTAATGAGTGTTAATTGATGGTAGTCAATTATCATTTTTCCATTGTTTTCAAATGTAAGCCGATTGATTACATGTACCTAATATTGATTGTTCGAAGCTGTTGCCGCCATGGGTAGTGAATTCACATTGACTTACACACATTTTATATGTCAAGGTTGTCTTGGATAATTTGAAATTGTAATGACTGCAGTCAGATTACTTTCGTTGATTTCATCATCAGTACTATCCGGTCAGGGAAATTGCTTTAGTATAAACAAAAGATGCATCAATCATATAATTTAAGAATCTGATCAACAACTACCCTCTCAGAAATTAGTGGAAGCTTGTGCCAAGCAATGCGATTCATATAGGCTGTAATAATCCTTTTCACCTTAAGAAATTATGTAATCTATACAAATAACAACTGATGAATACGACAACTGTTCAGTGATGTCTCCGTGATCGCGAGGGTGAAAACTGGTAGCGATCACCGAATGGTTAGAGGCACACTGAACCTAAACGTAAAGTTGGAGAGGTCTCGTCTAATGAAGTCAACGCTCCGTCCCCCTCGTGCTCTGTTCCAAATTCCCGAAACCTTTTAGCTCGAGTTGCAAAACCGTTTTAAGTGCCTAGAAAACTGCAATGACGTGGACGATAGGAATGACAAGCTCGTGGAAACTGTCCATGCGGTCGGAGCTAAGTTCTGCAAGACCCGCCGCAGAAGAACACAAAAACTCTCCGATCACACTCTTAATCTCATGGCTGTTAGACGGGAGATGAGGCTACATTCTTCAACAGACTTGACAGCATACAGGCAACTGAACAGACAGATCTCCAAATGCATGCGGCGGGACTTACGCAACTTCAATACAGCTCGTATTGAAAAAGCGATCGAGCGGAACCAAGGCTCCAAAGTCTTTGCCAGAGATCTGTCTGCCAGAAAGAGCCAACTGTCAAAGCTGAAGACAGAGTGTGGTAGCATCGTTTCCGGGACACCTGAGATTTTGAGTGAGATTGAGAGGTTCTATGGGCAGCTGTACACGTCATCGTTGGAGCCACACGCAAGTGTGAGTAACGATCCAAGAGCGAGTCTCATCCGACACTATTCCGAAGATATCCCGGACGTCAGTCTGAGCGAGATTAGAATGGCTCTCCAGCACCTTAAAAACGGTAAGGCCCCAGGCGAGGATGGAATTACAGCGGAGCTTCTGAAAGCGGGTGAAAGACCAGTACTTGAAGTCCTTCAGAAGCTCTTTAATTCCGTCCTCAATGGTGGCATTACACCGGAGGCGTGGAGCAGAAGTGCGGTGGTCTTGTTCTTCAAGAAAGGTGACAACGCTCTCTTGACGAACTACAGACCGATTTCCCTTCTGAGCCGCGTCTACGTGCTGTTTTCGAGAGTCATTACGAATCGTCTCGCGCGCAGACTTGACGACTTCCAGCCTCCCGAATAAGCCGGTTTCCGAAAGGGCTTTAGCACCATAGACTACATACATACCCTTCGGCAAATTGTACAGAAGTCCGAAGAGTACAATTTGCCACTATGTCTGGCGTATGTAAACTATGAGAAAGCCTTTGATTCCGTCGAAATTTGGGCGGTGCTGCAGTCCCTTCAGCGGTGCCAAGTTGACTGTCGGTATATCGAAGTGCTGAAGTGTTTGTACAGTAGAGCTACGATGGCTATCCGAGTACAGAACCAGAGTACGAAACCTATCCAACTGCAGAGAGGTGTAAGACAGGGTGACGTCATATCCCCGAAACTCTTCACCACTGCATTGGAAGACGTTTTCAAGCTTCTGGACTGGAAAGGATACGGTATCAACATCAATGGCGAGTACATCACTCACCTTCGATTTGCCGACGATATAGTCCTTATGGCAGAATCGCTGGAGGACCTAAGCACTATGCTCAATGACCTCAATAGTGTTTCCCAACGGATAGGTCTTAAGATGAACATGGACAAAACAAAGATCATGTTTAATGTCCATGTCACACCTATGCCGGTAGTTATTGGGAACACTAAGCTCGAAGTTGTTGACGAGTATGTTTACCTGGGACAAATAGTCCGATTAGGTAAGTCCAACTTCGACCGAGAGGTCAATCGACGGATTCAACTCGGTTGGGCAGCGTTCGGGAAATTACGGCACATCTTCTCGTCAGGTTTACCTCAAAACTTGAAAACGAGGCTGTACACCCAGTGCGTGTTGCCAGTGATTACTTACGGAACTGAGACGTGGTCCTTCACTGCTGGCCGGATGAGGAAGCTCAAGGTCGCTCAGCGAGCTATGGAGAGGGCTATGCTCGGAGTTTCTCTGCGTGATAAACTCAGAAATGCGGATATCCGCAGTAGAACCAGAGTGACCGACATAGCCCAACGGATTAGTAAGCTGAAGTGGCAATGGGCCGGCCATATAGCTCGAAGAACCGACAACCGATGGGGAAGAAAGGTTCTCGAGTGGCAGCCTCCTACCGGCAGGCGAAGTGTAGGGCGTCCCCCCACTAGATGGAGTGACGACCTGGTAAGATATGCAGGAAGTCGATGGATGCAGGTGGCTCAGGACCGTGCTTTGTGGCATTCTTTGGGGGAGGCCTATGTTCAGCAGTGGACTTGTGAAGGGCTGTAATGATGATGATGATACAAATAAATAATATTGAAGTGTCTGTTTGTAATTTCGAAATAACAGCTTTTTACTATATGCATATGAAAGTATATACGGTAGTTATAGCAAAAAACGACTTTAAATTTTTTTGTATATCTGTCTTTTTGTCTGTCTGTCAACATGACACCGACATATCTGTCGGTCTGTCTGTTTGTTCTGGCTAATCTCCAAAACGGCTGGACCGATTTTGATGGGACTTTCACTGGCAGATAGTTGACGTCATAAGAAGAGAGACGATTTAAACATAGAACGAGAGCGTAGGGCTTTGGCGGTCCGTGGTAACATCCGTAGATTCGCTCGTTGTACGGATGAAGTCAAGATTACGCTTTTTTTTACGAGCGGTCTGTGGATCAGCTACACCAAAGGATCGTTAAACACCCTTCGCGTCCAGTATAATAATATCTTCAGGATGATGTTGAAACTTCCTCGTTTCTGTAGTGCATCTGAAATGAATAAAATGAAGATGAGATAAAAGAACACATATTGGCCATGAATGATCTGGTAAAATCATGTAAGTATAATGAGGAGCGCTTTGACTCCTTAATAAAACATCAGAGTGAGTATCAGCGCTCCATACCAGGTTCATCGGGGACAATATGTGTAAATAACAAAGTTAATTGTAAGACCTCATTATTTTCACCTACACTCTATGACAGTGCCATGACAAAGGATATAGACTTAAAAAGCAATGAAAATATAAAAAAAAATAAAGTTATTATGTATTGTGATGACATAGGCAAAAATTTGGGCATGATGTTAAATAACTGTTTAAAAGGACATCTGATCAGTAATTATTGCATGCCTGGAGCATCCTTTAGTCATATAATGGATAAAGTTTTAGCTAGTAAATTTTGTCCTAATAGCACATTAATAATTCTTGTTGGGAGAAGAGGCAATCTAAACAAAAATCAATTATTAAAATATATTGATAATCTAAATACTTTAAATGTACATAAAATTATCTTGTTTACATTGCCTTACATACAGGGTTGGCCGCAGGAAAATAAAATAAGATATGATTTAAATTTATTAATAAATAAGTTTTCATGTAATAATAATTTAAACTTGACATTTAATTGTTACAATTATAATGATAGAATTAATTTAATAGATATAAATAATTTAATTAAGAAATTTTTGACTAAAGATAGGTATTACCTATCAAAATATAATTTAAGACAGATAGCAAATGTGCTATCTTATTATTTATATATTAACTCAGCCAAGGACTTGGCTACACAGACATCTGCTTCTTTTGAGCAGTGTAATGACTTAATATGCAATTTGGAATCAGTTCCAAGTAATTTAAATTAGAAAATGAGACAATAGAGGTAATCTCTAGCAGCTATAATAACTTAAATAATTTAGAATGTGGCTTACAAATCTTTAATTGTATGACTCCACAGAAAGATAATGAAAATTGTTTACATCTGGTGCATCAAAATATACAAGACATGATAGGCAAAGAGCTAGAAATTGAGTTGTTCTTAAATAGCAACAATATTCATATTTTATTTATTACTGAACATTGGTTAAAAGCTTATAACTTAATGTTTAACTTCAGGAATCACCAGGTGGTCAGTTCTTTCAATAGAGAAACGGTTTTAAGAGGTGGCTCCTTAATATTAGCTAGTAAATTATTGTCATGTAAAGAACGTAAATATATTGTGAGCCTCCCTGTTGAGCGAACTGTAGAAATGGCATGTGTTGAGTTTGAGCACCTCATTGTTGTGGGCGTCTACAGACCCCCATGTTCTATATACGATACTTTTGAAAAAATTATGGAGGAAGTTTTTGCTAAGCTTAATAAACAGAATAAATCTGTTGTAATATGTGGAGACTTTAATATCAATCTCCTAGAAGCTTCCTCAATCAATATTAAATTTAGATCATTATTTAAATCATATGGTCTTTTTAATTTATTTATAGAGCCAACGCGTATTGCTCAATCTAGTGCAACATGTATAGATAATATTTTTACAAATGTGAAGCCATTGCATAAATGTATAATTCAAAAATTAAGTTCTGATCACTGTGGACAAGTAGTTTCGTTACCATATGTTCACAAAAAGCAAGTAGATGAGAAAGTTGTGTTTGTTCCAGTAAGTGCACGTCGCTCGGAGAAATTTAGAAGTAACATAGTGAAAAAACTTCCATCACTTTCATACCAAAATGATCCAAATTTTTTGTATGGAACATTATTTAAGCTTATTTGCAATGAATTTAATAATACTTTTACTTCTAAAACATTCTCCTTGAACAGTCGGAAGTCATTTAATGAATGGGCGACAGCAGGAGTCCATAAGAGCAGACGCAGGTTATATGATCTTTACCATGAAAGGTCATATAACCATAGCGTCGAATTTAGAGAATATGTAAAAAAATATTCAAAAATATTTAAAAGAGTGTGCTCCACAGCCAAGTCTTTGCATTTGAGCAACAAAATTAAGACGGCTTCTAATAAAATTAAAATGACATGGAGTATAATTAATAGCGAAACTGGTAAGATCAACTCTCGCAATTCAAACTACAAGTTAAGTGTTAATAACAAATTAACCGAATCAGATCAGGACGTTGCAGTGGTTTTTGAGAAATATTTTACTGATATTCCAATATTAACCACTAAGTCACTGAATTCTTCTCCTGCGGTCGCCGAATCATTACTTAAACAAAATGTAAATGCGTGTACAAAGAATTTTACATTTCATAAAGTATCATCAAAAGATATTGTAAAATATTTTAAAACTATTGATGTTAAGAAAACTGCGGATCTGTGGGGGATTTCTGTTAAAGTTATTGCGTCTATAATAGATACAATCGCGCTTCATTTAGCTGTTATTTTTAATACTAGTATCGAATCTGGTGTGTTTCCTGATTTAATGAAGTATAGTAAAGTAATACCTTTATTTAAATCTGGTAGTACATTAGACCCCGCCAATTTTAGACCTATTTCTGTACTACCAACACTTAGTAAGATTTTTGAAAAAATTATTCTTGATCAAATGTTGAATTTCTTTAATATAAATAATTTACTTCATAAAAATCAATTTGGTTTTACAAGGGGTCGCTCGACAACTGATGCCGGTGTTGAGCTGATTAAATATATATTTAATGCATGGGAGAATTCACAGGATGCTTTGGGTATATTTTGTGATCTATCCAAAGCCTTCGATTGTGTTCACCATGAAACATTAATCAGGAAACTTCAACACTACGGTGTAAGAAGTGATGCTCTAAAATTAATTATTTCATATTTAAGTAAGAGAACGCAAAAAGCTGTCATCAACAGTACGAGTTCTTCCGGGTCGATGGTACAGATGGGCGTGCCTCAAGGCTCAATTCTCGGCCCTTTTCTGTTTCTTGTATATATTAATGACTTACCTTACATAGTAGGAGATAACCATGATATAGTATTATTTGCAGATGACACTTCTTTAATTTTCAAATTAAGTCGACATTTGCTAAAATATGACGAAGTAAATAATGCTATATCTAAATTAGTGAATTGGTTCAATGTCAATAATTTGCATTTAAATGGCACTAAAACGAAATGTATGAAATTTATGACTCCAAATGTCAAACAATTAAATACTAATGTAATTTTAAATGGGGAGAAACTAAGTCTTGTAGATACCACCATTTTTCTTGGAATCACAATAGACGCGAAGCTTCAATGGAGCCCCCATATATCAAAGCTAGCAAGCAGACTTAGTTCTGCAGCATATGCTGTAAAAAAGATTAGAAGTCTAACTAGTGTTGAAACAGCTAGACTAGTTTACTTTAGCTATTTCCATAGCATAATGTCGTATGGTATTTTGCTATGGGGACACGCAGCTGACACTGAAATTATATTTGTTTTGCAGAAGAGGGCCATAAGAGCAATTTATGATTTAAAGCCTAAAGAGTCGCTGCGACAAAAATTTAAGGAAATTAATATATTAACTTTGGCCTCTCAATACATTTATGAAAATGTAATGTACGTACACAAAAATAAAAGTAGTTTTACAAAAATAAGTGATATTCATTCTGTAAATACTAGGAACAGACACAAGCTAGTAGTACCAGTTACTCGACTCCATCGAGTCAGTAATTCATTCTTGGGGCGATGTATACGCTTTTACAACAAAATTCCAGAAAATATTTAAAATTTGACCTGCTCAAAGTTCAAAAACTTTATTAAACTAAGTTTGTATAAAAAGGGTTATTATAATATTAAAGAATTTATAGATGATAATAACCCCTGGAAGTGAGGTGATCGCTCCCAAGCTATTTCTAATTTGTTGTGTTGTTAATTTGTGTAACATACATGATTGTAAGCTGTTATTTAAAAAAAAAGTCCCGCTGGGTTTCTTGCTGGTTCTTCCCAGGACAGAGGTTTTTTTCGAACCAGTGGTAATTATACAAAAGAGTGACTTTCAATAAGTATTATTTATAATCTATATTGAATAAAAAAGTTTCTGTTTCTGTTTCTGTTTCTGTTTCAAAAAATGTTTGCGCAGGCGAGAACGGATGGTTTTCGGGCACTCATGCGCAAGAAAGTAGCGTCATTAATAAGGCGCGTACGGGGAAGTGACAACAGCATCCTGAGGATGGTAGCAGATGATCCACATGCACCTATATTAAGGAGCTATGTGCGGACAATGTCCGGATTCGTAAATTATTTAAATTACATTATTATTATAATATAGTACTACTAACCCCCTTACTATTAGAATTAATTACTGACCCTTATGGACCTATGTTGTCTGAAAATAAAAAGATTTGAATTTGATTTGAATTTGAATAAGAAGTTAATTAGGCTACTGTTATTTTAGAAAAATAATCAGGGTTCCACGCAAAAAATTAAGACCCATGAAATCCAATAGTAATAAATTACACGCGGGCGAAGTCGCGGGGAACAGTTAACTAGTATTAACTATAACTAAAAGACCACGCGTGGCAACTATGTCAACTATCTCCCTATGTGGCAATCTATGAGAGAGGCCTATGGGTGGACTTTAGTAGACTGTAACGGCAACGGTAACAGTATAATGACTAATAGGCATCGATCACTAATAAAAAACTAAATACACGATCAGTGACAAAAAGTGTCCTTATGGAATAAGCGCCTATTCGAACATTTGGGTGCGTTTTGCGCTTTGTGAACACAACTTTAGGCAATGCAATTAAGGTTGAATTTACATTAATTAGTATATTTGTTTCAACTAGAATTACGTCAAAATAATTGGGGGCAGTTTTTAGAGAACTTTTGCATGGTATTTTGTATCTAGTTTTTTATTAGTGTTTACAATATCCTCAACAGCCTCTCAAAAGTCCACTGCTGAATGTAGACTTCCACCATATATTGGCAATCCTCGTAGAGGTCACTATTGCAGTTCTTTTATTATTTGAAGCTCTTAACGGGAAGATTCTGCTGTCCGTCTCCTGGTTCAGTTTATCTATGTCGCATATATTAAACCGACGGGATGATATGGGATAGTCGAGTCCCTTATACCGCAACTACTCGGCAAATTATAATATTGTGTATTCCGCGAGGTGAGGGCATAAAAGATATTTTCATTTCTTACTTTGCTGTATCGGGCCAACCATCCGTAGCAAGAGTAATAGCACTTTTGTTAACCAAACAACAACAAACTACGGTAACTAATATTCCTACTCAAAGTATAACTTTGCCAATTGTTCTCTACAAGCTGTCCGCGTGTAATTTAAAATTTTAATTATGTTGCGCGGAACCCTAATTCTTTTTCTAACATATAAGTAGCCTAAGTTACTCCTTATAACATCAGCTATCCGCCAGTGAAAGCCCCATCGAAATTGGTCCAGCCGTTTCGGAGATTAGCTGGAATAAACAGACAGACAAAAATTTTAAAAATTGTGTTTTTGTTATAAGTTTCATATGTACTTTCATATGCATTTAGTAAAAAGCTGTTATTTTGATATTACAAACAGACACTTCAATTT
Source organism: Parnassius glacialis (assembly GCA_033319125.1). Lineage (NCBI taxonomy): Eukaryota > Metazoa > Arthropoda > Insecta > Lepidoptera > Papilionidae > Parnassius > Parnassius glacialis. Next base: position 31,530,179 of record JAVANC010000025.1, read on the forward strand.
TATTTATTTGTATAGATTACATATAATAAATATAACCATTAAAGAGTCGACTGGTGTTAACCCAGGATTAAGATAAACGTCGCTACTGTATGCCCTACATCTATCAGTACCTAAAGACAACCAAGGTTTTCCTCATATTCAGGATATCATAACCTGATCTGGAGGTTGCCGTAAGCACCGGAACCTTTGTTTAGCAGTGGACTTGTCGTAGACTTTAATGATTACTATAAGGGACTTTATTATTTAAAAAAAAATTAATCGTTTTCCTTACAATGAGAAGGGCCTATATACAACTGTGGACAGGCTGATAATAAAAATAAATATCACATATATTTAAAAAAAGAACATCAAATTGCTCAGCAAGTGAGCAAATTCCAATTTATATCCTATCTGTAATGTGAGCAAATGATTCTCTACCATCGGGTACAAAAGTAATATAATTATTTGATAATATTTTAATGTAAGAATATCACTTTTATGGCCAACTGTACATCAAAAAAATATCCATAATTCTAAGTAAATCGATTGTTGAAGCATCAATTACAGCGGTCCACTCGATCGGTAAAAATTTCGCCGCGGCACCACGGGATACGTACCGTGGCTAGTTGGAGAGACTCAAAAAGAGCAATTAAATAAATATTTCGCAACTCAGTACCGGTAGCTGGTAAATTTATTGTAGTGTTCGTGGAAGGAATTCGTTGTGAAAATTATCTGGGCATAAGACTACTGCGCAATAACCCTATTGTATGGTAGTTTTGAAAGTTTTTGATCTCTATCCATTATGTCAATTAAAATTAACGTAAATAATATCGAAGTGTCGATCTCTAATAACGCAATAACTGACATTTGTTTAGCTCTGGGATGGGGTATATTTTCATGCTAATAAAACTTTGGCTGCATGTCACGATTTGGAGAGATCTAGGCTGTATTTTATCCGAAAAACATACAGATATTTTGAAAACTGAAACTGAAAACTGATGAAATAAATGCTTTTTGATGATTATCATTACTGTAAGAGGTATTTAAAATAATTATACAAAGTTATTGTCTTAAAAGTGATTAAAATGGTTATATCAAATTACCAACAATATTCACAATGACCAGGCATTGGATAAATGTAATTTGGATTTACATATGTACTTGTTTCATTAATATTTTAATTTGTTACCTAAAAAACTGATCGGTTTTGCTTCACGATATCTCACGGTATATAAGTAGTAAGCAACATAAACTGCGTACAGTATGTCACAAATATCATGGCGGTATGAATAATAACAAATCAAATAATATACGTGATAGAGCCATGCTGCAGCTATGTTAGGTTTTTTTTATAGGAGAGGTGGCAAACGAGCATGCGGCTCACCTGATGGTAAGTGACTACCGCCGCCCATGAACAACTGTAACACCAGGGGAATTGCAGATGCATTGCCGGCCTTTTAAAAATGAGTAGGTTCTTCTCTTGAAGGTCCCTAAGTCGTACCGGTCTGGAAAAATCGCTGGTAGTAATCGATTCTACAAGGAAGTTGTACGAGAAAAAAACTTCTTCTAAATCGCAGAGTGATGGACCACCAATCATCCAGACGGTAGGGATGGTATCACGAGTTTTGTCGCGATGTGCGATGTTGTTGAAATGTTAAGTTGAGCGGCTGTAATTAGTCCGAACAATTCCTCAGAGCACTCCCCGTGGTAGATGCGACAAAATACGCAAAGGGCTGCAAAATGTTTTCGTAGAGCTAGTATAGTAGTATAGTTGTAGCACGAATGGGATAGGCTCAACTGGGGAAGGACCACGCGTTCACAGAAAACCAGCGTAAAATTGCAGCTTAATGCTGCTGTGTTTCGAATGGTGACTGTAGAGAACCAGATACCCTTTTTACTGGAAACGAGGCATTCCATCTTGGTCCTCACGGATAACGATGTATCTGCATATTGATTCATAAGCAAAGATGGATGTAGATATCTATGGGCCACAGCAGCCACTTACGATCAGGTGGACTGTGTGCTCGTTTTTCAACCTTATCATATAAAAAAAAAACTAAGAATTGGCTAGAAATTCTGACTGTTACAAACAGCGTCATCTATTGGCATTTCCAAATCATATCACTTTTAATTACTTCTATATAATGTAGATTTCGTTTTACCTAATGAAGACATTTTATTTGTGATTTGTTCCGCGCTTAGGCACGTACAACTTACCAATTTACCGAACATTTTTTCTGTGGAGAATAAAGCGAATGTAACGAGCAAAATACGCTGGAATTTTTATTGGAAAACAATTACCATCAACTTACTTACCTACCAAAACAACCACACCCACAATTTGAAGATTTCAACGCTGACTCTTCGCCCTCCACTGTGGCACGTCGCTTCACTCATTCGGCTCGCACGTTTTGGCCACCGGTAACATACAGCTCCTCCTTGCTTCACCCGTCGTCTCATTGATATGACCTTGGCCTATAATTAAATATTATACGTACTTATTTTATATCATTCTGCCCAATGGGTAACAGACTTTTTTCATAAAAACTGGTAAACTTAATAATTTCAATAGCGATTCGACCTGTCATATTGTCCTGTCATATTAGGCATTTGCAATGATATGTGAATGACATGACATAGCATGTGTGAAATGACATAGCTTGCACAAGGAAAAAAATAAAAGATATTAAACAACACATACTTACGAACCTGATATCCGTTTTTCGAAACGCAATAATACATAGTTGCCAACAATTCTATTCGTACGACGGCGCGTTACAATACCCGGGTTTCGGATTACCATCAATAAATCTAAGTTAAGGCGGTGAATTAGCATTGGATCGATATGGGGCCAGTTTTCCAGACGGTGCTTAGTGGCGGCAGGCACGGCTTGTGGGGGTGGGGTGTTTACTTTGCCAAAGAAATGTGTAGATATTGGTCTGCAGATACGGTTTTCGAGCTATAAAAATATTCCGTTCCTAGATATTTTATGGGGAAATTTTAACATTATTTGTTTTATGCATTCCATTTATTTCTATAAAGACATGATAGGAGTAATGGAAAGCAGAGTCCAACATGACTATCGATAATTTTGTAAAAGACATATTTTTTGGAACGAAATTCCTTATCGCGTTGTACGAATTTGACGGTTGGGGACTAGGCGAGAAAATGTGTAAGATTTTCCGTCACGACCCGCTTTATATAGTGCGAGCGAGATGGAATAATATCAGTCTCCCTCGCAATTTTTCTTATCTTGCCATGAAAGAAATATTATTTTAAATGACGCTTAATCAATAATATAATACGTTTATCAATAATAATATACTACAAATGGAACTTTGTTTCAACCGAGTGTTTCACGACACTCACGCATGCTTTCTTTTTCAATATTTGGCTTAATAAACGTTATCTCTCTGTTGGGAATTCCCTAGGGTGATGCACCTCTACTTACAAATGTAAATCGCACATATATAAATACTTACAATACGCACATCTTGACCTATTTATGCTTTATTTACTCAAAAAAGCAGATTTAGTACCACAAGGATAGAAGAGAGTACTTCTCGTCTACCTGTTGGTTGAGTAGGCAGCTTTATTTTTATAATTTATAATAATTCATAAGCACAGAATGGTCTATAAAGGCGTATATAATGCATAATTAATTCTCTACCAATCAACCTATATTTATACCGTACCATAGGAAACACAGTAGCATTAAGCTGCTATTTAATGCTGATATTCTGCAAGAGCGTGGTCCCGTTCGAGCCAACCCATTTGTGCTACAAACATAAAGTAGCTGCAGCGTGGCTCTACAACGTAGTTTGCCGCATAGACTCAAACAGCGCGGTAGCTTTACAACATACCCTGGTTTTTAACTACCTACTGCTTTCTATTATATTCTATTTACAACATACGTATTTTTAACACATCTTTGTGTAATTTTAAGCCTATATACAGCGGATTAAAGTTTAACATTAAAATATTCACTACCGCTGAATTACGTGAAAACCACAAACACAAAGAAGGAAAAATTAATTAAGCCATTTTCACCGTTATAAAAAACAAATTAAAATCTAATTTGCCATACGGCATGAGTCAGGGTAAACGCTGCGTCGACGAATATATAATTGATCTGATAAACGGTAAAGTTAAAACACCTTTTAGCTTTGTGCGAGTTCATTTTCATAGGTAGGTTTTATTTTTAGGGATCCTTTCACTTATAAATTTTTTTTTTATATTGAAATATCAAACCGTGTTATTCCGGTTTTTTTAAAACAATTTCTGAAACAGGTGATAGGATTAATAATTTCTTCAAGATCTTGCGAAATAGAAATTTGCGGTCTCTGCCCCTGAGTGATAGGCGTGAGTCTTAGAGTGATTACAGTACTAGTAATTATATACTCTAAGGCGTGAGTGTTTTTAATTAACATAATATATATTGATATACTTATAATTGTTTATGATAATAATTTTATGCTAGGCGTTATCGAAAAAGGTTGAAGTGTTATTTTTTTATAGGATAGGGTAACAAACGAGCACATAGTCCACTTGATAGTAAGTGGTTGCTGTGACCCATAGACATCCACATCTATCCTCAATAAAGAATCAAAAGGCAGATGCGTTGTCACCCGTGAGGACTAAGATGGAATGCCTCTTTTCTAGTAAAAAGGATCTATGGTTCTCTACACTCACCAATAAAAGCACAGCAGCGTTAAGCTGCTATTTTACGCTGGTATTCTGCGAGAGCGTGGTCCTTCTCCGGTCGAGCCGACCCATTCGTGCTACAACTATACTACTAATGTAGCTGCAGCATGGCTCTACCACGTATAATTAGAAGCGTCAGTAGCCTAATGGCAGGGCGCGGACCGCTAACTTGAAAGGTCGTGGGTTCTAATCTGCCATTCGACTACTGTCGTGAACCACTTCTAACACAAGCATTTTAAGCTTACCAGAAGTGGTTAAAGGGAATATTAGTAATATTTAATAGCATTACTAGTATTTTTTTAAAATGAAAAATAAAATAATAAAAAATAATATTTTAATTAGTGTGTTCATGTATGTTGCGTGCATGCTTATGTGTGTACCGGAACATGACGCGTAAATGAATAATTAACACCTGATAAATTTTACATTGATTCCAAAAATGCTGTAAAAGAAAATCTAGTCTAGTCATAGTCATAACTCTAGCCATAATTTTCAAATAATAATTTTTAGTATTAGTGGTAAAGTGGTTTACGTGGTAGAGTATACTCTACCACGTAAACCACTTTACCACTTTTGGAATCAATGTAAAATTTATCAGGTGTTAATTATTCATTTACGCGTCAAGTCCCGGTACACACATAAGCATGCACGCAACATACATGAACACACTAACGCACACACACGTTGAATATAATCGGTCGCTGGGCTGGGAACTGGGGGAGATGTGCTGAAATTAAAACTTCCGAAATTTCCTTTAAAAACCAGTTCAAAACGGGGATTAAGAACAGTAATTAAATTTAATTATTAGACATTGCATTCGTCCCAAATTAAACTATCTATCATCACGCATCGCATTTATCACGGGGAGTGCTCTGAGGAATTGTTCGGATCAATTCCAGCCGCCAAATTTTACAATCGGACATCGCGACAAAACTCGCGATAGGTACCATCCATACCATCTGGATGATTGGTGGTCCATCACTGTGCGATTTAGAAGAAGTTTTCTTCCTCGCACAACGTCCTTGTGGAATCGATTACTATCAGCGATTTTTCCGGACCGATACGCCTTAGGGATCTTCAAGAAAAGAGCCTAGTCCTTTTCAAAAAGCGGGCAACGTATCTGCAATTCCCCTGGTGTTACAGCGGCGGTAGTCACTTACCATCAGGTGAGCCGCATGCTCGTTTTCCCTCTCTCCAATGAAAAAAAAATCTTCAGTAGTATAGGTGTTATTCAACAGTATACAAAAAATATCTAACAAGAGTACTGCCGTCATGAGAAAAAAGACACGTCTACATATTATTTGAAAAATTAAATTATATACATATTTAAAAAGTAAATGCTATTTTTATATTTTATATATTATATTCAATCATAAAAAGACTTGCTTTTTTAAAGCAAGCAATCCTTTATTGAGAATTTAATTAATTAAATTTTATGACGCATTGAATATTAACGGGTCATTCCATGACTTGAGTATATTTCATATTATTGCTCAGCAAATTGAGCTCGGTGCACATGAAATAGCTTTTCTCGTAGGTATACACTATGATGGATTACCCGCCTTATCAGAGATGATTGTTTTTCATAAAACACTCCGCGCTGTTGAAAAAAAAGGCTAATTTGTCACATCGAAAGCTGCCTTATCGTCCAAGCATAATTGTTTTCGAAATCCGAATAAAAAAACCATCTGATAATGGAATTAATTTCTTGGGGAAAATTGCCATAAGGGCGTAATTTATAAATAATTTACGTTTACATATTTTAACGTCGATTTAAGCGCAAAATAGGTTGAATAGTGTTAAATTATGCACGTTGCTTTAAGGTTTTATAACAGCTTTTAATCTGCATAAAATATGTTTAAAGGCGACTGCTAAAAAGTTTCATTTTTCTATTTTAAGTTGTTCATTACGCTTTTAATTTTATATTAATTTTTATTGTTTTCATATTTTAAAACTTAATAACCCTATATAGATAAAAGTTACTATAAATTTTAGAGGTTTATAGAAGGCAACTGTCACCTTTTTCCCCAAAAGTAAGATAAACTAATAGCGGAAAACCCATCTACAATCGTTAGACTCGAATATGACAGACTTTTGAGCATCATTACCAGTGCCAGTTCTGCGTGCCCCAAGCGTGATGGGTCAAGCATATCTTTAAATTAATGCTAGTTGCAGCTTTTAGCTACAACATTCATGAAAAGGATATTACGGTTAATTATTACTGCAGTAGTGGATGTCGTAAGAATCGACCATGAGAAATGCCAGTAAAGTCTAGTAGCTACCAACAGATGGCGGTGTAAGCAAGTCGTCAAATACCTAGACCGGCGACGGGAAGTTCTTTTGTTTTTTTTACAAAGAGTGTACATTATACATTTTTTAATTTTACCTAACCGTAAGCCAGTTTATCGGCATCAAAACAAAAGATAGTTGGGTGAAAGACGTCTCATACTGCGACCGAAAGTCCACCTGCTAAGCGTGAAGTAAAATCAACCTTATAGCAAGAAAACATAGCGTGGAAGAACCACGCTGCAGCTATATTATGGTTGTAGCACGAATGGGTTGGCTCGACTGGAGAAAGATCATGGCTTCACAAAATACCAACTTAACGCTGCACACAGTTCACCTGTGTAAGTAGATACTGACCCATAGATATCTGCATCCATACACAATTAAGAATCATAAGGCAGATGCGTTGTCACCCCTGAAGACTAAGATGGAATGCTTCGTATCAAGTAAAAAGGGTCGGTTCTCTACACTCACCATACGAAACACAGCAGCATTAAACTGCTACTTCACGCTGGAATTATTTGAAAGCATGGTCCTTTGTCTTTTTAAACAAATTAAAATACATTGTCCTGTTTCAACAGACAGTACGCAATGGGAAGTTAGAAGGTTAATAAACGTTGTCTTAAGTAGGTTTGAAGTGTGGCTTAAACAATTATCGCCACATTTAAGTACGCCCACGTAATTGTATATTAAAACGCGCTCAAAACCGGCTCGAACCGGTTAACGAGCAGAGGTAAAACAGCCCGTAAAACTAAGCGTGATAAAGGCCCGCGCACACGATTATATACGCACGTATAGACACAGACTATGCTGTTGAATCTACAGGCTGTTAAATTTTAAAAAAAATTTAAGGGTGCCATTAATTTATTAGAAAAAAAAATTCGACATGCGCATCTGTTTTTTTTACGTCATATATAAAGTTTCTATTAATAATTTCTTGCCACTGACGAAGATGTCAATTACTTACGTACTATGAAATTTAACAAATGCACTGGAAAATATTATAATGGTGAGTTCTTATATTTAAGCGAACACTATACATTGAATAAAACTATTTTTTACGGATTTTGTCGCGTTTAAATTACTATTTTAATTCCCGAAGTTTCGGGTGCTTTACAGCAACCCATGGTCACAGGGGGACTGAGATGTTTGACGTCCCGATGTCACAGTTAGCCCGGCTACCTTTATTTTTTTAATATTCAAATCTTATTCCCCCCCCCCCCCCCCGTGACCCCATGGGTAAAGCACCCGAAACTTAAATTCATACAATATGTAACTTAAATTTATATAGAAAGGTTATGCCTTTGTCACTAAGCTCTGAACGACCTACACTTTATGTTTGAAATATTATAAATCCAGCCTATTTTTTTAAAACTAAGAGATATCAATAATCTTCAACTGAAATAAAACTGCTATTAAAAAAAGAAAAATTATAAGAACTCATTACTATTTGTAGGCTATGATGATTACCAACCACACAAGAGTTATATTAATCACATTTACGCACTTCAATACAAAAGTTTTAGTATTAGTAGTTTACGGCTTCGTGACGCAGTGGCTTAGTGAGTTGCAGTGCTGAGAGCTGTGGGTTCGGATCCCGCACGGAACAAGTATTTGTATGGACTACAAATAATTGTTCCAAATCTGAACGTTTTTCCTTGTACAATTGAAAATCTTAGTGTGGGGGCGTTTAAAAAAAACATTTACATTGTTTTGTTTTGATAAATTTTTATTAAAATATTAAAAATACACTTTTACATTATCGAGGAATGGTTAAATACAGAATGGCCCATCAAGACGAAATAACATGAAGTAAATGTAAACTTTTATATTATGTTTCAGTTTAGTTAGGGAAATTTACTCAAAGAACTCTCTTAATCGTGTATAGAAAAGCAAAACTACACACTAAAATTTATAAAATTTATATCTTTGTTTTTAGTATTTATATAGTACTCGTATCTGTTTAAATTTTTCCCAAAATTACAGCCTGTGTTACTGCTTCGAGCAAATTCGATTTAAAAAAAAAAACAAAAGACTCTTATAGTAAAACTTTCTGCATACTGCGACATCCCTTAATGCTACACTTAAAGGTAAATAACATAAAACAAAAAAAAATACTAATGATTTTTTTTTGTTTTATGTTATTTTATACATTAACGACGCACTATTTTATTATTTATTTTACTCTTCTCTCCTTTAAAATATCGAAATAATATATAAGGCATTCTTATCAATTCATTTCGATGTGATATTAAATCTTCCATTAGCTGGAGAAAATATCGATTCGTGAGGTCCACGTGAAGTCAAGTTTCTGGATGATTTGTATGGGGTATGTAAGTATTCACCATCGTGGTAAAAGCACGGTTATATAAACAATTCAGTAACGTTAAAAAATAACCAAAACAACACGCTGTATAACGTTGGGCGGGAAGGAATCCGCCCGCCTTGAGCTTTGCACTTATAAATTATAAATACGCTTTTGTTAACACAACTAGTCCACGGATAGCGCTTGAAATACTCAGAAATCAACCTTTGTAAAGTTTTATATTGTGACGTAAGAGTAATGTTACAGTTATATTGTTAATATTATAAATAAAAGAAAGTTTGTATGTTTGTAGCTCTGTCAGGCTCTACTCTATACATTTTGGTCATGCCTGGACAAAAAGCCTTTTGGATCGACGTCTTTCATATCTGGGTAATTTAAATTAAAGTAAAGCTAATAGCGAAGTCTGGTCTGAAATAAACTTATTTTTAAATTTAATATGTAAAAATATTTTTCTTTTTAATTTTCCTTGGAATAGGCCTAAAGAAAATTTTTTTTTTTCACTTACTATTCAGACTGGTGAATGTGCTATGTGGCGAACAAAACCATTACCACAAATCTTTATACCTTGTAAAATTCACATTTACACGTGGTAGAGCCACATGGCAGTTATATTATGGTTGTAGCACGAATTGGTCGGCTCAACCAGTGAAGGACCACACTCTCATAGAATACCAGCGTAAAACAGCAGCTTAATGCTACTGTGTTTCATATGCTGAGTGTAGAGAATCAGAGACCTGTTTTACTGTAAACGGGGCATTTCATCTTAGTTCTCAGGGGTGACGCATCTGCATTTTGATTTTCAATCAAGGATAGATGTCCATAGGCCACAGTATCCATTTACCATCAGGACTGTGTGCTCATTTGAATATATTTGAATATAATATAAAATAAAATACATCGTAGCGTATCTCACAGAATACCAGCGTAAAATGGCAGCTTGACACTGCTGTGTTTCGTATGGTGAGTGTAGAGAACCGGAGACTCATTTTACTGGAAAAGAGGCATTTCATCTCAGTCCTCACGGGTGACGACGCATCTGCATTTTGATTCTTTATTGAGGGTAAATGAATATGTCTATGGGTCACAGTAACCACTTACTGTCAGGTGGATTGTGTGCTCGTTTTTCACCTTATCCTATAAAAAAAATTGTAATATTTTTAACATTTTTTAACATTTTTATTGTTAATTCGACCTGTATTTGTATATGAATGTAATGGAATATTAATTAATTTTTCACTCACTCGCAGACTTTGAATTTATGACACAACAATCATTACATGACTATGATCGCTCATTAGGATTATCACAGTACAAAACCAATGTAAGTTAATATTTTTAACTCTTATAAAAATTATATTTATGTTAGTTAACTTTAATAATCTTATTATTCTACTGTTATTTGTATAAACAAAATCATTAAATCAATTTTCAATGCTATATCAAATTGTATTCAAAAATTTATTAATACTATAAAAATAAATAGATGCTTCCATAATGAAAAATCACAGTCATAAAACGGCATATCGTAAAAATATCCTTTTCAAAGTTCGCGACCAATGGGGTGCGCATAAAAAAGCTACCCTTAAAGAAGGGGAGCGTTATGTACTGGGCAAATTACGTAGGGTAGTTTGTAAAATTCGCCGGCTCCTCGGAAGGGTGTGCAGCGGGTGAGAGGGGGGTGGCAACAACCCTTAATGGCGGGATCGCGTGACAGAATTTCGGCAGTGACCCGACTTAGCCTGTGAAAGTGAAAATATCTATGTAGAGCTGATTGCACTAAATGCATTCCAATATTTGTACGCAGTCATTCGATAATTTTCTATGTATCCAGTTTAATGAATCTATAATCTCTTCTAATGATGAAGCTGTTATAAAAATCATCGGCAATACTGCGGTGAAACATATTTCCATCAATTCCCCTTAAACAGTAGAACTGGTTGCGTTAAAATCAGGTCTGATGGATGAGACTGACAGTATAATTACAGTGTTTTAGTTGTGTCATCTAATACCGCAGGTGTAAAACGCGTGTACCTGTGACGTTCCTTGTATGATATAGATTGCAGTAGTCCACGAGATACAGTAGGCACTAAAGTCAGATGAACAGTTAGTTGGTTTGTTGCACTCAAATAAAAATGTCTAGTATTATAATATTTACGCTAATTACGTGTGACTCCGCGTTGTTCTGCTGGCCAATTTCGATCATGGTAACAACGTTCTGATACAGTTGGAAGCTAACTGCGTTGAAATAATTATAGTGTCAAAAGATTTTGCGCAAACACAGAGGCACTTACTTCCCCTAATCAAACCTTACTTGATGTAACGCTAATGAGATAAAATACGAGTCGAATTAAATGCACTGCTATAGGCAAATGTAATAAAACAAATCACTGGCATGGCACAAATATTAGCTTCAGCTAGTCGAACCGAGGATCCGCGACCTAGTCGCAGGTATTTTGACCACTAGGCAAGGCAGTAATCAAGTTATAAAAATATTTCATAACTTGAAATATTTGCTTTTATATTTTTTTATATATTTATAATTAATATACAGAATTATATTGATCGTTTATGGTGGTAATAACAACTCTATGCGTTATCCGACATCTTTCGACCTGTCTCGGAAAATTTTATAACCAAATTGTGGGCAATATTTTCGTAAATATTTTGGTACAGCACTTGTTTGTGTACCGACGCGTTTAACAGTCGGCATAAACATTCACTGAACTATACATATACTCGTATATATTTACGTATACAGAATGCTTGATTTCAAACACTATACGATAGTGTAATGCCAAACAAGTTGTTTGATTTTTATTTTTGTTCTGGAAACCTTTCAAGAATTTAATTCAAAGTGATTAATAATAGTACACTTTAGATATTAAAACATTGATAAAACTATAATAGATATATTTTAAGGATTTTTCCATTATTGTACTTTCAGTTTTATACGCCACGCTGCAGCTATATTAGTAGTAAAATTGTATCACGAATGGGTCGGTTCGACCGGGGAAGGACAACGCTCTCACAGAATATTAGCGTAAAATGTCAGGTTAACGTTTCTGTTTCGTATGATGAGTGTAGAGAACCGGAGGCCTTTTTACTGGAAACGAAGCATTCCATCTTAGTTCTCACTGATGACATCGCATCTGCATTTTGATTCGTAATCGAGGATAAATGTAGATGTCTATGGGTCACAGCAACCATTTACCATCACACTTCCCAGGTGGACTGTGTGCTCGTTTGTCAACCTTATAACATAAAAAAGTATGTTTAAATTTAATAAATCTATTTAATAAGTTAAGAAAAATATGTATCGCGAAACTTCGATGCTTGGGAACATTAATAAATTCAAATCAGTCAATTCACAGTAGAGCAACAAACTGAACAACGCTGTGCATTCATTGACAATGTAGAGACCTCATAGAGTTCAATATTGGGGCATAAAAAGATTGATTTTTCAATAATTATACATGTCTATATTACATTGATGTTATCTTTCTATTGATCTTAAAATATGTAACGACTTGTTTCATTAAACATTTTATTAGATTTGTTGCTTTTAATGAAAACTTGTATTTTCTACCGACTTCAAAAAGGATACGGTACTCAATTCGACTGTATGTTTTTTTTCTATTTTTATTATGCGTGTAACCCCATAACATTTTTTTTGGCTAAACTGATTTCGATGATTCTTTTTTATTTAAACGTTGGTGTTTCGCATGTTGTTCCATATAAATTTGATTAAGGTCTGATCAATAGCTTTTAAGTTATTCTTAATAATTTATATTGAAGTCGGTTGTACAAAATTTTTAATTTTTAATTATTTTTACACTCATTTATTATAATTCAAAGACATTTGATTGTATCAAGGTATAAACCGGTCAATAATAAATCTTAATACATAAACCGTGGTACCATTTCATTACTGTGGTATAAATATCGCCTACCAACCAAGTAAATCTTATCAAGTAATACCAAGAAAAAACTTATCAACTGATATCGGATCATCACCATCAGTCAGTAAAGTTCTTTGTTAAAATGGGCCTCTAGCTTTACAAAGAGGATTTGCCGGAATCGTCGTCACCCTTGCACGGAGATTAGATATTGCAGTCCCAGACGTCTTGCACGTTTGATCGCCAATCTGAATATTTTACGCCTAGCGTAAACGAGGTGCTTATAACGACATCTATCGGAACAGAACGGTGTGATGGGTTCTCTTACGCCGTCACCATACAGCAAAATTTGGAAGTTACTAAAGATCAATTTATACTCTCGATTCACTCACGACACAAAAGTAAATTCTGCGCAGATTACGACTGCAACATAAACGGAACATAAAGACATGTTATAGTTGAATAAAACTATTTTTTTGCAAATTTTATCGCGTTTAATTTACTATTTTAATTCTCGACGTTTCGGGTGCTTTACAGCTAGGGTTACCATATCTCAGGATTTGTCCTGAGTTTTCAGGATTTTTAGACTCTTCTCAGCATTGCGGCTGGATTTTGAAAATCTCACTTTCCATATAATACAGCTTACATTTTAAAGATCTCTTTAATAAAAAGTTAAACAAACTAAAAATAATTTTCCTTTGGTAATAATTCTACAATTAAAATCAAAACTTATTTTTCCAAGTAGGTACTTAAACAGTTTTATCATACTTAATATGTGAAGGTACCTTTTTAAGTAAGGTTTTCTTCTCAAACTGTAAAAAAATCTCAGGATTTTTAAATAGAAATCAGGTCTCTTCTCCGGACTTTTAATTTTTTCATTTGGTAACCCTATTTACAGCAACCAACGGTGACGGGAGGAACTGTTGTTTCGCGGTTACACGGTGACCGTGGTTGCTGTAAAGCATCCGAAACGTCGGGAATTAAAAAAGTAAATTAAACGCGATTAAATCCAAAAAAAATAGTTCTATTCAATGTGTAGTGTTCGCGTAAATATAAGAAATCATTACATATTATAATGATAACCACTAAATGATTTCATATTTTTGACATAGCTTAACACTGTAAAATAATAACAGATAAATATAACAGATAATATAAAATAAACAGCACTTATGCTTAATTGTGGTAATACGTCAAACAGTTTTCCACTCATTTCTGCTCAGTAAGAGCCTCTCCCGTTGTTGTAATCTCACATCACAGAGAAGGATAAACGGAACGCCGCGTACATTTCAAATAACGCCGAAAGCAAGCCGAATCCGTGCTCAACTTTTTGTATAATCTCACCCACACACATATTATGCATCTAAAATCATTCAACATGTTTTTGGTGCTTTGGTGTATTTTTAATGGCTGTTAAATAAAATAAGAGCAAGTTGTACATACATGTCATAGAATTGAGCATGATTTCGGCGTAACTTGTTTTTTTTTTTTAAAAAACAAGCAATGTAATTAACATTACTAATATTCCTATTAATTACTCCTGGTAAACGTTCTAAGCTTGTGTTAGGATTGTATCATGACAATAGTCGAATAGCGGATTCGAACTCACGAATGTTTAGTTCGCGATCCGCACCCTGCCATTAGGTTACTATCGCTTAAAATCTACACAGTGTTTGGTCTATCTAAGGATAATCAGCACGCCTGGCAAGAGGGATTGCCGGCAGCGTTATCAGACGTTTTCCATTGTAAAAGCTGTTCCCCGTCAACTGGGCGTCATTTTACATCTGATACAATATAGGTGACGGTATACCGCCGGTATTACGACACCCATAGTAAAAAAGAAGAAAGAATATTGCTGAAGAAGAAGAAATGTTGTTGTGTTATAATTATCTGTTAAAAAGAATTCACTCTACAGTTATGTTTCACATCCTGTACTCGATGGCACATCCAAACTACAAGACAACGGCTACAGTGCAGTACTTATTGAGAGGTACATATACTACCATCACTTTACTATAGCTGCAGTACGAATAAGTCTCACAGAATACCAGCGTGCAAACTAATAAATAACATTTAAATGAAACTAATTTTACGGATTTTATCGCGTATATTAACTTATTTTACATTCCCGACGTTTCAAGCACTTTATAGCACCCATGGTCACGGGGGGGACTGAGGTGTATGACGTCCCAATGTCATAGTTAACCACAAAAACAAACAAGAAAAAAAATTAATAATTTTTAATCTGGAGGTAGCCGTGGTTAACTATGACATTGGGACGTCATACACCTCAGTCCCCCCCGTGACCATGGGTGCTGTAAAGTGCTTGAAACGTCGGGAATGTTAAGTTAATATACGCGATAAAATCCGTAAAATTAGTTTTATTTAAATGTGTAGTGTTCGCGTAATAAATAACAGTAGGATAATGCTGTTGCGTTTCGTATGTTGATTGTAGAGTACCAGAGACTTTTTATTGGAAACAAGGCATTCCATCATAGTCCCCTGGATAACAACACATTTTATTTGAATTTTAGATGTGGATGTCTATGGGCCACAGCATCCACTTACCATCAGGTAGATTGGTGATCTTTTACATCCGACATATATGTGACTTTATACCGCCACTTTACTGGTAACAAGTCATTCAACCTCAGACCTCAGGGGTGACAACGCGTTCTTTCAATGCGTTGTGTGAATGTTGAATGATTTCTTTTTTTTTTTGTAAAAAAATACTAGTAATTATATTAAAAATTACTAATATTCCCTTTAACCATTTCTGGTAAGCCTAAAATGCTTGTGTTAGAAGTGGTTCACTACATAGTGGAATGGCGGATTCGAACCCACGACCTTTCGAGTTTGCGGTCCGCGCCTTACCATTAGGCTACTGATTCTTAATCGACGATATATGTAGATGACTATTGGCTATAGCATCCACTTAATATCAGGTGGACTACGTGATAGTTTGTCACCGTTTTGGGAATTCTATGAAAATACTCGAAAGCTATAATTAAAAGTCAAACCTAACCTTTTCTTACTAGACAGTGGGTAAACATGTTACTCGGCTTTTGGACCACGCGATCGTAAAACTAAATTTTATGAAATTATTTTTTTTATGAAACCAAACAAAAGAAGCCTTGTCTATGGATTAAACCATAACGGACCCTGCCCTAGGGCGCTGGCTTGACATAATATTTTTATTAGGACATATTAAAGTAATTTACGTCAGTTGGAGCGAGTTTAATGTATTTATGCTAATTAGCCTGAAAACTACACCGTGTATGCGTTTGTTATAATTAATACTGTCTGTTATTAATAGATAGAAACTGACGTATAATAATTATGAGGTAAATTAATCAGTTGCTTTCTTACTGCATTTTACGTACCCATATACTTTGAAATTGTTTTCGAGTTTATTATAATCTTACTTATATATATTATTTGAAATTATTATAATAGTAAAATGATTTTCTACACCTATTACATATATGTATCTATATCATCATCAACGTTATCATTACAGCCCTTCACAAGTCCACTGCTGAACATAGGCCTCTCCCTAGTAATGCCACAAAGCACGGTCCTAAGCCACCTGCATCAATCGACTTCCTGCTTGTCTTAACAGATCGTCACTCTATCCAGTGGGTGAACGCTACACTTCGTCTACCGGTACGAGGTCGCTACTCGAGAACCTTGTTCCCCATCGGTTGACGGTTCTTCGAGCTATATGGCTGGTACATTGCCACTTTGGCTTACTAACCCGCATAACCTAATATATAAAAATTAAATTTTGTTTGTTCGTATTCATGCGCTGCCATACCGTTCGTCAGATTGCCGTAAAACTTTGTCAACTTATTGCTTGCACTCGCGCGAACGTTATAGGCATAGAACTATAAACTTACAGTAGGTGGCATATCGTACCGACAAATTTATTTGAAAATTATAGATAATTCAAATGATGAGTGTATTATTCTTATCACTATCGTTCGTATCATTCGTAATTAAACAATATAACTCTTCCATATTTAAACGATATTTCCACAATGTTTCCTTCTGTGGCAGGGTACCTAGCTAGTTTTACATAAATATGATTTCATGAAAGAATTATAACAGTAATGTTATTTTTATACACCTATGTATCTTTATAAAACATATTTTTATATCTAAATAAAAATTACACTTGTGTTATAATAATTTCTTTACAAACTCATGAAAGTCCACTGCTAGATGTCTCGGCCCTTGTAAGGTGGTTTTGTCCTAATATTCACACTTTAATTATTATACATTTCGTCACCTTTACTTCTATTAATAAAAGCTGGGTTAATTTGGCCACATATTTCAAGAAATGCCGTAATTTGGCGTATCATTGAAGAGGCTATGCGCAGATATTGCATAACTTAATTCCTCCCTCTCCGTTCCACAATCGGACATCGTCAGACTCTCGGCAAATCTCCCTTTTGTTTTCACCACGCATTCAAACCAAACGATTTGCTTCATCGGTTTGTCATGCGTAGAGCAAAAGAGTAGAATAAGTTTCCAGTATCTGTTTTTCCATCCGATAACATTGTGGGTGTCTTTAAGACAAAAGTAAATAGGCTTGTGTTAAGTTGGTGCTATTTATCATCTTCGACTGCATCACTGCATTAGTGAGAAGTCAAACACTGGCTTAGAATAGAAAAAAAAACAAAGTTAAAGTAGTAAGCGGTATGTTTTAGAATATTAAATTCTTTTTTTTTCTGCAAATAAAACGTTACCCCCAAACGAGGATTTTCTCTTGTATCGTAGGAGCGAGCAGTTTACATACATTAATTTCACAAGCATTTTACAAGGCTATACAAATGCTTGTTCCGTGCGGGATTCGAACCGGCGGCCATTAGCGCAGCAATTTAATGCTAAGCCACTCCTCCACTGAGCCACCGTGTTTCCGACTAGGATTCTAATTTCAAACTATAACAGTCGTAAGCTCATTTCGTTGTATCATTTCTTTTTTTGTACAGCAATACAATTTTAAAAATGAAATTCAGTGGTAATAGAAAAACGTACGTACGGCACCATATTCCTAGTAGTGCTCCATTATGATATTGTAGAAAGCGAGGTATGAGTTATGTCGGATTTATGGAAATTTGATATAAAACTACAGCAGTGGCAGACGCGAGGACGAGTGTTTCCAATTTATTTTTGTAACAAAAATTAATAATAATTAGGTACACAACATTTTAAAAATAAATGTGTCAGTTTGTTTTTAGTAAAGTATTTATACTGTACATACGTTTAATATCATATCTACATAGAGCAAAATGTACGTTATATATGTAGTATAATATTCATGTTGCCACTCTTTTAGAATAGAATAGAATAGAATAGAACAATTTTTTAATCAATATACATTACATGCGTAATTCTTATTGAAATTCATTTTTTACTTTACCACTGGTTCGAAAAAAAACCCTCTGTCCTGGGAAGAACCAGCAAGAAACCCAGCAGGACTTTATTTTTAAATAAAATTTACAATATAAATGATTACGAATTATTTACAAAATTTATTTCAGAAACTGCTTGGAAGCGACCACCTCATTCCCAGTGGTTATTATCAACCATGTATTAATTTCTACTATAATAACCCTTTTTATACAGTTTCAGCTTAATAAAACATTTAAACTTGGTAATAGAGAGAGCCTGTACAATTTCCAGAACCTTGTTGTTATAGCGTATACATTGCCACAAGAATGAATTACTGACTCTGTGGAGTCGAGATTACAGAATGTACGTTACTTTTTTACCCCCCCCCCCCCCCCCCACATAACTCGTAAACTATTGACCTACACTCTTGTAATTTTATATGACTACTAAGATCCAGTAAAGCCTGGCGCGGTCATTTTCGAACACGGCTTCCGGTAAGTACTTGTAATAAGGCAATTTCCGGTCCACAAGACCGTATTTAAGAGCCAGCTCCTGATGTAGAGTTCTGACTACTAGGTTGTGCCTGTGCAATTATTCAGAGTTAGAAAGTGCCGAACAACCGGAGATGACATCAAGTGACTCTCCGGGATGGTGACAAGCTCGATAGAGGTCGACGGCGTCATCCTTTAAAATATATCTACGATAGTTGTTGATCTTAATAACCTGATCCTGTATAGCATAGACAAAACCCTCGGTCTCCCCAAAGAGGTCACCAAAACGTAGTCATTGGAGGGAGGCAACTGTGTCTACGAAAGGCTCATGTAGAGCCTTGTAGAACCTACTGTGGAGCTCCTTCTCCTTCCATACCGTCTCCCGGGCTCTATACTGCCGGGTCTTACCATTGCTCGTTGGCTAAGGATAGAGAGGTAAGCCCTTTATCACAATAGATGACGTCCGTATAGAATGGATCATCCGATCTATTTAGAAAGTAATTACGGAGGCTACGGATCCTATGGGACGTCATAGTAGTGCGGACTTTTCTATCCAGGGCGTTAAGTTTAGTTTGAGTCCACCTAAGTATGCCAAAGGTATACATGAGAACATGTATGATCCAACCGTTATATGCGTGTATCTCATTCACACCGGACAAAAGGCTGTAAAACACTTTGTCAAGCGCGCATAAAACACATCGCAAACTGACATTTTCCTACCCGCCTCATCGATACCGATGTTCTGTGACATACCCAGGTATCGGAATGTTTCAGCCTCGGAAAGGGTCCTTAAGTTGATGGGCATAGATAAGTCCTCTGTTCCGAAGCTGAAATCCCCTCTCGGAATCCTCCAGTAGGGTATTGAGAAAGTTCAGGGAGAGGCAAAACAAGGTTGGATTCAAACAATCAGCCTGGAAGATACCCCTTCTTTTCCTTATGCGGCTTTCCGTATCCGTCATTCGCTCGCCTATAGTAAAATTATTTTCTCCGTGCAGTTGGGGTCATAAATCATAGTTCGGTCTCAGCCCGGCTAGGGCGGTGAGCATGTTGGGCGAGCGCAACGCCATTATCGATAACAACAAATGATTTTTATATTTATTTAAATAATATTTATTAATTATAATATTTACATAACAATGTAAATCATTTTTACTTTTATATTTATTTTTAATATAACTTGTTACATTCCAAACATTTGTACTTATAGTTTTTTTTAATACATAGATACCTAATTAATAATTTATTTTAAATAATTATTATTCTTATTTTAATAAATACGTTATGTTATCTATTTTTTTTTCATTTTATCACTAACCCATATAATGACAAACTAAATACACTATCGATAACGTTTATCGACAACAATAATGCGCATCATTATGCTCGCCCTAAGGCCCGTGAGTGGGAGAGAGAGAGAAATACTCCGATGATTTATGACCCAAACTAGATGGACAAAATAATTCTAGTATAGATGAGAAAGGACTGTACTCCACTGCCCCATACACTGCTCGAGGAAGTGTAATTGGAAGTGTAAATGTACAGTCAACCTTGTACAGCTCGAGAACCCTCTTTAGTCATGTATGGGGCACCAAGCCGAATGCCTTTCTATAGTCTATCCAGGCAGCGGAGAAATTCCGATAGTTGCGTTTAACTACTTTGCAAATGACCGCGTCAATGAGAAGTGGTCACTTGGTTCCACGACCACCGCCCCGACATACATTTTGAGCACGCGACATCACCTGATTTAAATCCTGGTGACGAATGATTCGCGTACTCAAAATTGATGTCAGTGTCTTATATATAGTGGGTAGACACGTAATGGGGCGGTATTTGCTCGGGTCTGTGGAATCCCGGTCTCCGGAACGAAATGACTGATCGCAGTAGTGAAGAGACTTGGTAGTAACTTTGGTCGAAAACCTCTTGAAACTGTAGGGCGAGTACAGCGTGACACACCACGAACCCCTTCAGCCAGTAGTGATGCAGCCCGTCGAGTCCTGGACTTTTCAGTTCCGGACCCTACAGACCACCTCAGCTACGTCATCCGGCGTTAAGATGACGTGGTCCATGTGAGTAACACTCGCACACTGACTCGCCACAACTTCTGTCCAAGAGCCCTTGCTGTGGTTTACGGGCTCTGACCACAGGCGGTTTATTTATTATTATTATCATAAAGGTTTAGCGCAATCTGATGAACGGCATGGCAGCGCATAAAATACGAATAAACAAACATTAACTTTTATATATCCGATTTGAGTTGTTATAAGGAAGATGCTGCACTGCATCTCCTGTGTCTCTTACGACATCCACGGGTTGATCTTTTTTTTTATAGGATAGCGTGACAAAGGAGCACACAGTCCACCTGATGGTAAGTGGTTGCTACGGCCCATAGACATCTACATCTATCCTCTATTACAAATCAAAATGAAAATGCGTTGTCACCCGTGAGGACTAAGATAGAATACCTCGTTTCCAGTAAAAAGCGTCTCCGGTTCTCAACACTCACCATACGAAACACAGCAGTGTTAAGCTACTATTTTACGCTGGTATTCTGTGAGAGCGTGGTCCTTCCCCGGTCGAGCCGACCCATTCGCGCTACAACTATACTACCAATATAGCTGCAGCATGGCTCTACCACGTATAAACTGTAAACGTGTAAATCTAGAGTAGTGTTCTCATTCGTCGACACTACAGACATGCGTTGGCCTCAAAATCTTTACCAGGCTTATCCAGGAGAACATAAACTGTAAAATGATCTAAACTTGTTATTTAATAACAAATTTAGAAGCACGCTAATTTTATATGCGTAAATAAACATTAGATTTACGAGTATAATAATAATTCAAAGTTTATGTTTTCACACCTCAAGGGGCACTCAACGTTCACATTTATTTTACTAATTACATACATATTTACATAAATTATATTGATTGATTATCTGGAATGCCCGTTAAATTTTATTTGGAAGACCAACAGCTATCATAATTATTTTTTTTTTATAGGATAAGGGTGACAAACGAGCACACAGTCCACCTGATGGTAAGTGGCTACCGCGGCCCATTGACATCTACATCTATCCTCGTTTGCGAATCAAAATGCAGATGCGTTGTCACCCGTGAGGACCAAGATGGAATGCCTCATTTCCAGTAAAAAGGGCCTCCGGCCACCTGCACTCACCAAGCGAAACGCAGAGGTAAACCTCTACTTCACGCTGGTATTCTGTGAGGTCGTGGTACCACCCCGGTTCGAGCCGGCCCATCCGTGCGACAGCAAAAGCTGCCGCGTGGCTCTACCACTGTTATATACTTATATATATTATATATAATTATATATTATTTATACTTATATTATACATAAGTATTATAATATGGTCCCTTTTATCTTTTTAATGTAAAAAAAAACGTTTTCTTCTATATTGTGGAGGTACTTTACATGCATAAATTGCACAAGGTCCAAAAAATATAACAGGCCATACAAACTACCAGTTCCGTGCGGGATTCGAAGCCGCAGCCCTCAGTGCGGTTCTTCATTGCTAAGCCACTGCACCACAAACAAAAAATCCTTGTGAAATAGTGGAAGAACATACTACATCATACATTATTTACACTTATCAACTTCTGAAGCTGTTGTAACTGTGGATCCAATTGATTGAAATCACATAAATCTAATAATTATTTCGGTCTTTGATGAAAGGATAATTATACTGTTAATTAACCTAAACTGCTAAATTAAACCACGAATTTACTTCACGTTAATAACCACTATATTTTTTATTTTTTCACGCTTTACTAAATTCTTACAATTTAAACCAGCAACCATCGTTTTGAAGCTGTCACAATACTGCTGGCATCAGAATACGTGACGAATCAGGATAATTGAAATGCCTTCATAAAGTTTTTCAGTGGTAGAGCCATGCTGCAGCTATATTATGTTTGCAGTACGAATGGGTCGGCTTGATCTTTGAAGGACCACATTCTCACAGAATACCAGCGTGAAATAGCGAAATAATGCTACTGTTTATGGTAAGTAGAGAACCGAAGACCCTTTTTCACTGGAAACGAGGCATTACATATCAATCAAGAATAGATGTAGGTTTCTATGGGTCACAATATCCACTTACCATCTGAACTGTATTATTGTTCTATAATTGTAGCCCGACAGTGAAGTGTAGTAGGCTGATGGTGATTATACCAAAATTATCTTAAATGATTCACAAGGAGTTTAGTTTTACGTCAAGTTTAGTAGTAATAACATAAGAAGACTTGTTCTCATATTTGAAATATATTTAAAAAAGATGGTAACTACCAAACCAACCATTTTTTTTAATAACTGGCTTTACGGCTCTGGGTTCTAGCCCTTCTGAGCCTGAAGTTATAATGTATAATTATCCTTCATAGTACACTGCTTCACAATATGTTGATGCGTCACATTGTGCAGCCCTTGGGAGATTTTGAAAGCAACTTGAGTCAGCAGACAGCTGCAGTTGGCGATGGTATCTCAAGACGCCTAAGCAGACGGACGGCTTGTTAAGATAAGGCACATCACATCACCATCAGAGTACTTGTTTCACTGTTACTACTAATAGTTCACATGTGCAGACATTTAATACACAAAATCACAACACTTTTACTTATCAAAATCCACTTCAAATCATTCATTAAACAATAATACAGGAGCAGCAATTCGTCGCCGGTTAAGTTCCCGCCAAAACTCCCAAACCAACCATCTCTTTAACGTCAGACGTAAATTAACTAACCCGGTGATTGGAAGTAGTGTCAAAGGTGTTCACGTCTTATATTGCGATCGTCAAGCCGCCGGCCAAGCGCGACGATAAAGGAATATCTTCACTACAACGGCGGAGACCCATGTCTAACAGTGAACTTTGATGAGCTGATAGAATACAAGGGGATATGGGGTCAGCACGCCTCGGGGGAAACCAGTTAACCAAGCTGGCTAAAATAAGTTGGTTCCTCTCTATATAACGATTGTCTGTGATGGACATAAATCCAGAAGTTTTAATCCTTATTTCCAATAAGTTTCATAAAACCACGTCAACTCATTTTAATGAAGAAAAACATAATGTGAAAACTAAGTTATCTGATAGGATTGTATCTATGTGAGCCAGTGGAGCTGTCACGCTTGTTGCTCCTGCGATGACGGAGTTAATAGGCGTGAGACATCCAATGAAAGTAATTTGACGGGTACTTTCTTGTTTAATATTATGTTCTAAACAGGTGAACAGGAAGAAACAATTACTGTGAATTTTTCGGAACTAATTAATGGTACGAAATTTAATTATAACACGTGTTTTAAATATAATAAAAATTAATTATGCCTAAATAATAGCTAATTAACTCATTTAAGAATATAATTGTGGCACCATATCTTTGCTATATAATTAATTAGAATTTTTATCTTATATTGGACTTTAAATGTTTAACGTGGTAGAGCCATGTTGCAGCTATATTAGTAGTATAGTTGTAGCACGAATGGGTCGGCTCGACCGGGGAAGGACCACGCTCTCACAGAATACCAGCGTAAAATAGCAGCTTAACACTGCTGTGTTTCGTATGGTGAGTTTAGAGAACCGGAGACCCTTTTTACTGGAAAAGAGGCATTCCATCTTAGTCCTCACGGGTGACAACGCATCTACATTTTGATTCGCAAACGAGAATATATGTATATATCTACGGGCCGCAGCAACTACTTACCATTAGGTGGACTGTGTGCTCGTTTGTCACCCTGTACTATAAAAAAAATATTGCTGTGACCAACAGGGTTTATTTATTGTACACCTAATATTTCGTTTTATATAAAAAAATATAAAGAATACTCTAATCAATGAAATGCAATAAAGTTGTCCACACGCAGAAGTGCATTAAAGTATTTTTTAAAGAATGGAGGCAATGAAAGTTCTATGTCATTCAACATTCATTTTTTTTTATAGGCTAAGTGTGACAAACAAGCACACAGTCCACGTGATGGTTAGTGGTTGCTCTGGCCCATAAACATCTACATCTACCTTTGACTACGAATCAAAATGCAGATGCGTTATCACTCGTAAGGACTAGAATGGAATGCTTTGTTTCCAGTAGAAAGGGTCTCCGATTTTCTACACTCACCACACGAATCACAGCAGCGTCAATCTGCTATTTTACGCTGGTATTCTGTGAGTGTGGTCCTTCCCCAGTCGAGCCGACCCATTCGTGCTACAACTATACTAATAATAATTGCAGCATGGCTCTATCACCTTAAATAGCTGCAGCATGGCTCTACCACGTTAAACATTTAAAGACCATATAGATTTTGATATCGATGACGCAATTTCGGTTGGGCATGTTCAACACCACATATATTGTGCCGTCTAGTGGCAGCGTAAGGAAATCCACAAACCCTCATTACCCTGCGGGTGCCATAACAGATGGCAGAGGAAATTGTAACAAGCTTTATAGGGGGGAATTTTCCATAGTTGCCATGCTTAGCGGGCGGGTTGGCAAACACAGTTATTTGTCATTTATCAGGAAGTGCAGCATATTCCTGATAAATGATAAATAACTGCCCATCTCCGGTTTCAGATTCCCCATGTCGCTTCGTACGACACCCATGGGACTATATGAGGTAGTGGACATTCTTACACAAACACTACATGATTTTTATTAAGGCTTACAAGTAACATATCTAGGTGTATTTATATTATTTCTTAGATATACGTTTACTATACTGTCTGCTATTCCCACTTCCCCCAATAATATAATCAAATAATAAACGCTGGTTTAATAAATTACTTTTTTTATTTTTTGTAGCCAGTACCTTTTTGACTGGATTAAGCAACATCACAAATTCAAGGTAACAACTGTTGTGTTGTGAAATGTTTCCTTTAAATTTATATGGGAAAAAAGAATCATTTGATTCGGTTCAACCGTTTTAAGAAATCGGTAAACGTACATAAAAACATTTGTGTTGACACAACCCAACGAAATCGTTATGTTGCTTGGAAAAATTCTATCAAAATTACACTTCCTATTTCAAAAAAAAAACATCATAATTGCGTAATTGTCCGACAAACTGCATCGCACTTGCACATGAAGTCACATAGTATGAGCATTGTACTATTTTCTCTTAAGTCGACTCTTGCATGCTTTCTAACATAATTACTGTTTGCCGGGCAAGTTTTGCCAGATGTAACCATCCGATCGTTCTTTTTTAAAGAAAAAAAATCGAAAGTTGATTCAGAAAATAATGGCAACACAACGGTGTATTTGTCATGTGTGTTGCAGCTAAATAGCAATTAAATTTAAATATGTTTTTTCGTAAGGCACCAGGTTTGTTTTAGCCCATTATTTTTTTAAGTTATACAATTGACAATCTCATAAAAATAAAAGAATTTTGAGTTTAATTTTGTTTTCAAAGAACTAATTTAAAGTTTATCATGTGAGGTTCTAACAAAGCATGGGCAATACTTTATTTTTTCATGTTTATACTAAGTTTAACATATCATACTAATCCATATACAATACTAAGTTTAACATATCATATTTTAAAATATGCTTCTATCTTTATATACAAAAAGTACGTGTCACGTTGAATGTCCGCGATGGACTCCTAAACTACTGAACTGATTTTAATGAAATTTTTGATCAATGTGCAGTTTGGTCCAACTTAAAAGATAGGATAGCTTACATCTCAATTTATAGTCGCAATACAATATTATTTTATTAAACATTATTTGTCTATTATTTGACAGTCACAATTATCTGTTAGCTCCAAACGATTTTGTCAGATGACGATATCTGTTGACTGGATTGAGTAAATATTTAATAGATGGCGCTATGTTAAAAATACAAACGTTTAATATAAGCTACAATTTAGTAGTATAACCACCAGCGTTGCTGTAAGTATTCAACAGAACAAAAGATGTTTGTCCTTGTGCAATTTGTGTTTGTAAACTGCCTCCACGATACAGGAGAAAATCCTACTGCGGGGTAACGTTTTTATAAAGAAAAAGAAAAAAAAAGAAAGAACCGATTTCAAAAAAAATTTGCCGACTGTATGCAGTTTGGTCCAACTTGAGAAATAGGATAGTTTTTATCCCGATAAGTGACCCTCAATTCTTTTATTGCTAATTTCAGGAGTTTTTATGGGAAAGCAAATGGTTGTTCGGAAAGGGCAGAACAACGTCTGCCTGGTCAGCTAGTTTATATATATATATATATATATATATATATAATCTAATTATATTTTATCTTATTTCTCATTTTCTGTTTGATTTTTAGCCGTTCGCCCAACAAGAAAGTTTGTTTAAGTTCATCAGTAATTGCGTTGCTATAATCTTTGTCTGTTGTTCACATGATGACCATTTTAATATAATTATATCCTAATTAGCTGTTGTAGATGCTTATAATATATTACTAACTTACTGAGACCAACTTTAACCTGTTTAAATTCCAACATGATATTTGTAATATTTATGCCAAAATACATATCTAGAATTATTATTCTGAGTATCATCTTGCATCTCACTGATATTTTCTCTCAGCTATCTCTTTCAATATTCTGTCAAGCGTGTCAGGAGATGTTTTATCGTATACTAGAAGATTAGTTCGAATGCATACTTTAAATACTCTAGTGATATTATGGGTATAATATATATATGGTATGCCTTATGATGTTGGGTTTCTTCTTAATTTGCTGATTAACGTAGCCATTTCTTTTCTTCATATTTTTCTACGTAATATTAATATTCCGAATTTAAAGACCTTTATTCTTACTACTCGAACTACTAAAAAGATAATGTGACAAACGTTGACATTGGACTGAAGTACAACGACTTATAAAGAAATACAGTGAATATAGAAAAGATATATTCAGTCGATTTGTGAGCGGGCGTGCGCTCGCGCAGTCGATCACAATCATTCGCATTCAAATGAGCTGCCGGCCGAATTTATGACTCCATGAGTAGATGAGTAAGACATACAATTTCGTAAAGAGCATTGTAAAAAATAGAAGAGGCACTTATTTATAATTTCTTACATCTGACATCATAGTCTATATAAGGATAGTATCTGTTGGAGGTCATGTGATCTATCTGGCCTTACAAATATTTAGATACGCAATAAAATAATGGACTAATTGATACATCGCTACTACATGGTAAAATTTTGATGGTAATAACCATCAGAATACTTACAGCGTTAAATTTTCAAATTAAAATTATATTATTATACATTTTTTTTTTTTTTTTTATAGGATAAGGGTGACAAACGAGCACACAGTCCACCTGATGGTAAGTGGTTGCTGGGGCCCATAGACATCTACATCTATCCTCTATTACAAATCAAAATGTAGATGCGTTGTCACCCATGAGGACTAAGATGGAATGCCTCATTTCCAGTAAAAAGGGCCTCCGGCCACCTGCACTCACCAAGCGAAACGCAGAGGTAAACCTCTACTTCACGCTGGTATTCTGTGAGGTCGTGGTACCACCCCGGTTCGAGCCGGCCCATTCGTGCGACAGCAAAAGTTGCCGCGTGGCTCTACCACTGTTAGTACTATACTATAGTTTATTAACGTTATATAATTAGCGAATAAACTACTATTACGGTTGTTATCGCGTTTAATTCTACTTGTTTTTAATTCTCGACGTTTCGAGTGCTTTGCAGCACCCATGGTCACGGGGGACTCAGTTGATTGTCGTTGATCGATTGCGTAGATCGGACCAAAAGTAATAATTAAAAATCTAAGAAGGTACTCCGGGTTAATTCTGACATCGGGACGTCAATCACCTCTGTCCCCCGTGACCATGTAACATTATTTAATCTGTGGCCATGGGTATTACAAAGCACCTGAAACGTCGGTAATTAAAATAAGTAAAATAAATCCGTAAATGTACTTTTATTCAATGTGTAGTGTTCGCTTAAATATAAAAAAAAATCGTTAAAAATTAAACGGACGTGACGTAGGAATGAATGTTAAGAATTGTAATTTTAAATTGCATCTCCTAAATTGGAAGATTTTTCATAATCACCCCTTGGGACCAGTTGATTGGCTGTCTTGGGCGACTTTCAGACATGAAGCTACTTTCGATAAGCTATAATATTTTAAGTAGTATTTTTACATATTATTACGTCATTGTAGAGGTCGTGATATCTTTGCAGCTTTGACCTGAGTCATCTCGTAAGAGCTCATTAAAATAAGTGACTTTACTTTTGACCGTTCTATAAAATTATTCGCTCTGCTAACATTTAAAATCCGTTTTTCTCATTTAACGGGTAGCGTTGCGACAATGTCACCGATAACCGGATTTAAGCACTCCAACACACCGCTGCTACGTACAGACTCCACTTAAATGACGTGCAGTATCTTAGCCTCGATACTCGAACAGCTCTAATAGCCACCATTTGGGTCTAAGTCCAGTTCCCCAATGGGAATGAGCCGATTTTCATACTTACAGTGACCATTTGCAGCTAACCGTTTTTAAAGTTAGTAGTTAAAAGCAAATAAAGAGCTGTTTTGGCTGAGAAGCGTGCTCAGCTTAGCATTAAACTGTTTAGTATTGCAATTTCAAATATAATAAATAATAAGTACCTAATAATGTTCCTTGGGGGAGGCCTACGTTCAGATTTGTGAAGGGTTGTGGTAATAGCGGCGGTGATGATGATAATAATGTTAATGATGATGAATAGATAAAAACAAGCGGGTAACTTACAATTTTAAATATTTTAAGAAACTATTCATTCATTTATTGATAAAATTTAAGCTTACAGTATATACAACCAAATCGCTTATAATCTATAATACACTTACAATAAAACAAAACACACAAAAAAACTGATAAAATTAATAAAAAACTGTGGTTGCCCGCAGTTTTTATAGTAATTTTGCTACATGGAGTGATGACCTGGTAAGATCTTATGCAGGTATTCGATGGATGCAGGTGGTTTAGAACCGTTCTTTGTGACATTCCTTGAAGGAGGTCTTTGTTCAGCAGAAGACTTGTCTCCACTGCTGAACAAAGGCCACATCATCATCATTACGGCTAATAACGATGATGAATATGTATAAAATGTCACAAATTGTAATGTGTTAGTATGAATCCCATCACCAAAATTCCTCCTTTGGGTGCCATTAAAATCTTATGGCTTCCGATTGATGCCAGTATAACCATCTTGTATTAGTTTAAATTACTCAGATCCACTACGGACAGCTGTGTCAATGGTGTGATAAAGGTGTGATAAAGGTGTGATAGGTCTGGTACTGTAATTGTAAAAAACATACATTTGATAATAAAAAATAAAAAAATTGTACAACCGACTTCAATATAAATTATTAACAATAACTCAAAAACGATTGGTCAGACCTTGACCAAATTTATATGGGACCACATGAGATGCACCAGCTTTCAAATAAAAAAAGAATCATCGAAATCGGTCCACCCAGTAAAAAGTTGTGAGCGTGTGTCAGTGAATTGAGTACCGCCTCCTTTTTGAAGTCGGTAGAAAAGGAGGCCAAGTTCGCTGCAAACAACCTTGAGGATTGTTAGTTTCGAAGATAAAAGACTTAAAATCTGAACAGCTGCCAAACTTTATGACAGTTCCAAGAACGTAGTATACATTCCTATAGAATAACTGCTTTTATATACTCTTATTCGGCTTCACTAATCTTCTTTTGACGCATCATATCACTAAAATATAATATCATAATAAAATAATTCACCACGCAAAAAAAGTTTCTGTTCGGTATTACGAAGCTCACATAGTACATTGACGCATTTTAGATTAAATATAATTTTAATTCGCATACTATTTTTAATGACTTACAAAGAAATTATAGCTGAATTCTGTACCTACCATGTTTTAACCATCATCATCATTACAGTCTTTCACAAGTTCACTGCTAAAGGCCTCCTTCCAGGAATACCACGAAACACGCTCCTGAACCACCTGCATCCCGTCTCTTAGTAACTATATTTAAGCCATAAAAATTGACTCGCGAAACAAAACATACGTTTCATATTATAGTTATTATCCATTCATCAACAGCTTAGCACGTCCAAAAACAAATCAAAGATAAAGCCAAAAACAAAAAGGGAACTAAATTAACTGTATCAAAAACGACCACAAAGTTGGGAGTCACGACCGCGGTGAGACACGCTTCGATATTGGTGACAAAATGTTTTTACGCCTGGACTCCCGACACCAGGTTGTTTTCCACTTTTTTGTTTCACTCCTTTACTTTGTTTTAACTATATGGAGTTTTAATTAAGTTTTAATTTTATCTCACGGCTCCCGTTGTTTAATTGAGTGGATTTTTCGGTTGAAATCCGGACGATCGGACGCGCGAGAAATATTGCTTATTTAAAATACAAACTTAATTGTTACCATTGTGAATAAAGGGGCCAGATTAAGGTTTAAGAACTCGGAAACTTGTTAATTGGTGTTTTCGATTGTTAATAATAATGGAATGTTGCCAGGTGCTCTCGTGGTAGGCATTTATTGGTAATGCTTTTAGTATTTGTTAGATTTTTAAATGTGCATTTAAATTAATTGATTGAACTAATTAATGAATTCGTTCAATCAAATATATAATAGGCGGACGCCTTTCTGCTTCGTAATCCTGTGAAAAGTATGTGAAAAGTAAGAAGATTATGAGAACGTATTTCAGCTCACACTTTGCTTTTTGGTTAATTGATAATGTAAGATGTGATAATGTGAGACATTTTTGATGTGAGGCACTGGTGACTTGGCATAACAGCTCATTAATGTCAGAAACGTCAGCAAAATTGTATAAAATAAAATGGAAACCATAACGAAAGAATTCGATGAAAAATCCCATATCTCAGGACCATCCACTTACCATCTAGTGAAATGTGTGCATTTTGTCACGGTTGTATAAAATAGCAGCACCGTTTATGATTATGCTAACCATAATTATATTACCACACCATCATGTAAGATGCTACCGAACTACTTATATTAAAATATTTTACTTATGGGATGCTACCGACCTATCTATAATAACATATTATACTATGGAAGGGAGAAAGCTGCTGTCAGTTCTCTTATTCCGAAGAAATTTTAAAAACAATAAATATTTTAACCATGTTGCTTGATTACCATAAACAACGTATATATTCTGCTGCAGATGTACGTCACATTTAGATTTTTTATTGTCTATTTGTTATTGTTTTGTTTAAAGTAACAAACTGATTATTACTCCGTTTGTCACGATAAAAAAATCTGCGAATTATAGACACCTATATCCAAATTCAAACAGTGCCCACAGATGCGTTGTCAAACTTGAGGACTAAGATGTAATGTTTCAGAATATCTAATTAAACTGCCACTCTTACATTACAAACCGACACAATAATCACTACACTGTAACTTGGGGGCACCAATGCCTTACCTATATTTGTAAAATAATGGTACCAAGGCAGAAAAATACCACCAAGTAAAATATGTTATGTTTCGTAACTATCTGTGTCCGGCATGGGTTATAATGCTCTTAACCGTATGAGTGGAAACACATAGAAACCGAACAAATAAACTAGCAAATATTCATTGTTTACGTCAGAAACCTTAGCGGAAACGTACCCAACAACTAAACAAAGTTTAAACGAAATCGAATGAATGGTATAAGAACACATACGCGGCAAGTCAGTCCTCAGAGATGACATCGCACAGTATCCTTCTTTATTTCAAGTTGGCTGAAGATGTCCACGCCCTGCAATGTCACTTCAGTTGTATAAAAAAAGATTAACTAAGAATTGGGTATATAGAATAGGACTATTTGGCATTTGCAATGACTAAAATTGTTGTATGTTATTTTAGTTTGGCATTTTTGAATAATTTATAAATATATGATAGCTTTTATAATTGCATGCCTTAAAAGTAATGTAGGTAACATTACTTTTAATTTTTTTTTATTTATGTCAGAATGTGTTTCTTTCTTTCTCGTTTTTCCATTTATATTTCACTTAAAGTGCTTATATGAACTCACATCTCGTCGGTATCCCCTGACTTTTTTTTTCAAATATTTTTAATAACTCACCAGTCGATCATTAATTTACAGTACAAATTATAGTAAAATATTAACATGCCTTTCAAAAATTTAAAACTATTCAAAGCGTTAATTGACCATTAAATGCTGGTTGTTTCTTCATAGTCATTAATCAAGATAACCCATACGCGTTTTTGTTCATATTACCATAATTATACTCTTTCGATATCAATTATGTGGTGCGGTAGTAGCAATTGTCGCATCACTATGGGCAATTCCTCCTCCAAATTAAAATTAGCTCTCAGTTGTTTGAACGCCTATCTTCTTTGCAAATAGTGATGCACCCGTATCGACTGCTCATTATATCGATAACTGCCCGATCAATTACAATTATTCTTTGAATCCGTCGACATTTACGTTATAATTACGTGCTATATTCATCCGAATACATTGTATCATGTTCATTACGCTTGTTATTACAGAAGCAATTAAACCTGCTACTAATCATTCATGTCCGAACAATCGACAATCTTCTCCGTAAAGTTGGACAAAAATGCGAGTAGTTTTCTGCATAATGCAATTATCAATTGGTAAAATCAACTAGCGTTTCTAATCGTCGATGCAATGATATCGTAAATTGAAAAGTGAATTGCATTTTTAAGTATTTTATGCTTTGCGCTACTCTTTATTGTTGTAACACACGCACACATAAAAGTACACACGATTGTGAAACTGTCTTGTAAAGGTTTTTGTAAGTTGGAATATATTTTAATTTTATTTAAATTAAATGCAGAAATATAAACAAGAATATGATACAGTTATGCAGCACAGTAAAAACCTACCATATACAACACAGCAGCATTTAGCTGCAATTTTTCACTGGTTTTCTGTGAGCGGTGAGAGCGTGGTCCTACTGCGGTCGAGCCGCGCATTTGTGCTACAAACATAATATATAGCTGGCTGCCGCGTATAACTAAACGCTCCTAATAAGAGAGAAGGTCTATCCCAATTAAATAAGCGCAAATCACCTTGTCCTTATGTTGCTGTAGAAAGGAGAAAAGTAAAGTAAAGTTATAGTATACAAGGGCAAGGAAGACCGCCGCGCTGCCCAAATACGTGTTGGTGAACTTCACATGTCTTTGAAGTATTTTTTTTCTTATTTCGCAGACATGCCAGTTTCCTCGCGATGTTTTCCTTCACCTCCGAGCACGTGACAAATCAGCGCTTAAACAGCAATTTACGATTTCATTATCGCCGCTGGAGATCGAACACAAGTTATTCGCGTGCCGTGAAATTTATAACTAGCGCTTGGCCACTGAGCTACCACGGCTTTTATGTAAAAAAGGGACCAAATAAATCATGGTGTAGTATTTTTTTATAGGATAGGGTGACAAACGAGCGCACAGTCCACCTGATGGTAAGCGGTTGCTCTGGCCCATAGACATCTACATCTATCCTCGATTACAAATCAAAATGCAGATGCGTTGTCACCCGTGAGGACTAACATGGAACGCCTCATTTCCAGTAAAAACTCTTCGCTTCTCTACACTCACTATACGAAACACAGCAGCGTTAAGCTGCTATTTTACGTTGGTATTCTGTGAGAGCGTGGTCCTTCCCCGGTCGAGCCGACCGATTCGTGCTACGACTATACTACTACTACTTCCAACAGTGGTAGAGCCACGCGGCAGCTTTTGCTGTCGCACGGATGGGCCGGCTCGAACCGGGGTGGTACTACGACCGCACAGATTACCAGCGTGAAGTAGAGGTTTACCTCTGCGTTTCGTTTGGTAAGTGCAGGTGGCCGGAGACCCTTTTTACTGGAAATGAGGCATTCCATCTTAGTCCTCACGGGTGACAACGCATCTGCATTTTGATTTGTAATAGAGGATAGATGTAGATTTCTATGGGCCGCAGCAACCACTTACCATCAGGTGAACTG
Organism: Parnassius glacialis; assembly: GCA_033319125.1. Lineage (NCBI taxonomy): Eukaryota > Metazoa > Arthropoda > Insecta > Lepidoptera > Papilionidae > Parnassius > Parnassius glacialis. The sequence continues at coordinate 31,565,195 of JAVANC010000025.1, forward strand.
TGTGCTCGTTTGTCACCCTTATCCTATAAAAAAAACTATACTACGAATACAGCTGCAGCATGGCTCTACCACGTAAAAATTATAATATTATACTTTTGGAACCCACGGCCCCATACAGTTCAAACCTTTTATCAGACCCTTATGGTTTTCTTTCCGTACTAAGTGGTAGTACTTCTTTTTATCTAGTAGCCCATCTGTGTAGGTACCAGAGTCTCACCTATTTCTGCCGCGAAGTAGTAATGTGTGCACTACTGTCTGTCCAGTCTAAGGGCTAAAGAGACCAAGTATACTTACAGATTGAGAGGCATTCCACCTTATTCCTCAGTGGTGACAATATATCTTAGTTTCAAGTTAGTTGTGGGTGTCCATGGGCTACAGTACCCACTTACCATCAGGTGGACTATTAGTCCATCTGTCACGTCAATTTTAATTAAAAAAACGTTTATAAAACGGTACTATATCATCGATTTTATTCAATTTCTCTGATAATTACCACCAGTCTTTTTGCAAAATTGCAGGCAATTAGGATTAAACTTTAAATTACTTTGACGAGTGGTCCTACATATTTACTATTTATATTCACTTTTTGCAACTGAATATTACTTGACACATGTCAAGTGTCAATTATATCGGTAATTGGCGGATCGTTTCCAATTTCCGCACCTCATTATTTGCATTCCAAAACCATCCGTGTGATACATATTCAGTAGGTTTAATATCAATTATTCTACTTATTAACCTAACGAAGTGTTTTTTGTATTACTCAGTTGTTATGCCTTAAAAAGGTAAAACAATGCAAGTGAAATTCTAACTGGTGCCTTTAAGGAAATTAAGGGACTTATTGATAAATGCGAAACGCAAAGTCAAAATGTAGGAGTTAACAGAAAAAAGAGGTTTTTCGATCGTAAAAAAAGATGAGAATATCCCTTACTTTGTTGACAATCAGTAACAATTATTTTAAGCCAATATGATGTTACTATAACCCCGAATATCCAAAAATAAAATATAAATCCTGAAACATAGTATTTAAGTATAACATAGGTATAGTATATTTAATTTTTATTTCTCTTCCTAATCAAGACATAACTTAAGGTCTGGAAATTAATCTAAAGATGATGCACTTGCTTCACCTTACTGATGGTATATCTGGATGTTTGACTATCCACCACTGTGCGATTTAGAAAAAGTTATCTTCCTCGCACAACCTCCTTGTGGAATCGATTACCACCAGCGATTTTTCCGGACCAATACGACTTAGGGACCTTCAAGAAAAGAGCCTACTCCATTTTAAAAGGCCGGCAACGCATCTGTAACTTCCTGGTGTTGCAGTTGTTCATGGGCGGCGGTAGTCACTTATCATCAGGTGAGCGGCATGCTCGTTTGCCCCTCTCTTATAAAAAAAGGGAGGAAATGCTCGCATTAAAGTTCTTGTACTTTATTTTAATCTGTGCCTAAAGTGAAATCGAAGGAAAATCTAAAATTTATTTTTCCTGAATTTTTGGCAGTTGTTGAATGTCATTTTTCTTAAATCCATACGAAATTTAGAACGATACTCATAGATCCTTTTTTTTTTTCGTGGGGAAATCCTCATGGATACCTCCGGCTGCGGGGGCAACCGGAAGGTTATGCCGGACTCCTACCGGCTAAAACCCCACGGTACCTCCTCGCACGTGTGCGCGCGGCCGCGGGAATCCAAATTCTTCCGCAGCCCCGCACTAATGCTGGCCCGATCTGTCCGGGCCTCGTCTCCTGCACGGGGTAGCGAGGTGTTCTGCTACCCCCCTCCACAGCCTCCAATTCCACCTGCATATCGGACCCCCCCGAATCCGATACGCGGAGGCCATGGGGCCAGGAAAATCGAGCGCTTAGTAGTGCCCGCTTTCCCGACCCCAGCGGCGGATCCGGTCTATGGCTCCGCCGCCAACCAAGATTCGGCTGCGGAGGGTAGGGAGAGCGGCGCCTCGCAATACCGACACTACCCTCCCCCCCGCAGCCCCACCACCACCGCATCATTTAACGGTGCGGCCCTGTCTGAGTCGCGGAGGATAGGGCGAGTGGCGCATCGCCATAGCAGCACTCCTCTTCCTCCGCGACTCCACCTCGGCTGCAGCGGTAGAGGGAGCACTCATCCCTCTCACCGCAGCCCACCAACACACATCCGAAGTGGACTTCCCAAGCCCACTCGGAGTGGCCACCTCGGGCCGGCCCTACACCTCAGGCCAGCCAAGGGGTTCCTCTTTGTTCACCGCGGTTGACCAAGCCACGGCTACTAAGCCCCCCCGCCACGACAAGGCGGGAACCCGTTCGGGGGGGATACTCATAGATCCTAACGTAACTTCTCTACATAGTATAAACAAAGTCGCTCCCCGCCGTCTGTACGCTTACATCTATTAAACTGCGCAACGGTTTTTGATGCGGTTTTCATCAATAGACAGAATAATTTAAGTGAAAGGTACATATTATATACATACATATACTATCTAATTACTAACTAATTCTTCTGTCCGTGTGTATGTGACTGAACTGCTCCTAAACGGCTGGATCGATTTTGATGAAATGTTGTGTGTGTAAATAAGTTGATTAGACAATGGTTTTGATTCACAATTGAACCTGGTAGGTGACGTTGTTGTCGAGATCCAGAAATCAACCGTGCGAAGCCGGGCGTATCGCTAGTTTATTATAATTTTACTTTTAATATAAAGTAATAACCGACGTTAATTGTTAGAAGTAGGCTTTTACATTTTATTAAAGTTAAATTTTTCACCCTCTTGAGTAGACCAAAGAATATCACAAGCTCAAGTAAAATAATCTAGTACAATGTCCTCCAGACCGAATTTCACTCAGGGCGGCCAGTCTCAACGTATACTAAATATCTACGCAGGACAGGATTACAGTGCCCGAGTGTATGCGCAAACACACGAGCACTTTATGTTCCCTCACTCTCATAGTCAGATGGAATGGTGATACGACTCGACCGGAGAGAGATCAGCACAGGACCAACGGCTTAACGAGCTTTCCGAGGCACGGCGGTGAATCACCGCCAACTTTTTCTCCGCTGACTTCGGGCTATTACTGAGAATTTCTTAACAGAAAAAACCACTAGATCAACGAGGTCTGAACTTCTTATGTGTTTAATGAAAAAAAGAGTCACAATTGATGAAGATATCGCATAATAATACCTACATCACACGAAACAATATTAACATAGTACAGTCTAACTGAAACCTCCTTTATTGAAGTCGGCTTAACCCTTTCGCTGTCCCGTGCACTATATACAGGGCACTGCTATTGTCTTACTATTGTGTCTGGAAACCGGACAGTGAACGTGTTAAAATTACGTCTCTCCGTTTTACAAAAAAAAAGGAGGCCAGAGGATGGAGGGAAATTTAAAGAAATATTAAATACTATTATCTTATATTTGGCTTTACAATACCTTTACGAATGGAGTAAATAGATATATTATTCATTTTAGCATATTGCGCGCACGGAAGAGTTTGATATTTGACACTGTTAAAATGTATATCAAGAAAAGTGCGGAAAGCTAAAATTAACATATCATATGTATTACAAATACATTAAATGCACTTAAAATTAAAAAAAAATCACCCCAAACAAAGAGAGCTGGTGATATTCAAACGGTAGAAAAGATTCAATCTAAGAAAGACCACTCTCAAACAAGTCACCTTTCAAACAAAAAAAAACTAAATCTAAATCAATTCATCCGTTTGAGAGCTACGGTGCCACAGCCAGACACACAGATACACATATAAATACACACCTTAAACATACATAGGCTGCACTAAAAGTATCGTGAATGGAATATTTCCACTGTTCCTGTCATATTAAAATCTTTTTAATTGAAAACTCCTTGGTTTTAAAAATCGAATACCATTTATTTATTTAAAAAAAGATTCTCGGTCTTGTCACAAGGTTTTGTCAAACTTGTTTAGTGGTTGAAAAAATGGAATTGACTCGAGAAAATTCAAGAGCGATGATTTATTATGACTTTCGAAGTGGTTTAACACAAAAACAGTGTGTTAACCGGATGATTTCTGCATTTGGTGATGAAGCCCCATCCAAAACCACAATTTATCGCTGGTTTGCTGAATTTCGACGTGGACGTGTCAAGCTCAGTGATGATCCCCGTCAAGGTCGTCCAAAAACTGCAGTCACCCAAGAAAACGTTGATGCTGTACGTAAGCTGATTGAGGAAGATCGACATGTGACATACCGCGAAATTCAGGCAACTTTAGACATTGGCATGAGTCAAATACAAATAATCTTGCATGATCAATTAGGTGAAAAAAAGTTGTTTTCCCGATGGATACTGCATTCGCTCTGTGGAGCAAAAAGCGGCTCGCGTTACTTGGTGCGTCAGAACTCTCGAAAGATTCCACGCAGGATCCTCAAATGCTGTATACAACATCGTATCAGGTGACGAATCCTGGATATACGCGTACGAACCCGAAACAAAAAACCAGTCACGAGTTTGGGTGTCTGAAAATGAGTTAAAGCCATTGAGTTATATGTACTACATACTAGAGAAGCCATTCTGAATATTGACTATGTTCAACTGAACTGTAGTGCAATCCATACAAACTAAATATTGCGTAAATTGAAGATTTGTGAATTCCATAAAATAATTATTATTACATTTTATTTAGAAATATAACATGTTTGTTTAGATTAAATTAAGATATTTTATATTAAATTCTTCTATTTATTTTATATTAATATCTTATTTTATATCAAATTAAAGTCTTCGCACATGCGCGAAAACATAGAGTAGGACACAGTTTTGGTTTGAAATGGCTTCTCTAGTACGTAGTACATTTATCTCAATGGTTAAAGCCAACAAAAATTGTTCGTTCACGGAGTATTGCAAAAAAAATGGTGGCCACGTTTGTCTCTAAAACCGGCCATGTTACGACATGTACTCTTGAGGTACAAAGAACGGTTAATGCAGAATGGTATGCTAGCATTTGTTTGCCACAGGTCGTTTCTGAACTCCGTAAAGAGAACTGCAACCGCCGCATCATCCTCCATCACGACAATGCGAGTTCTCACACCGCACACAGAACAAAAGAGTTTTTAGAGCAAGAAAACATAGAATTATTAGACAATCCGCCGTACAGCCCCGACCTAAGCCCTAATGATTTCTATACTTTCCCTAAAATAAAGAATAAATTGCGTGGACAGAGATTTTCATCACCTGAAGAAGCTGTGGACGCCTACAAAACGGCCATTTTGGAGACCCCAACTTCCGAATGGAATGGTTGCTTCAATTATTGGCTCCATCGTATGGAAAAATGTGTCAAATTTCGCGGAGAATACTTCGAAAAGCAATAAATACACTTTTAAATAGTAATGTTGTGTCACTTCCTTGATTCCGTAATTTTCAGTGCCGCCCTCGTATAACATTCACCTTTTTCATTGAAGTGATATGTACTTACGTACATCTTAGACCAACGAAGCCGTCAATAAATAAGTTATAAGTTAAAATTAAAAATTTTGTACAGTCGACTTCAATGTAAGTTATTAAGAATAACTCAAAAACTATTGATCTGACCTTGATAAAATTCATATGGGACCACACGAGACGTACCAGCTTTCAAATAAAAAAGAATCATCGAATTCGGTTACCCAGTAAAAAGTTATGATGGAACACACATAAAAAACATACAGTCGAATTGAGTACCGTCTCCTTTTTGGAAGTCGGCAGAAAATGAAGGGGAAAATAAGAATATGGTATTATGTAATAGTCTCCATTGAATCAAAAATATTTTATTCTATGCAATTCTGGATAATGGGCGACAATAGAAATACCAAAAATTGTTTACCTACTTTGTTTCTGTTATGCCATTGTGGTTTATTTATAATTTTGATAAATAACAAAACATAATAAAACAAAACATTAATAATATAATTTTTCTTTATTACTACGTTAACTCAAAACAAAACTCAATTATTTTTATGACTGGTATTTTTATGTGATTTAAAATTATTGGCAAAATGCCACAATCCTTACATACATAAGCAAAATTACTTCCACTTTTCATTAATGGTGTTTAATTGGAAATAAATAAATATTAACAATATTATTTTCCATATTTAATACGTTAATATAAACCGAAATTCGGTTATTTTTACAACTTTTGTTTTTGCGTGATTTAAAATTATTGGCAAAATGCCACAATCCTTAAAAACGGAATTAAAAGTACTTCTACTTTTCATTAATGGCGTTTAATTAGATGTCAGGAATCGTATTAAAGGCCAGCTGCAAATTGGAAAGAAATTTAAAAATGGAAAATTATAATGGCGAAATTTTAAAAAAGCAAGGAGCGCAAAGCGTAATAATTAAAATTAGCAATTAGGATTGCATTCAGCACCGGGCGTCGTTAAATGACGTTGATCGCAAATGGAACCAGTTTGCACCGGAAGCGACCGGATCTTTCGCGGGGTGAAATTAGCTGCGGCTAATTATAAAAAATATCTACTTAAATAATCGTGTATGTAACATGTGTTTCTCACCGTGATAGGCTTAAAATGAGGATATCCGCAGTAGAACCGGAGTAACGGACATAGCCCAACGGATTAGTAAGGTAAGTGTTGCCACCGTGGACCGACCGTATAGCTCGAAGAACAGATAACCGATGTGGAAGAAAGGTTTGCGAGTGGCAGCCTCGTAACGCCAGTCGAAGTGTAGGGCCGTCCCCTACTAGTTGGAATGACGACCTGGTAAGACATGCAGGAAGTCGATGGGTGCAGGTGACTCATGACCGTACTTAGTGGCATTCTTTGGGGGAAACATCGGCCTATGTTCAGCAGTGAGCTTTTAAAAGGTTGTAATGATATTGACGATGATAATTTATGTAACATGAAATAGTCTTAATGTTTTCTACCGACTTCAAAAAGGAGACGGTACTCAATTCGACTGTATGTTTTTTTTCATGGGTTACCTCATAACTTTTTACTGGGTAAACCGATTTTGATGATTCTTTTTTTATTTGAAAGCTGATGCTTCATATGTAGTCCCATATAAATTTGATCAAGGTCTGGTTAATATTTTTTGAGTTATTCTAATAATTTATATTGAAGTCGGTTGTACAAATTTTTTTAATTTTAAATTATTAGTATAGCAATGTTTGCAGCTCTATGGATGACTATGTGTGACTATGTATACTGTCCATGGTGTGGTTAAAGGCAATGAGAAGGTTGCTCTATATCCTATCTCTGGGCGGGTGCTAAATATTAAATTAATATATAACTAATAAAAATATCACGCCTGAAATGATACTTATAGGGTAGGATACATGAATAGTCTTATTGATAAAAATAGTAGAAATAATAAAAATATTACATTTTTATAGAACTAATGGTGACAAGGTAAGACATCAGGAAGTCGATGAATGCAGCTGGCTCAGCACTGTGCTTTGCGGCATTCCTTGGGGGAGGCCTATGTTCAGCAGTGGACTTGTGAAGGGTTGTAATGATGATGATGATGATGAAGAGGGATAAGGGAGCAAACATTCCAGTTGCTTTTTTTATACGATAGGAACACAGTCCACCTGATGGTAAGTGGTTGCTGTGACCCATAGACATCTATATCTGTCCTCAATTACGAATCGAAATGCAGATGCGTTGTCACCCGTAAGGACTAAGATAGAATGCCTCTTTTCCAGTTAAATGAGTCTCTGGTTCTTTACACTCACCCAACACAGCAGTGTTAAGCTGCTATTTTACGCTGGTATTATGTGAGAGCGTGGTCCGTCCCCGGTCGAGCCGACCCATTCGTGCTACAACTATACTACTAATATAGCTGCAGCACGGCTCTACCACGTATAATGCTTGGACTCGATGACAAATACAGATGCGTTGTTATTCTGGAGAAACAAAATAGCATTCCGTTATAATTCTCGTTCTCGTTATCAGTTACACAGTTTTCGGTAATTTGAAAACATCATACAAAATACACCAGCATAATGCTCTTATTTTACGCCGGTATTCACTGCGTGTGTGTGTGTGTGTGATCCTTCCCCGGTGAAGTTAAGCCATATGTGCCGTAGCTGACTGTGCTGGCTCTACTGATTACTGTAATTTAGTTTTTAGAAAGATATGAAGTTTTGTATTTTTCCAAATATCTTATAATCTTATATAATTTAAACAAAACCGAAACAAATATCACAAATGATGCAATATCATGCGCTATACCAACAAACTAGATACCACAAGACACCTAACTAACGCTGTATTACCATGAAAGGTCTCCAAAGGGATAGACGCTCAAGACATAAAACAAGTACAATCAGCGGGACTTGAGCCGCGCCGGGCCGAGAGCGAAGCGAATTTACGACGCGTTCGGGCAATCAATGAGCTGGGTATTTTGACGTTTCATTACATTGCCCGACATCTTCATACCACGCTGCGGGTTATTTATGTTGACTGTACCTGAGGGCAACTGTGGGACGTAGCATGCTTGTACTTATGTTTTGAAGGTAGCCTTTAGTTCTAGAGTGAAATATGATTCTGCAATTTTTGCTTGCATACTATCCCATTCTCTGTTATAATTCACGTATTTACTTATTTCTATATATGGTATAGTATACTTATGGTGGTCCAATTAAATTTGTAGAGTAAATAACAATATATTTTTTGACTTATTATTGTAAAAACAATACCCCCGCCCCTCCTCCCTCATACACACACACATAGACACTAGGATTTTCACCTGTATCCTGTATCGTGGAGACAATTTACTTTCATAAATTACACTAGGACAAACACCTAGTTCCGTAACTTAATCCTTTTACAATAAATTTTGACCTTATCCTTTTTTGTATTCAATCAACATACGCGCCACGTTCCTCTTTCTTTCACCAAATGACGTCGTTCAGAGGAATTGAATAATATGGTGACTTGTTACAAAGTACTCTCCGGTGGCACTGTCGTCATTTAAAGACAAATGGATGTATACCCAAGGTGGCACTGTGATACCGGTCATTTGCTTTGCTCTAACGCTTTGGTCCGTTTGTTGCTTTGGTTAGTAGTTCGCGTTCTTTTTGTGTCAGTGGTATATTATATTGTTTTTTTTTTATAGGATGACAAACGAGCACACAGTCCACCTGATGGTAAGCGGTTGCTGTGGCCCATAGACATCTACATCTATCCTCGAAAATGTTTGTCTACTTCGTTGTGTTTTTCGAGACTTTCATTTTAATCTCTTATAACAATTTACATGTACGCGAAAACAACACAATAGTTAAACAATTGAAATGTTCATATGACTCCAGGGACAGTGAAAAGGTTAAGCTGTTATTAAAAAGATGCTGCTGCTCATCTTCCGTTTCACTTTCCCTCTCTATATAAGTACCACCATAATTTTTATACTTGGATCACATAGCTCTAGCTCGACGAGCCTCACTCCAAACGCAGGTGCCGGTGTGCATCGGGACTGTAGTCGGTGTCGCGTCGCCGCCGGCAGCTTGCACTGAAGAGCTCGTAAGCGTGGGCATATAGTAGTCTATTTCTATATCGATGGAGCTGTAAAGGCCGCAGGACCAGCATACACTTTGCAAAAAAAATAACTTTGATCGAAGTAACATATCGCTAAGCATTTAAAACGTAACCGTAGTAAAACAATAGCAATGCTGTCGCAGAATCATTAAACCATTAAAGCGCATAATTAAAGCAGTTTCGGTCGAGTTTCGACGGAACAGCAACGACATTATACCCAAAAGAAATTGCAGCTGCACGCGCCATTACCGATTACTATCGTCCAATCGATTACAATCGTAATTGATCGACCGCACGAGTCCATTTTAGGGTTCTGTGGTTTAATTTAAATGTTAGTTCATATAAAAGGCTGTAATGAATGGATGATGAATGGATATTGAGTTCAATTTTATATTTATTTATTTGAGAAGAAACATAATATACAAATCATAAGCAAATCAAATCTAACGTAACTTTTTCGTAACAATGTAATTTGCTTAAACTCATATTAGAAACCCTACATTTTGTACTGATTTTATAGAAAAAATCATATCACAGTAATGCAGTATTCTCCGTTATGAAGTTTATTTTAATTGTGATTTTTTTTATTTATTTTTTTATAGGATAATGGTGACAAACGCGCACACAGTCCACCTGATGGTAAGTAGTTGCTGTGGTCCATAGACATCTACATCTATCCTCTATTCCAAATCAAAATGTAGATGCGTTGTCACCCGCGAGGACTAAGATTGAATGCCTCATTTCCAGTAAAAAGGGCCTCCGGCTACCTGCACTCACCAAGCGAAACGCAGAGGTAAACCTCTACTTCACGCTGGTTTTCTGTGAGGTCGTGGTACCACCCCGGTTCGAGCCGGCCCATCCGTGCGACAGCAAAAGCTGCCGCGTGGCTCTAACACTGTTAAAATTATTATCGAAATAGAAATATCGTTTTTATTAATGCTGCAAATGAAGTTAATTTTTATACACTCAATATCACGTCCCGTGTCAACAGGTCCCGTGACCCGAGGCAACAGAGGGAAACTGAAACAGAGAGATGGGCAGCAGCATCTTCCTGATAACAACTTAACCCTTTCGTTGTCCCGTGCACTACTTACATATAGGTCATTGCTATTGTCTTACTATTGTGTTTGAAAGCCGGACAATGAAAGTGTTAAAATAATAATAAATCTGTGGATCCCGCCCCTATGAGGCAATCTATAGGATAGGGATTATATAACTTTTATATGCTGTAATGGATGGAAAATCGCGTCAAGTCGAAATTCGACCATTTTTTTTTGCTAAGGAAAAACCATGTTGTCAGTATTTCACACACACTTTTTTCTGCATTTGTATGGCATGTTATAATATATTTCGAATTAAATAAATTTACATTTATTTCTTTTTATAATTAATATTAAAAAACGTACAAAAATTTTCTATATACACCTATTAACATAATGTAATAATTAAAATACTACACATAATTAGTTACTTATTTGACCCGACGTTTGGCAAAGAATAAATAGTAATTTGACAAATCATATTTCATCATCATCATCATTACAGCCCTTCACAAGTCCAATGTTGAACATAGGCTTCCCCCAAAGAATGCCACAAATCATATTTACCTTCCTCTTAATACTACGTAAGAGATAGACCATTTGGTAGAAGAACAATTATAAAATGAAATGTGAAGATTTTAAAATATATTAAGACTAAAGGGACTAGAGAGTTCGCGATCCAATGGTAAATGATCTCTGCTGAATATTAACCTACAGACAATTCCAATCTTAACAAGAAAAACTACAAATAGGTCCACATACTTGATAACTAAAAAATAATGCCTCAACTAGTAATTATACTCTGTATTAACCTTTAATTCAGAACACCTGGAACATAACTGTATTGCTTAGTAGTAGAATTACATAGAAGTAAAGTTGGCAAACAAGCAAACAGTGCACCTGATGGTAAGTGAATGCTATAGACCATAGACACCTCAATTTATCCTCGATAAAGAATCGTCGTTCGTTGGTTGGTTGTCTTTTTTTATTAAATAAACCTTACCACGACACACGGATTTTCTCCTGTGTCGTGGAGACAGTTTACAAATATAAATTGCACGAGGACAAACATCCAGACCCGGAACAATTATTTGTAGCCCATAGAAATACTTGTTCCGTGCGGGATTCGAACCCACGGCCCCCAGCGCAACAACTCATTGCTAAGCCAATGTGCCATGGAGCCGTCAATCAAAATGCAGGTGCCTTGTCACCACTTAGCACTAAAATGAAACGCCCTGTTTCTAGTAAAAAGGGTCCCAGTTTCATGTTACCTTTCAAATCACAACAGCATTATAATATGACAATTTATAATACGTACCAGCGTATCTTTAGCACGTATTAGTTATACTAATATATTTTTTTAATTATAAGGAACAGAATATTGTTGTAATGGAAAAATTATGAAGCCTAGTTTTAATAAAAGCTACGGAACCCGCTCTAGTTATTCGATCCCACAGGTTATCATAGATATCAATCGAACTAGCTTCAGATTTTTATAATCGATATTAATAGACGAAAGTTGCGATGCGTAGTTTTTACCGTATCGCACTAAAATCGATTAATTGATCGTTCTCTATGCCCTCGTTCAATTTAATCGCCAACGCTCGAAAATTATTGTTTTGTGATACCTGTTTTGCATAACCTACCTATTTATTATTTGCTATGGAGATCGGAGGCATCAAGGACTCTTTTTGTATAAAGAAATTGTCTATGTAGTGGAGTTAATTTGAGATTGTGTTACAGTTTAAAGGACAGCCTACTAATAGTAGCGATTATAGCTAATAAGTACGAAACATATCTTAAATAATTTGAAAAGTACTGAAACTACGTATGGAATAATAGCATGATGACGGCTTGATAGCGTTTAGTTGTGGAGCCGCAGCGCCATGAACTCGAATCCCGCACAGAATAAGGCCTTGTATGGTCTTCAAATGTTTTTTCTTGAGCTGGACGCTTGTTTATGTGCGATTTATATATGATAAACGCCTACACGATACAGGAGAAAATGCTATAGTGGTGATAACTTTTTACAAAAAATAGCATTAAATTTCTTTGGAGAAATTGCGTTAAATTGTAAATATAATTAATTAAATGTGGACTTTACAATATTTATTCTTATTAAATATCGAGTTTAGAATATCTTAAGCCATTTTTAATAATATTGATAATCAATTTTATTACGGAATAAAAAATTTGTGGCCATAGAATCGACGTTAATTTAATTAAAAAAAGTTGCTCTCCCTGTCTTTTCACTAAATGACGATAGAAAGAAACAGATATATAGGTAATTGGTGCTTAATTTTAGTTAATATTCAATGATTATACTTATTACGTAAGACCATTTATGTTTATATTCTTTAATATCTATTCTTTAACGAAATCTATTTCGTAGTATTTCAGGGACCCTAGTCCCTTGGACATGCTTGTTTTTCGTTAAGGTAATAATAGTAGGCATTTCTGTTAGTACATGCTCCGCAGTGCAAGAAAACACAATTAGGAAACCTGCACGTCCAATAATTTAAAAAAATTCCAGGACATGTGACATGACATTTGAAGTCAGCCAATTTATAGAGAACCCCTACTGAGCACATCATGCTTTCGAATTCATAAACAGTTTCATTTCTTTATTTTAATTGTAGATTATCATGTATGAAGTAGATTTAATAGTCTGTTATAGAACGGGTGGCACGGGAGTTTAAACTAAAACATTTTCATCTTATGCATACTCTGTACAACTTTAGGATTCTGCACGAGCAAAATCGTCGGCACGTTTCAAATGATGAAATAACAATGTTTACTTTATTTGCTCTCACAAGTTTAGTTTAGTTTACTACTTGAGGTATAACAAGTGGGATGCGGGAAGTAAAGACTGTGTAATAACCTCCAAAGAAAGCGGACTTATAGCCGAAATAAGATATTTAATTTTTTTGGTTTTTGGCCATTTTTACCCCCTAGGAGTGTAATGAGAACTTTTTGCCCCTATTCAATCATGACCCCCATAACATCCTCTACATGATAGAGAGGCTATTCAAACTGACTAGGCCTAAAGGTCGAGTCACCCCCTAACTCATTTCTAGTCTACTTCCAAAATAACAATTGTAGTTTATAAGAGCTAACTAGCATTAACACCAGGTTAGTGCTAATTAGTACTAGACCAATAATCAGAAAGAATGAGACGTATTAAATTCGCCTCAAAAATGTAGAAATCCAGTGACAAACGTCGGGGGCGGGGCTGGGTCGTAGATGACAAACAGCATTACCTACGGGGTTAGCTGTATTGGCGTTCTACAATCGTACCATTAATAGAAAAGAAATTGCACAATAAATGAGGTCTTACTGGGCGCTTTCACTGTTATGGGTTTCGTTACTTTTCTAACCTCTTACGTCATCCAGTGTAATCGACAGGTAGCATACGAGATGAGTCACATAAGTCCCACTCCATACACGGGTAAATATTCCGAAGGTATTGATGAAAGATGCTCAACCAATTGTAGAAAGTCATCTTGGATAACTCCGATAAGCGGCAATCGTTACAATTATATGCTAGGCCCGTCTCCACGCTACACGCCCCACCGAACGCTCTTAACTCAGTCCACGCTGCAGCTTCATTATGGTTATAGCATAAATGGATCGGCCCGACCGGGGTTGGACTATGCTTCCACAGAATACCATGAAATTGCAGCGTAATGCTGCCGTGTTTCGTATCGTGAGTGTAGAGAACCGGAGACCTTTTTAACTGAAAACGAGGCATTCCATCTTAGTTCTCAGGGGTTACAACATATCTGCATTTTGATTCTTAATCAAACCTAAATGTAGATGTGTGCGGGCCACAGCATCAACTACCAATAGGTGGACTGTGTGTTCGTTTGTCACCCTTATTCTAAATAAAAATATTTTTACGAAAGTCCATCAAAAATTCACGGTAGGTTTAGCAGTGGAGTTGTGATAGATAGCCTATGCCTCCTCAATAGATTATCAAAAAGCACGGTCATGGGCCATCCGCATCCGGTAAAACTTTACTTGTTTTAAACAAAGAGAACAGATAAATAAATTACCACATACATACATACAGATACAACAAACCAGTGCTACTCGAAACGAAATTTTAAACAGTTGACAAAAAGCATTTAAAAGGTCTGGAGTATCGATTGGAAAAGAACAAAAAAAGGAGATGAGGTGCTACCTCGTGCAACAGAAGTACATCAGATAGAGAATGGTTTTAATTGAGCTACACCAGTGTTTCTGATTTATGAGATGGCCCCGCCAAAAGTTATTTTCATTTCGCGCCTGACGCACGCGACTCACGAATTATCTGTTCGTACGACACTTACAGATGTTACAAATTTAAGGTAATTCGTTTTTGAAGTGAAATCTTCTTTAGCCGCGTTGAACGATTTTTGATAGGGGAAAACTTATGGGTCCGCGTCACCGATGACCTCGATATGATCGTGTCGTATATGCGTCGCTAGTCTGGCGCAAGCCAGACTGTGTACATGTAGATGCATATAGTTTTCATTTAGTTTTCACTTCTGACGACAGTTCTTATAACTGCCTCTGTTCTTTTTTTACAGAAAAAGAGTGAGAAACGAGTCCACCTGATGGTAGGTATATGCTGTTGCTCATATACACTATAATGTCTGTCTTCGATCAAGAATCAAAATGCAGATCCACTGGCACACCTGAGGCATAAGATTTGTTATCAGCAAAAGGTTTTTGCTGTTCTTGCCTTTCTCTTGGCATTTACCATACGAAATACAACAGCAATGCACTCAGTAGCTTATAAATACATCATCTACATCTGCTTTAGATGGGAAAAAATAATATTTGAACATATTAATATCTGAAAAAAAAAATGGCGCGCCTCCATTACATTTTGTTTATTCTTTTCTTTACTTTGAAAAAATCATATTCTTCACTCTAAGAACTTCTGTATGATTTTATTAACAAAACATTCAAGCGATTTACATACAAAAACTGCACATCAAACATCTAGTATTTGCTGAGAAATGAAGTAGAAAAAATTTAAGACGTACAAATAGTTGTACCGTGTTAGATTCTAAACTACAACCCGCAGTGCCACAGATCAAAGCATAGCCACCACACTTCCGAGTCGTCTAATGATATAAAGATATGTTTAGCAAGTCAACCAACAAAGCGTTATAAATAAAACATTAATTATAACGTTATTAGCAATACATTTCAAATTGACACATGTTATCTCACTTAATTGTAAACCGCACTTAAATTAAATCATTATATTCATCCTTTTGGATTTTCCAACTTGTTGTTCGTTTTAAATGTCCGTATGTATTCTTTTAAGATCTTCACAATTGATACAACGCTGCCACATACAGTCTCCTTTACAGTTTGTTTTATGTTTCATTTTAACGCCCGGGTAAAGTATGGTCCCGATCTTGATTGAATTTTCATCACCTCCGGGCTTATGTGATCGTGCATCATAACAACATCGATTTCTATTTATTTTGCGATAATAAAATCGATTACTTTACTAACCATTTATTGATTACTAGCAATAAAAGTTTGTACTATATTGATTTACTTTTTAACGTATTCGTCTATCGATAACGTAAAAATATGTTGCTCAGGAGAAGTATATATTTTTTACCTTCTTCCAACAGATTGGTACGATCATAGTTGCGACAAAAGTTAGAACTATTTTTGCTCATTTATACTAGGAAGATCTCATGACCTGGGATAGGTGGCGGTGTAATCGTCTCATAAACATATGTATCATCATCATCATCATCGTCATCATCATTATACAGTCCTTCACAAGGCCACTGCTGAATATAAGTCCCATGCAAGGAATGGCACAAAACACGGTCTTAAGTCACAATCTTTCATCGCCATGCCACTTCACTTATTGGCATGAGACTGCCGCTCGATAACCTTTCTTCCCCAACGGTTCAAGGTTCTTCGAGATATATAGCAGACCCATTGCCACTTCAGCTGATCCGTTGAACTATATATGTAAATGTATATGAGATGATAAAAATCTGACTGATGAAAGAAAGCGTCGTGAAAGGTGTGAGACATAGGACCGCGATCTGTGAAGGGGCCAGACGAATATCTTTAGTTTCCTTGTACGACAGCTTTCGATTAATTCCCATTATGGAATGAATTAAACATGCGTTAATGTACATAATGAATAACAATATACAAATTAAAGAAACTCCTACACTTATCTTTAATGCAGTCGGTCTGTCAACGAATAACTAAATAGTATAAGCATAAACGTTAAAACGTCCGACTTGAATTAAGAGCGCATTTAGCAACCAACTTTACGATTAAAAAATCTATTATTCATATCCCGCTCGCGCTGAACTAGCATCTTGATAAATTTTAAAAAACAGCTGCTCTTACCTGTGTAAGTAAATAATGTATTATATTCGATTCATATTCGAATTCAACGCGGACTTCAGTAACGTCAGAGTTAAGCAAAAGAAATTCTATTTTTGCCGTCTCTGTCTCTTCGTTATATATTCCTGTTTCCTGTGGTATTTCCTCATTCGTTGCTACAGGTGGTTTGCTGCAAACACAAGTATATTTTTTTGCATGTACTTTATAATAACAACGTAAACAAAAGTGTATATATCAAGTAAGATATCGCTTGCAATTAAGACAGTAAATTCTCTGTCGAAAGAAAACTCGAAGTATAATTTTGCAACAAATTCACTATTTCGGTTATTTTAGTTACAGTATTAATATTAGTAATATTCGTAGTTATAATATTAGTTCATATTATGTTATATAGGCGCTGTCCCAAAGCAAATTTGCGAACTTTACATGTCTGAAAATTTTTTGACTTTCTAAAATTATAGGTTTCTTCTTCGTGTTTTCTTTTACCATAAAGCGAGTTATAAATCAGCATTCAACATTGTAATTGACAATTTAATTTATGCTGACGGTGATCGAACTGGTTTAAAAAAATATTAATAAAATTAAGTTTGTAAGCGAGCGCTTATTTTCTACGCTACTTCGGGTCTATAGTTAGCAATAGGAATCGATAAATTTTTGGCGTCAACATAAACTAATCAGTGTCATTATTTCACAGAACATAAAGCATCCGTACGAAGGTTTAACTTGTGTTAACGTTTTTCTTTTTGTTCGGTCCGAGGCGTGACCCGACTGAGACTTCTGTGGACTGTGGTGGGTTTACATGCCGTCCACATTTAAATCAACCCTTCTTACTATAATTGTATTTGGGTTGAAACCAGGTGAAATAATCTTCTCTTATCGCCTTAATGGAACGAAGTGGCTTGTTGGTTGATGATATCGCCTTTCTAAGTCAAAGGTCGATATTTATTTTTTCAATCATTACAGCCATAAAAGTAAGCTGTTGAACGTATGGCTCGCCTATAGATTGCCTTACAATGGGCTGCTTGCCATAGTTGCTTAGATTGGCAGGCGGGTTGGCAACCGAATTTTTTATTATTATTTAGTTGTTACCAGAAAAATGTTGCTGCCGATCTCCTGTTTCAATATTCCTCTGTCCTCTCTTTCGTAACTCATGGGATAATAAGGATACTCTTTTACGCTGCTACTATATGGTAGATTTATTTTTTGGTCTATTACTTTTCATGCCTTCAAAAAGGTGGATGTTCTCAATTCGAGTGTATGTTCTTCTTTTTTTTGTATGTTGGTTACACATCGCCGCAGATTGTGAACTGATTTTAATGTTTTTTTTATTTAGCCTATTAGCTTTACGTAAAAGGTGGGCCCAATAAATTTAAAAAAAAGCTTCCGTCCCCCCAATAGTTGGAAAATAGGGGAAAAAAGCTTCATATTGGACAATTTTTTAAAGAATTTCATATTCTTCGCAGATTGAGAACCGATTTTAATGATTATTTTCATTATTAAATAGGTTATACTTCAAAGGTGGTCCCATATAAATTTGCAGAAGAAATTACCCCTAATAAAATAAATAACTCATTTTGTAACAATTTGAAGTTTGTTTTTACTTTTTGTTAAAAGCTATAAAAATATTATGGTAAGAATTTGATATTGACACCTAATTGCCATTTTAAAAATGAAGCTGGCATTCCGCCGGCATCAATTGTTACTATAATGCAATTTAAAGTGCCGTTTTACCACGTGCACGGCGGTGTTGGAAAACGTCGTGAGAAAACCTATATAACTTTAAATTTTTTTTGCTTCCAGAAGCAATTGAAAAAGCTACCCTCCGGAAAGCGAGGAAGGGAGGTGGTGAATGCTCTAAGCATACCACGACAGCCGGCTGTCGTGGTTATGTGGGGCTAATTGCGACTAACCTAACCTAACCTAGGTGCCTACCCACTAAACACCACTTGTGAGACTAGCATTGGCTTATGAGGCCTTTCTGCCGAATCGGAAGCGACCCTCTTTAGGGAAAAGGGGGCGCAGACGGCGACGTGATATTTCGAAGGCATATGAAGCCCGACATAGTAGGCAGCGTTGCGGGCATTTCCTTGCCCTAAAACCCTCTCAAAAATAAGATATCCTTGCCGCTATGGTCTGTAACTTTACTTTTTACTTAACACTGCTGCTACTACTACTAGCATATGTCGTGTGTAAACTTATCTGACCGTCTAAAATATATTTCTAATTAGTATTTTAAGTCCAACCCCATGTAAGCCCACCACGTGGTATGTTCGGTGTGAAATCAGCAATGTGATAAGCTAACGACCGTTCCTTTACTGGGATTCCATTCGTCCGGGCCCGCGCGATATCAATTAAATGGACCGCCGCAATCTTGCCAGCGCGAATATCCAGCCGTTCGACTTTTTTAATTAATGTCTTTTTAAAACATTTACCTTACATTCGACAGGAGCGCTAGCTTTGATTTCGACTGTTCAAAATATGTTGCTTTAACATCATTTAAATCTGTCATGTAATATGATGTTTCTATAGCTAGAAAGAACAAAGAAATATATTTGTACACTACATTTTGGTAGAATACAAGATACCTACTGTAAATTTTACAAACACCCAACTCACTGTTCTCACAAATAAATTTCAATTTAGAATTAGAATTTGAAATATTTGAAAAATACCTTAATTAAATAATCTCGTTACGTATGTGTTTCGTTGCAGGAAATTTCTTTTATTATAATTATTATATGTTTCTTCAGCACCAGGCTTTAAGCAGAAGCAGAGCAGAATTCTAATGGAAATACATCCAAAAATGCTGAACCGAAAGCTTACAGAATATGGAAAGGCATGTTTAAAGGTTTAAGTTATTGTATTTCATCGGTTCATAATATGTCTGCGAGGAATCTGATTAAACACCCATTACATTCATACGTACTCGCAGGTCTACTTTCTCGATTCGTGTTAAAAAGAAAATAATTCATAATAATATGTGAGGTTTTAGAGAATAAGACTCAGCTTGGCCAAGGAAGGACCACACACTTACAAAATACCAGTGCGAAATAGCATAATACTGCTGTTTCTTTGCAGCATCCACTTATGTGGTAGAGCCACGCTGCAGCTATATTAGTAGTATAGTTGTAGCACAAATGGGTCGGCTCTACCGGAAAGGGACCACGCTCTCACAGAATACCAGCGTAAAACAGCAGCTCAACGCTGCTGTTCTTTTTTATAGAAGAGGGGGCAAACGAGCATGCGGCTCACATGATGGTAAGTGACTACTGCCGCCCATGAAGAACCGCAACACCAGGGGAATTTCAGATGCGTTGCAGGCCTTTTAAAAAGGTGTAAGCTCTTTCTTTTCTATTTCGTATGGTGAGTAGATAAACCAGAGACCCTTTTACTGGAAACAAGGCTTTCCATCCATAGACACAGAGAGAATGGACTGTGTGATCCGTATTCAGTTGTGCAATGAATACAGACCGAAAAGTTCGAGAGAGACAATGCGATTGTGCGGCCAGTAGTAGTCTCTTTCTAGAATTTGGATTGGTCCACGTCACTGGCTTGCAGAACGTGGACCAATCAGGCTTGGGGGAAAGAGACAGGTATTGGCGCACAGTCGTTTTGTCTCTTCCTAGAGAATGGTCTTTTTGTGAGGCTAACTCTCAGTCCATTCTCTATGTCTATGATTCCATCTTAGTCTTACGGCTGACAACGCATCTACATTTAATACGTAATCGAGGATAGATGTAGATATCTATGGACCAACGTAACCATTTACCTATTTTATTTAATAAAAAAACATTAGGTGGACTATATGCTCGTTTGTCACAATACTTCTGTAAAAAAATAGTTCATACTTAATATTTCCATTTGCGTAGCATATCCGCGCTATGACAGACAGCATGATCAAGCAAACCAATCTCGTGATTAGCGCGATCGCTTGTGACGTTCCGTTTCACGCAACTGACCCGTCATGACAGTTGTTACAAATTTGTTGATAATCTATATCTAACGAATTCTGTTTACATAGTATTCATATTACAAAAGTTTGTAAAATATAACTGTCCATTTTCTATGATTAAATCTTAAGATCTAACGTTCCACTAACGATTCGTAAACTTAAATTGTTTTTAAAAAGTTCAAAGCCTAATAAATTTTATACAAAGGAGTTCAATATACTCAGTGGTTTTCAAAATCTCAATAAACACTCGAGAGACCGATATGCTCCTTTTAAATATTCCAAGCGTTTACAAAATTGTAATTTTAAATTTAGAATAAAGGGTCCTATAACTCTCGAGGATTCCCACAGGGAGCGTTGACAGCCCATGATTTAGAATCTCTTTGCTCCTTAATTAATACGAACCGTGAAAGTACTGACATCTCTCTCCAACCTTTGTATTTAACGTGCATTTACTTATTGCCATCTCACCGGATGGAGCTATGAGGAGTATAGAGACATCATTTAACCATTGATTTATAGGGCATCGTCGAGAAATTTTATCGATAATGTTTACTTTAGGAATTAGTGGTAACTACAGAACGGATACCGATTTATGTCGTCGGGTTAATTTGATATGGTAATCACAAATGTATTTTATAATTTACAAGTGCAACGTGATGGTGTTATGTTTTATATCAGCGGAAAGACTATAGACACGATCAAGTTTGCTTTTACGTGGTAGAGCCACGCTGCAGCTATATTAGTAGTATAGTTGTAGCACGAATGGGTCGGCTCAACCGGGATAGGACCATGCTCTCACAGAATACCAACGTAAAATATCAGCTTAATGCTGCTGTGTTTCGTATGGTGAGTGTAGAGAGCCGGAGATCCTTTTACTGGAAACAAGGCATTCCATCTTATTCCTCGGGTGTAACAACGCATCTGCATTTTGATTTTTAATGAATGTAGGTGTATGGGCCACAGCATTCACTTATTATTAGCCAGAAAATGGTACGAATATAACTACTTACTACGCTCTAGTTTTCCAATATCACGATATGTTTCTTTAAATATACGAAATATTTCTATATTTAGAATATAAATTGTATTAATTATTAGATTTGTTAAATTGGCCCTTATTTATTTGTGTTTCTATATAGCCATGTACTCAACACAGCTGTCTTCGACCTGAAACGTAAGAGAACCAGTATAATAACAGCGTGTGTAGTCCTCAGGGGTGACAACGCATCTACATTTTATTTCTAAATCGAAGATGTACTCGTAGGTGTTTATGTGCCACGATATCAACTCACCAACAGGTGAAATTTGTGCTTGTTTGTCAACATTATTCTATAAAAAAATGTCTGCAGTAACGTACATCTTCTTCATCTACCTGTCCACTTTCGTATTTTGGCCTCTTAAATTTTAATTTTATTTTGATAGACTTGCTATCTAGAATGTGCCCAGAACTCAAGAGAAAGAACAAATTGTAATTTACATTTGTCCATAATTGGTAGTAGTAATAGTATTTTATCGGACCCGTTATCACATGACGCCAAAAAACCGTATTTGTTAGTTAATAAGAGATTAAGTAAGTAGTATGTGCCAAATCGATTGAGAAAAACGGACAATGACCTTTCGGTCGTTTAACCAGGGGTTACAAACCTTCAATATATAGGCACATTTTATATGTAGTACTTTCTTTATTTATAATGATTTTTTTATAATGATTGATATAATATATATTTATTAACTATTATTAAAAAGTTATGTGAAAGATCGCTGTAGAAGAAAAATCATCTATTGTTATAAAGTACTTTATTCATTTAACAACAAAAAACATTAATTTATAACACATATAAAGATTCGAGTGATAACGACACCGAATAAGTACGTACTTATGCAAAAGATAAAACTTTATTTTTAATATTATATAAGAACTTTATTTTTATTCGGTGCAATCATCACTCGTATCTTCACTTGATGAACTATCTGTAACATTAATTATAAAGCGATCTGCAGTTTGGTCAATTCTATCATCCATGCCACGCATTTTTTGTTCAACCTTAAGGACATGCTGAACACAGTTTTTCCATTTATCTGGCGTGATTTGAGTTAAACCATCTTTAAGTAAATTTTTAACATCTTTTAACTTGAAAGTTGTATTTTTTCGTGCAACGTACCCTTTCACATCTGCCCACACAAGTTCAATGGGGTTAAGCTCACAGTGATAAGGAGGTAACCTTACCACTGTGATGCTTTTTTCTTTTGCCATCTCGTCGGTGACGTAACTTCGATAGTTATCTTTAACTGCCTTTATTTTTTCCATTAAGTGGGTCTTTGTGTCCGAGGGCACGTATGCGATCTGTTTAGATTCTAGCCATTCCTGCATATTTTGTTTCCGCCAAGACATTGTTGGGGTTTTTTCTAAACGTCTGGAGTGGTAACTAGCGTTATCCATAACTATGACATCGCCGCTTTGCAGTTTTTCTATTACTTTTCTAAACCAGTCCTCGAAATGGAGAGCGTCCATACTCTCATGGTAGTCACCAGTAGATGATGATTCAAATACCCAATCACATCCCTCCAAAAAGCCATTTTCATTGCCAACGTGTACAACTATTAATCGCTTTCCTTTACCCGAAGGGGCTTTCGCGCCAGTAGAGTAGCCTTCTAACCGTGATTGACGAGAAGATTCAATTGTGGTGTCTTCCCATACCTTTCCCATAGTATGACCTGCGTTAATCCATGTTTCGTCAAGGTAAAAAATGTTACGTCCCTCGTTTCTTAATATTTGTATTTCTCTCAAATATCTGGTACGCCACAGAACTATCTCTGGGCGATCTATTAGACCACTTTTTCTGTTTCTCTTTATATATTTGAATTTTAAATGGCGCAACACACGTCGCAGGGAAGTTTTGCTCAAGTTTGGCAACTGGTCATCTTGATTTATACTGAGCAAAATTTTGTCTAAAGTCGGTAATTCTCCTGCAAGAAAGAACTGATGCACTTTCGCTCTTATAGCCGATTTATCAAAATCGTCCAACTTGTCAATTACAGACTTTTTTCTTTTATTAATTATTCCCTTTTCTGGTATTTTATGGGAATCTCTATACACGCTTAATACGCGATATATAGTGCTCTTGCTGACTCCTGAGATCTCCGAAACCTTTTCTACCATATTAACGTTTGAAGGATACACGTCTTCGGGCCAGGTGTTTTTGACATATTTGTATACATTAATGATAATCTCTTGTTCCCCGACCGACAAAGTGGTAGGTTTTCTCTTTTTTACTGGTGACGTTAAAGGTGCTCCAGAAGATGGGCCTGTAAATAAATGACAAAAATATACTACCATAGTACTACATCACATAAATACATATTGTTTTAGAAAATAAATACCACATGGTCACATAAAAAGAGCGCTTTAAGAAATAGAAAGGCTACGTCGTCGCATTTGTACCTATTTGTACGTACCTGCTACGTTTATTATGGGTCGGCGACGTCTCTTTCCACTTGATGTTGAAGGACCGGGTCCTTCACCAAATTCTCCTGAACTCATGTCGATTTAGTAACGACCGTCACAGTAAAACTAATATAACAGATTCAAAAAACAAAAACTTAACGATATAACAAATTTAACAGTAAAAACTCAACTAAAACAATGCAATGAATGCTATGAATTACCCGAGACGTACACACGCAAGCGCTATCCGAACACGAATGAAAACAAAATGGCGGACCGGCCCAAAAAAGGTGACGCATCTCTGGCTGCCATTGTCACGTTTCTTTTAGAACGAACTGACGTAACGCGCGTTTTGTTTATTTTAAAGGGATGAATTTGCAAAAGCTCAATATGGTGATTATATTGCTTCAAATATTTTTTTAATATGAAACTGTTATTAAATGAATTGCTGCGTTACTTACCATAAATTGAAATATAAAATATAACACATTTTTCGCGATGTACCGTAAGATTTTACTATGTTTATAGGAACCACAGACAATATTATTTAAGAAACAAAAAAACAAAACATATGTGCTGACCTAGAAGTGGGAATAATATCAATATTTAAATATTGTTATCACATCTAAATTGAGATTTTGTAAGTTACGCCTTTTGACACTCGGCTCATATCTGAGGTCATTGTCCGTTTTTCTCAATCGATATGGCACATACTAAGTTTAATTGTTAGTAATTATTTTAAGATTTTTTTTGTAACTACCAGGGCGGCATAATCGCATCAGCGACAAAGCCCTTTATATATGAATAAAAGAAAGTACCATCTTGCAACTTCGACATTGTTCTCGTCGCCCTTCTGTATGATTATATCTTGTACAGATTAAAAAAATCTAACCTACAAAAAATTTCAAGTTACTCTTTATATACAGTGTTGTTATTTATTTCATTATATTCGTCATCAATTTGCATTGAAATATTTGTAATAATGAATCTTATATTTATTTACACAATATTCCGTCCTGTCGACATCGCAAATAATATTATAAAATAATAATAAAAAAAATCATTTAGTATTCGACAAATTCGACCTTAAAATATTCCTCATTAAATGAAATGAACACTTAATTAATTTCTGTTCTTTGTTCTGAGCCTGTAAAGCGTGAAAGTGTTGTTGACATTACTCAAGGGGGCAAGGTAGCGTTGTCGGGTGGCGTGATGTAGATTACACGAGCGTCACGACGGTGACGATGTCCATAGACTGTACACAATAAGAGATATGTGTTATATACTAAAGGAAATGAACAACAATTTACACATAGTCGTTAATAGTATAATCCTCCTGTTTCGTATGGTGAGGTAAAAAACCGGAGACCCCTTTTTACCGGCTTGGCTTGGGTTTTAACTGGATTTGTTCGACCGGGGAAAGACCACGCTCTGACGGACGGAGCTGCTATTTACCTTAAAATGTAATTTGGTATGGTGAGTATAAGGAACTGGAGATCCTCTTTACTGAATACGATGTATTCCATCTTAGTCCTCAGGAGTGACTACGCATTTGCACACTGATCTTATTCGAGGGTAAATGTAGATACCTATAAGCCATCCACGTACCATCAGGTGTACTGTGTATCCATTTGTCACCCTTATTCTATGGAAAATAGAACTTTTAGTTATGATGACTAGGTGGTAGAATTTCTATTCCTCTTAATAGTCTGTTAGTAGATATTATCCTGTTACCTAAATCTACCATCTAGCAGCAGTGCCAGTACACCTGTGTTTCAATCTGAAGGATATAGAGCTAGTGCTTTGACAGGCTATGCAGCAAGTACTCAAAGGTAACAACCTATTTGTAGCTTTCTTTGTTTGAAATTGGTTGCAGAATTTGCTCGTTACAAGTGCGTAATAAATAACTTTAAATTAAAAAACTTTGTACAACCGACTTCAATATAAATTATTAAGGATAACTCAAAAACTATTAGTCGAATCTCGATCAAATTTATATGGAACCATATGAGAAGTACCAACTTTCAAATAAAAGAAGAATCATCGAAATCGGTTCACTAAGAAAATTGTTATGAGGTAACACACATAAAAAAAAACATACAGTCGACTCGAGTACCGTCTTATTTTTGAAGTCGGTAGAGAATAATTTAAACTACATACTACTTGGTTAAACTGAGGTATATTCAATGTGTTCATGGCTAAAACTAGTTTAAGCCGTTTGCCATTTGGATGATGTAACATGCGGCCGCATTATATGATAGTAAAGTAATCAATAATCATATAAGAATAAAAATAATCAAAAATATAACATAAGTAAAAAAAACTTCATTAAACTAATTCCTCTTTTACGGCACTAGATTTTTCTCATGGAGTTTACATACATTGTACAATAACATACATCCAGACCCGAAATGATTATTTCTAGCTTGCTTACAAATATTTGTTCCGAGCGGAATTAGAACCTACGGCCATCATCGCTGCAACTCAATGCTAACCCACTGGGGCCGTTATAAGCCGTTTTTTATAAGTAGCTTTGGAGTTTTTACACTGTAGAACTATTCACAGCTTATAGGTGAAAACTAAACGCTCCTCAATGTAGCAACCAGGAGTATAAGTCACATTCCAACATAAATGTTAATAATATCATCTTTTTTATAGAACTCTCATTACACTCCATATATAGAGGCTAGTGGAGCGATTCTACAGCTCTACTGAAGATTGACGGATTTCACATTCCGTTTCGCGTTGGTTATTCTTGCAACGACTCTGGCGAAGCGACTTAGCGTTGCGCTATAAGCCGTAGGTTTGATTCCCGTTCGGGACAAGTATGTACTCGTATAGCCTCCAAATTTCTGGGTCTCTGTGGCTCGCTGATTCTTACGTCTTATATAGGTCAGCTTCCGTGTTGCACACTTAAGTTAGGGTTTCACACTTCGTAAGTTAATGCGACTAGGACTGCATCACCACCAGTCATTACGTAAAGTTCTATTATCCCTTTAAAATATTATAGAATATAATGATTTTCACTCAATATACATTATTACGTAATACTTATTGAAAGTCATTTTTTTATTTACTACTGGTTCGTAAGATACCTCTGTCCTGGGAAGAACCAGCAAGAAACCCACCGGTATTTTTTTAAACATGTGTAACTTTAAAATAATTTTGTACAGTTTTTTAAATGATTTTTAGAACCAGCATGGTGGTGATCACCAGGGATCAGGGGTTATTTTCATTTACGTATTCTTTGATAATATAATAACCCTTTTTGTACACTTTTTATTAAAAACAACATTTAACACAGAATACCAGCTTAAAATAGCAGCTTAATACTACTGTGTTTCGTATGGTGAGTGTAGAGAACCGGAGACCTTTTTTACTAGAAAAGAGGCCTTCCATCTTAGTCCTCAGTGTGACAACACATCTGCATTTTGATTCTTTATAGAGAATAGATGTAAATGTCTGTGGGCCACAGCAACCACTTACCATCAGGTAG
Organism: Parnassius glacialis; assembly: GCA_033319125.1. NCBI lineage: Eukaryota > Metazoa > Arthropoda > Insecta > Lepidoptera > Papilionidae > Parnassius > Parnassius glacialis. The sequence continues at coordinate 31,593,022 of JAVANC010000025.1, forward strand.
ACTGTGTGCTCGTTTGTCAACCTATCCTATGAAAAAAACTTGTTTATTGACAATTTTTTTACTCACCGTGTAACGGCGGTGTAAGAATATCCACTACCTTATATCGTGCCGTGGGTGTCGTAAGAGGCGACAGAAAGAAAACAATTAGGAGGTGCGGCATCTTCTTGATAAAACTAAAAGAATAAAAACTGCGGTTACCAGCTCGCTTGCTAAACGTGACAACTTTAAAAAATCATTTAAACTTGCCCACTACCCCAGGAGGAGAAATAGAAACTTTTTATTCAATATAGATTCACATAGATAGAAAGTCACTCTTTTGTATAATTACCACTGGCTCGAAAAAAACCCTCTGTCCTGGTAAGAACCAGCAAGAAACCCAGCGGGACATCTTTTTTTAAATAACAGCTTCCAATCATGTATGTTACACAAATTAACAACACAACAAATTAGAAATAGCTTGGTAGCGATCACCTCATTTCCAGGGGTTATTATCATCTATAAATTCTTTAATAAAAAGAGAGTAATGTTTTTCGAGATTATGTATGTATGTACGGGCTGTCCATTTCTTTCGTACGCTCTGTAGTCTATACAAGTTGTTGTTAGATTCGTCTTAATGGTGGGAGTGGCATAGGCTATTTTTTTTTCTTTTCAGTAATTTTTTTATTCATTTTGTGTTTGTTAAACGACTTCAAGAAAGGAAGAGGTTCTCAATTCGACTGTATTTTTTCAATGTGTGTTTATCAGAACTTTTTTCTAGGTGAACCGATATTGATGATTCTTTTTTTATTTTTAAAGCTGGCCAACTACATTCATGATGTTCTCGTTTTATTTATATTCAAGTCGATTGAACCAAATTTTTAATTTTATCATTTATGGTTATAGTGATTGGCATAGTTCAAGAAGTCTCTATTCTGTTTTTGAATGTTTGCACATAAACTTTTAATTTGATCCTCGAAACGATATTGTAAAAAGTTTAAAATACGAATGCTTGTCGGAGAGTAAAGTTTAGGAAGTTCTTTAAAAATAATGTCTGATAATCCAAAATATTTAATGCTAATGGAAGAAAAGTATTAAAAATATGGTTGGACTTAGAACAAAACCTTTTGGAATTAGGGATTTTTCAGTAGGACTTCGAGATTTTTAGTTGGACTTAGAGATTGTAGTTTTTTTTTATAGGATAAGGGTGACAAACGAGCACACAGTCCACCTGATGGTAAGTGGTTGCTGCGGCCCATAGACATCTACGTCTATCCTCGTTTACAAATCAAAATGCAAATGCATTGTCACCCGTGAGGACTAAGATGGAATGCCTCATTTCCAGTAAAAAGGGCCTCCGGCCACCTGCACTCACCAAGCGAAACGCAGAGGTAAACCTCTACTTCACGCTGGTGTTCTGTGAGGTCGTGGTACCACCCCGGTTCGAGCCGGCCCATCCGTGCGACAGCAAAAGCTGCCGCGTGGCTCTACCACTGTTAAAAGTAATGTAGTAATTAAAAATGAGGATTTTGTTTTTTTTTATTATTATTTACCACTCCAATATTAGTAAAATACACAAAACAAAGATTTTATTTTTATCGGTAGGTACATTCCTTCCTTATGAACTAAAATATGAGAAATTTTACATAACTCTGAAACATTTTTTAAATCTATAGGTACTACATATATAAGGGGACTTGGAGATTTTCCGGACATACAGATTTGTTAAAATCAAATCATTGGACTAAGAGTTTATGGTGTTTTAAAAAAACAAATAGGAACGTGTTAGAAATTAAACAAATATAAAATGAAGAGCGTTAACTGGCAGTGTAGCTAGTGCATAAAATCCCTAAGTGGATTTATGGATTTTTTTTACCTGGGCAATTCAGTTTTAACGATAGGGCTTGTTTATAAAACAAAATCACACAATTTAACACGTAGAGACTGCGTTTAGTTTTAGTTTTAACTTTAACGTGGTAGAGCCATGCTGCAGCTATATTAATAGTATAGTTGTAGCACGAATGAGTCGGCTGGACCGGGGAAGAACCACGCTCTCACAGAATACCAGCGTAAATGCTGCTGTGTTTCGTATGGTGAGTGTAGAGAACCGGAGACCCTTTTTACTGGAAAAGAGGCATTCTATCTTAGTCCTCACGACTGACAACGCATCTGCATTTTAATTCGCAAACGAAGATAGATGTAGATGTCTATGAGCCACAGTAACCACTTACCATCAGGTGGACCGTGTGCTCGTTTATCACACTTATACTATAAAAAAAAAATGAATAATCTTTATTCGTAGCTACGCTTCTTTTTTACCGTTGGCTGGTCACGGCGTGGTCACGGTGATACACCCTGGGGCTGTTTGGCCCCCGTGCCATACTGTAAAACGGTTGCCCGGCGCAGATGTTCGCCCCCAAAATAAGCTTTTAATTGCCCCCCGGTGAATTATCGGTAACGTTGTTTTGTTTCGGTCGGTTTTATTAGTTGCCACCTTTCTTTTATGATCTTCATACAAATAGTTTATTGCCTGTACGTTACTGACGTCATAGTTTATGCTACCCTGGTAGCAAACAGTACCTATGAGCCCGCGGTTTGAATCAGAAACCGATTGATGTAACACATTTTTTTTTTTTATAATATTGAAGTAACAAAAGTCCACATGATGGTAAATAGATACTGTTGATCATGTACACCTGCAGCCAACTTCAAACAACGAAGGCTGGAAATGCGTTGTCACCTCGTAAGACAAAGATGTAATACCTCACAGCCAGTAAATAGACTGGTCCTTTATACACTACAGAGCGGAATGCAGCAGTGCACTGCTGCTTAGCGGTGGATATAGGAAAGAGGATAGCACTTACCCTGACGAACTCCGGCAGAAACACAGTTCTACAGTTTAATTATCTTGTAGTCTTTTTTAAATATTAAAGTGACAAACGTGTTAATAGCTTTGATGGAAAGGAAATGCTGTCACCCATGTAACCTCGACCTTTATTCTGGATAAAGTCAAGGTAAAGACGTAACGATCCTGCGTAACTGACTAAGAACGAATGTTTTGTTACCAGTAAAGTGTACCACCGATTCCCTTCCAATAAGAAACCCACCAGCATTTTTTATTGGATAAGGATGACAAACGTACGTGATAGAGCCATGCTGCAGCTATATTACTGGTTTACTGGTATAGTTGTGGCACGAATGGGTCGGCTCGACCGGGGATGGATCACGCTCTCACAGAATACCGGCGTAAAATAGCAGCTTAACGCTGATGTGTTTCGTATGGTAAGTGTAGAGGACCGGAGACCCCTTTTCACTGAAAACGAGACATTCCATCTTAGTCCTCACAGGTGACAACGCATCTGCATTTTGAGTCGTAATCGTGGTAAGATGTAGATGTCTATGGGCCCCAGCAACCACTTACCATCAGGTGGACTGTGTGCTCGTTTGTTACCCTTATCCTATACAAAAACGAGCACAAAGTACAACTGACGATAAGTGGTTCTGTGGTCCATAGACATCTATTCTCGATTACGAATTAAAATTCAGATGCATTATCACCCATGAGAACTAAGGACTCACCATAAGAAACACACCAGCATTGAGCCGCTTTTTTACGCTGGTATTCTGAATTCCCGGTCGAGTTGACCCTAGGTTGAATATAGGTATAAGGAGCCATAGTAGCTCAGATGGCTAGCGCTCGCTGTAAGCTTCACAGTACTCGAGCAACCCGGGTTCGATCCCCGCCGGCGCCAATGAAATTGTTAATTGCAATTTTAAGTGCTGATTTACCACGTGCTCGGCGGTGAAGGAAAACATCGTGAGGAAACCTGCATGTCTGAGAAATAAGAAAAAAAATATTTCGAAGACATGTGAAGTTCTCCAACACGCATTAGGGCAGCGCGGCGGACAATTCCTTGTCCTAAAAACCCTCTCAAAGTGAGAGGAGGCCTGTGCCCAGCCGTGGGACGTAAATAGGCTTCAACTTTACTACTAATATAACTGCAGGATGGCTCTACCACATGAAATTTATTCTACTTGATTGTACAACCATGTATTAATCATACATGGTTGCACCCTATTTCAATCTATGGAAAACGCCTATGTTCAACAGTATCTAAACTTTTATAGGATGTTTGGATGGATAGATGGAAACCTTTAAATATGTTGTGGCTGTTTTAATGTTTTCGCTCATTATTTTTTATTTTGTTTTAAACCTTAAATAAATAATAAAATTAATTAAAATCAGATCGAATTAAATATCGCGTAGTAATTGTACGATTGTGCTTGGATATCGCGTTGATCTATCGTCTGAGCTCGAATGTTTTGGTTCAAAGATTTTTAATAAGTAGGTAGGTAGGTAAAATAGTTTGGAGTTAACCAAGATTATAACAAGAATTCCGTGACTCGCGACAATTAAGTTAACACTTGAGTAAGAGGCAACGACTTACGAAAACATAATCGAATTTTGTCGCCCCAAATCATAATTCAACTTGATATAAGTAATTATCGCCTCATTTTTACAAATATTACATTTAATGAAAACAACCTCATAGTTTAGTAATTAGGGCTGATTATTATGGCGCAAGTTCGAATTCTAGCTTAAACCAACTGTAAAAAGACCAGGTACGTAGAACGCTCACACAGAAGAACCCGTCTGAAATAGTAGAATGACGAGAAAACCTTTTTACTACTTTAGCTGTGGTAAGAAAAGGGGAGATCTCCCGCCTGGCAAGGTGATCAGCCCGGGGAGGCCAATGTCACACTTGTAATGAGACATTCTGTCTTTTCATGATACCCTAGTATTGTTATTGGGGTTATCAGACCTCATAATGAACGCGTGTTCTTTAATTATTTTGAAAGCTAAGCTTATGCTTAGGCCCACACAGCCCAAATATTAATGGGTGCTTCATTCCACGCATTATTTTTTTGACTTTACTGTATAAAATTAATATATACCTATATACTACAAATAGAAAATTGTATTTAATAAATAATTTATTATTACATGAAATAGAAAACAGGCGTATGAGAACGGGAACGGATGAAATGAGTGCAGCCAGAAAAAATAACATTTTAAGAAATTCGAAATAAGATAGAAATTACGTAAATAGAAAATGGATTAATGCTATTTAAATCTAGAAGAGGGTCCAAAACTACCTATTTATTGTTATAATTAATTAGAGTAACATCAAAACAACAATTTAAAATTAATACGGTGGTTTTGAATAATATCCTGAGTTTTACGTAATTCGTCGATATCGTTGACTCAGGCTTTTCTAAGCGCACACTCAGCACGACTTCGAAGTTAGCTCTATAAATACCGACGTTGTCTTAGCTCGAAAGTAAAGTCTGAGCAAAGTCAAAGTACGGTCTATAGATCTCAGCCTAAGACACCCACGAGTCGGCTACACTTTAGAAATATGTTTGTACCTATATTTCCCGAGTGCAACACATTCTTGCAATATGTAAACATATATACCGTTCTCTTTTTGTTTTAGTGACAGAAACAAATAAAAATATGGCCTCGTAAGCGTGCTTTTGACTCCCTAATAATATAATGTTACTATGTTGCAACGGAAAAAATATAATAACACGCCGTTGGAAACATGAAGAACAATAAAAGAAATATAAATTCTGATACTATAGAAATTTCATTCGGCATTAGAAATACTTTCATATTCAATTTAAAAAATAAAAATGAAACGAAAAACAATTCATCCACGATAACCGAAGGGCGTAATGACGATCATAATGGGTGATAAACCCACCTCGCCTTCGATTAGTGACGTATCTGCGGCCATTATCGATAAATCGACCTGATTGCCGACCGCGCTATCTCGATCAGTGAAACTTGCAAAACAATAAATCGGACTTATTCTATAAAAAGATGCTACTGTAAATAAAAATGAAGATTCAAATATGATAATCGGTTGAAATTTATCGACACCTGTTAATATTTACAGCTCGTTATGTGCATATTTAATTGGATATTTAAATTGAACGAATAAAGCTATCTAGCCTGTTTTTCTGACTAATAATTCACTGTTTATTAACAATATGAATTATAATAAAATACAACGTAATCTTGATTCGATTAAGAATATCGAATAATGGAAAATGTACACACAACAATGAGCAATTTATGGAACCATTATTTTATAATATACATATTATTGAAATGCATGCAAATACATTGCAACCTTTTATTCTGACAGTTTGCAACGTTCGGAAATTGAAATTAATTAGCGGATCTATAAATTTGTATGATCTAATTTATTCTATATTTATAGTAAATCAGCCCTTACTAGCGCTACGGTAAACTGGTCAAAGGTGCAAGACATCTGGTATTGCGATCGTCGATTCGCCCGACTGAGCTTAGACATATTCTCCCTACAACGGTAGAGGGCCATGTCCAGCTAAGAACTTTCAAGGCTGATAGAGAAGAAGAAATCAGTGCATAAAATGCAATTTCGTTTCATTTATGCTGACGCGGTTTGAACTCGCGTTGTTAATTAGATTCCTTGTCCCTATGCAACCACCATCTGCACTAACGCGTTTTCTTATAGTACTACAAATTAAAGAAAGAACGAACTATTTATCTGATACACACAATTCAATAAATATTCAAACACAAGGGGCAAAATTAGCAGTCTTAGACTGCTTACGCATCAAAAATTATTAAGAATCAATATATGCATATCGTTAATTAATGATGAAACAAAAGAAACCAAATTTAAAAAGAATTTGAAATTAAAATTTGACATTAAACAGTTCTCCAACTCAGCTTAATGCTGCAAAGGCAGCGCTGGTTTTAAGTTGGATCCTTGTGACTTCACTAATAAATGACAGTTTTTGTGATAAATTAGTAGTTCGACATTTATTAACAGCTTTAAACAGATAACCGTAATTAGAAAATATTCATCAATACATTCCATCGAGACAACAATGAATACAAATGGATAAATTAAAAATTATAGGCAAAATAGTGATTTTTACTAAAACAGTTTTTTTCACCATTAGTAAAAGATAAAATCAGCATTATTTATTAACCTTTGTTTCAAAATTATCAATGAAAAGATCTACAACATACATAGTACATAGGTTTTACTAAAAATTCATATTTCTAACGATAAGATCAAATCCTATTAAAATAGGTTAATTATAAATAAAATAAGACTTTATTTTAAATATTTTCTCTTTTTAATATTCTACATACCCTTCATAGCGAAACCAATTTTAAACTAATATAAAAATTCGATAAACTATAATTACTGAAACTTTATTAAGTATGCACCAATACCAGTATGAAGGCCGAATTTTCTTATCTATTTATTTATTAATCGAGGCATACAATTATATTCATTTCAACAAAGGTGTTTCGAGATAATGGTCAATTATAGCAACGCGTATCGATAATGACATCTGTCGATAGTGTCGTGTCACTAGCGCACACATGTCGTATCACACGGCCAGGTGAAGTAATTGGCCAGTCGGGACAAGGCATACTGTGCGTATGTTTGTTTCTGTTTTATTAGATTGCTGCGAAACTTGTGACCTACGGTTCACTTCCTTCACATAAACTCGAATTATGAACTTGAAAAAAAAACTAGACTAGTAAGATAACCGGAATCTGTCACATAATAAATAAACTAAGGTACGTGAGGGTAATATGGTCATGCGGCTAATATGATCACTTTCTTATAACTCAAAAACTACAGCGTCGTTTGCATAGAACGCTCTGTGATATGATAGCTCTTGTTCTGTTTGTCAAATAATAAAGGGTCAAAAAGGCGCTACTTTATTGACGCTATTTTAACACTTGATATTATTGTAAATATTTTAGTCGATTTTTGTATTGTGTAGTGCAGTTAGTTTTTTTAAGTAGATTTTTCTTAATTATGTTCAAAGCTTGTTTGCTATGTTTTCTTAATTTATTTGTTATAGTAGGTATACGACTTTGTGTTTTTGTCTCTGTTCTCCTCCTGATTTTGGTTTTATAGGGCGATAAAGCTTAAGGTGACCATTTTACCCTCACGTACTTACTATAATATCAACTGTCAAAATGGTGTCGATAAAGCGGCAGCCTTTTGACCCTTTATTATTTGAATGACTGATGAAGAGCTATCGTATCACAAAGCCATCTTTGCAAATAAGGCTGTAGTTTTTGAGTTATAAGAAAGTGACCATATTAACCGGATGACCATATTACCCTCACGTACTCTAATAGTTACTTGAGGTATGGCAGGTGAGTTGACACTTTTTGAAATGTTATCACAAAATGATGCTGCCTATCCTGTTTTCTTTCCTTCCGTCGTCTTTTACGACATCCACAGAATAATACATGGTAGTGGGTTCCCTTATACCACTAAACGATCGGACAACATAATATATTAAAAAAAACTGCAGATGACCTTGACTAGTCATTCGGCTTGAAACAAGAATATATGATGTCTTTTATTATAGAATAAGGGTGAAGTGTATTATAGAAACGAGCACACAGTCCACCTCATGGTAAGTGGTTGCAGTGTTCCATAGACATCTACATTTATCCTCGTTTGCGAATCAAAATGCAGATGCGTTGTCACCCGTGAGGACTAAGATGGAATACCTCTTTTCCAGTCCCCAGTCGTAAAAAGGTCTCCGGTTCTCTACACTCACCATACGAAACACAGCAGCGTTAAGCCGCCATTTGACGCTGGTATTCTGTGAGAGCGTGGTCCTTCCCCGGTCGAGCCGACCCATCGAGCTACAACTGTACTACTAATATAGCTGCAGCATGGCTCTACCACGTTTAGGTTTGACTATATCAACTCATGGGCTCAATGAAGTAAACGTTTCTAAGGGCTTAAATCTATTACTTATACAAGCTGTTAAAGACCAAGCAAAAAGTCTGTGTGAGAGAAATTTTGTGTACTATCACTATCAATAGCACTACCGCCCATCATAAGTCTACTGCTGCGAGTAGGCCTCTCCTATAGATTGCCATTTACGGTCCTAAAGTGCTGAGTCACCTGCATCCATCAATTACCTGCGTTCATCTGGTAGTTACTCTATATTTTGTTCCTTATCGTTGCATGAACTTGCATTTGTCAGTACGAGGCTGCCATTCCAGAACTTTTCCTTGTAGTGGCGATATATCCACTACCCCATGTCATCCCAAGATTGCAAGAGATGATGGAGGAATTTATCCGAGGGTTAACCATAGGGTATACCTAGAAACGGCCAGCAGCATCTTCGTAAAACCAGCTGAATAGAAGTAAAAAAACTACAATTGCTAACCAGCTTGCCAACTATGGGATAAATCCCTCGATGAGAGTTGTTTACTATCTACTAAAAATGTCAAATAAATTAAACCTTAAACCCATTACTAATAGATTACATTTTCCATAAGCCGCCATTGACCCCGCACAGCTTCCCTATCGGAAATTTGATTTGTCACGTTATGAAACACGCCTATTTTCAACGCGCATTCTGAAATATAAAATTAGTTTACTTTGAACTGTATTGTTACGTAAGTAAATCGATTTTAGCGTGCATAATAATGGTACATAATAAATGTCGTTGTTATGATAATACAAATATTTTATATAGTCTACATAGAGATAAGAGCTTAGGGGCGTAACTTGGTGTAAATTTCGCAATACGCAAACAATCCGGGTTCAATTTCCGCCGGCTGTACTAAAATTGTTAATAGCAATTTTAAATACCTTCTGATTTACCACGAGCTCCGCTGTGTGAAGGAAAATAGCGTGGATAAACCTGCATGTTTGAAAAAAAAGTATAAGGGTGACAAACGAGCACTTGATGGTAAGTGGTTGCTGTGGCCCATTGACATCTACATTAATACTCGATTGAGAATGAAAATGCTGATGCGTTGTCACCCCTGAGAACTAAATGGAATGACTCGTTACCAGTAAAAAGTGTTTCCGGTTCTCTATTTTCACATAGTTGCATTAAGCTGGAATTTGACGCTGGTGTTCTATGAGAGCGTAGTCCTATTCTGGTAGAGCCCACCCATTCGTGCTTTAACCATAATATAGCTGCAGTGTGGCTCTACCATTGTTATAATTTCGTTCGTTCTTATTTCGAATAAACGGTTAGGTCCGCCAACAACGCATTGCGGCAGCGTAACGGACATTTCATTCACTAAAACCAAAACACTGTCAGATATAGTTATCTCTCAGAAATAGGAGAAGGCCTGTGTCTAGCAGCGTGACCTATATGTAGCTTAATGTAGCTTTGCTCTACTTTTATTTTACTATAAAGAAAGTCTATCATGTACTTGTATATAACGCAATCGCTGTTAACTAAATAATTAATGAGTTAACGAAATTGGGTGATGGTATATGTCTATCTCCTAAAGATAACCTACAGTACCTAACCATTTTTATGTTTTACATATTAGAAAAAAAAAGGGTTATTTACGAAGCATTTTAAATATTACATTACTATTCCTTATCTAATCAATTTAGTGAGATACGTTGTGTATTTAATGTAGATTATAATTGCCCTTTACAGCATAATATCATTAAAATGAGTATCTTAGGAAGTAACAGAGATTTAAAATGCGTGAGCAGAGCGATCGTCCGGCCGTACGCCCGTTCCCAATGAACGGTTATATGTTCTACGGTTATTGTACTACGTACTAGAGAAGCCATTCCAAACAAAATTTGTGTCCTACTCTGTCTTAGACTACTACTCCCGCGCATGCGCGAAAATTTTAATTTGATATAAAATAAGATATTAATATTTTTTTTTTTTTTTTTTTTTTTTTTTATAGGATAAGGGTGACAAACGAGCACACAGTCCACCTGATGGTAAGTGGTTGCTGCGGCCCATAGACATCTACATCTATCCTCAATTACAAGTCAAAATGTAGATGCGTTGTCACCCGTGAGGACTAAGATGGAATGCCTCATTTCCAGTAAAAAGGGCCTCCGGCCACCTGCACTCACCAAGCGAAACGCAGAGGTAAACCTCTACTTCACGCTGGTTTTCTGTGAGGTCGTGGTACCACCCCGGTTCGAGCCGGCCCATCCGTGTGACAGCAAGAGCTGCCGCGTGGCTCTACCACTGTTAAAAAATATAAAATAAATATAAGAATTTAATATAAAATATCTTAATTTAATCTAAACAAACATATTTCTAAATAAAATGTAATAATTATTATTTTATGGAATTCACAAATCTTCAATTTACACAATATTTAGTTTGTACGGATTGCAGTACAGTTCAGTTGAACATAGTCAATGTTCGGAATGGCTTCTCTAGTAAGTAGTACATATAACTCAATGACTAAATATTTTTTATACGTGGTAGAGCCATTTGTGTAACATACATGATTGTAAGCTATTATTTTAAAAAAAAGTCCCGCTGGGTTTCTTGCTGATTCTTCCCAGAACGGAGGTTTTTTTCGAACCAGTGGTAGTGGTAATCAAACAAAAGAGTGACTTTTAATAAGTATTACTTATAATCTATATTGAATAAAAAAGTTGCTGTTTCTGTTTCATGCTGCAGCTATATTAGTAGTATAGTTGTAGCATGAATGGGTCGACTCGCCCGGGGAAGGACCACGCTCTCACAGAATACCAGCGTAAAATTGCAGCTTGACACTGCTGTATTTCATATGGTGATTGTAGAGAACCGGAGACCAATTTTACTCGAAAAGAGGCATTCCATCTTAGACCTCACGGGTGACGACGCATCTGCATTTTGATTCTTTATTGAGGATCGATGTAGATGTCTATGGGTCACAGCAACCACTTACCATCAGGTGGACTGTGTGTACTCGTTTGTCACCCTATCCTATAAAAAAAATAGTTAAAACCTTGTGACATGGTCTTTTGACAGTGTAGTGGCGGTGTAAGAATATCCACTACCCCATATCATCCCGTGGGTACAGTAAAATAATAAAAAAAATACGGTTGGGATACCGTCTGCCAAGCGTGGCGACAATGGCCGAATTGCCACAATGGAACAATCCATGGGGGAGGCCTATGTTCAACAGGGGACTTTTTTATATGTTTGGTATGTTAACAAATCATGTTTCCTTGTTACAGTGGTCATGCACAAGGAGAAGGAAGAACTCCACGCGCACCGACGAGACCACTCACACTATGACCACGTCATGCCGGACGGGGAGATGTTCTTACAGGTAATGATAATAATAAAAATAATATATTAACTACTCCAGTTTACCGTGTGATGGCGGTATAAGAATATCCACTACCCCATATCATCCCGTGGGTGTCGTAAGAGGCGACAGAGGGAAACAAATCAGGAGATAAGCAGCAGCGTCTTCCTTATAACGACTAAATACATATATAAAAAACTGCGGTTGCGAACCCGCTTGCCAAGCGTGGAAACTATGGTACATATCCCCCTAATGATGCAATCTATGGGGAGGCCTATGTACAGCAGTGGACTTTAATAGGCTGTAACGGTAACGTTATCTGAGCGTGTTTACATTTGCATTTAAAAATAAAATTTACTAGTCTCTTTTTTTTTCTTTTTTTAGAAACGTTTACTAGAATTTTGCCTTGTATTGTGGAGGCAGTTTACAAACATAAATTGCACAAGGACAAACATCCAGAGCCGAAACGATTATTTGTAGGCCATACTTGTTCCGTGCGGAATTTGAACCTGCGGCCCTCAGTGCAGCCACTCAGTGCTAAGCGACTTTTACCAATTTTTGCCGCTAAGCAGCACTGTGTGCACTGCTGTATTTAGGTCTAAAGTGTATAGAGGGCCTATATAATTGCAGGCTGTGACGCGTTCCATCTTAGTACTCGGGTGCATCAACAGATCTGTAACATTATTTGTACAAAACTGGTAGCGGATGTCCATGGGTTGCAGTAACCACAAAATGAATTGTGGATTCGTTGGTTACTTCATTATTATATAACAAAGGCTATGTGATCGTATTAATAAAAGATATAGAAAAAAAAATGCTAAGTTTATCTATCCCTAAGTTTAAAAGAAAATTACGATTGTATAAAAGGGTTTACAGTTCAAGGTAAAAGTAAGGATTAAGAGTTAAAGGATCTAGGTCAGATGATAATACCTTCTGGGGATGAAGTGATCGCTACCATTTCTAATACGACGGTTTTCATTAGCGAGTTTGCTAAATTTTCTCTTTTTTTAAAAAGTTCCCGCTTGATTTCTCTCTGGTTCTTCCCACCCCATTGGAAAACTCCTTCTACACACCAGTTAACACTTATCAAATAAGCCCCGGTAAAGTCCAAACTCACTATTATATTTTAGTTTGTTCCTTATCTTTTTTCGCAACTATTGCACTAAGACGATAAATTAAAGCGGTTTGTTCGATAATAAATCAATAGTGAGCGCTAAAGCCATAAATAAATGCAACCAACCAACCTGCATTTAATACTTCGCCGTTTCGACTCACCGTCGTGCGCGACTCCAATGTCAGACACGGTACGACAAGCTGACATTAAAATACGTTATGGTTATGTAAATCATCGTTGAAGTTTTGATTTACTATGGCGGGACGATATTATGTAAATATTACCGTTTTTAAATGCAAAGTATCAGGTTCTTTTGACGGTTTCAATATCTTTAAGCAGTTCAGTAGTCTATTATATCAGTTATGTTGTTTATTTTCATACAAAATGTGACAAAAAACCCTGTGAATCCCGTTATATGAGTTATCAGAATGAGTATTCAAACTTCAATACGTGTATATACGTAAATAAATTTACTTCAGAAAAATTTGTTAAAATTTTAATTTGCTAATTGTATGTGGTTTTGTTACCGGTAACTGAAACACGCACACGTGTGCAAATGCACGCGCGTGCGTGCGCGCGCGCTTTGTGTGTATGTGTGTGTGTATGTCTTCTAGGCCACGGTGGCTGGTATCGTCAGTGTGCGTAAGCATTGGTGCACTTTTTATTGCCTCATTTTCATGGACCACTGGGACGATGATCGGTTGTACCCGGAGAGAGGATGTAGGACCAACGGCTTTACGTGTTTTTCGAGGCAACGGGGTGAAACACGCCACTTCATAAACCCGTCCAGACCCCTGAATCTAACCCAGGCAGTATTTACAAATGCTTACTTCATTGCCCGAGCTGCTTCCTGCGAGCTCGATTTCGAGTACCATTTTATATCCTTCCACTATATTATTTCTGTAAATCGATTCTCCACTCACAGATTTTTTTCTTCTTCAAACCTTTACTGTCCTTTTAAAAAAAATAGCTTATAATTAGTATCTGGTACAAACTCAAGAAATACATATTTTCATCAAATATGTATTCCTTTTTTCTTAAACAGCACCCTAGCTAAAGAAGAACTAAGACTAATTAATAGGTACACATATTATACAAGTACACTAAAGAGAACGCATCGCACCACAACAAAAAACCAAGATATAAGATAGATGAAACTACGTTCATTTCAAGTGATGCTGAAACTCAATTCAATTATTAACATGTACTTACCAAACATATTATTTTTTACTTTTACAACCCGTAAAATTACACTGCTATACACTCACATACTATACATGCGAAACCATTTTTTTAGTTTACAATTATTTTAGACGCATATGTGTGCGTGAGTGTGTGTTCTGATATTAAATTTAGCATGGTTTTGCTTAGTTTTGGCATCACTTGAAATGTACGCTTTAAAGTTAATTACTTAACTTTTACGTTAAGAGTCATCATCATCATCATCATTACCTACAGCCCTAAACAAGTCCACTGCTGAACATAGGCCTCACCCAATGAATGCCGCAAAAGATTTTAAGAGTCGAGAATAACAAAAAAAAATTGTATTCGTCTAATGCGTATTTTTTTTATCTTTTACGTTTTCTTTAATCTATTGAATTCGTGTCGGTCGTCAATGGACAAACATAAGTTTCGTATATTGACGAGTTCCCTCGTAACTCAACCGCGAATCGGGTACTCCTTGGGAAATTTCAAGGAAACTTCCCGAAAACAGTTTCTGTTTTATTTCTTTTCGAATCGTTTGGATTTCAAATTCCGTTATGAATAGTGCATTAATTACTACTCTTTTTGTTTGCAGTTTGTAACAAAATTATTTGTGTGAAGTTGTGGATGCCATTAAGTGGGATTATCTGTCACCTCTCATCTTCTTATTGAATATAGTCTTATTGAAATAACATTTAAACCTTTATATTTTAAAGTTTATGATGATAACAAAGTTAAATATTTGTTTGTGAACGTTCGTTTTTCAATCAAAAAACGAACGTTCGTTAACAACATACTCAACATTTAAAGATAAATATAGATAAACTCGCATGTCCGTCAATTTGCATTGGAACTGCACGGGCGATTCTTCTTTAGTTCAAAGTTTTCTTAGATATAATGCTTGTATCTAGAAAGCACGATTAGACAGCTGGTTATGCCTTTACAATCGTTAAAGTTAAGCTTTTATTTTTCAGGCCCTCAACGGTTTTCTGATGATCTTGACATGCGAGGGAGAGGTATTTTTCGCGACGCATAGCATCGAAAGCTACCTCGGCTTTCATCAGGTTGGTATTGAAACAATATAATTATTTAAAATATATTATTTAGAGCCATGATACAAAAAGTATCTTTTTTAGGGTTCCGTACCCAAAGGGTAACCAACGGGACCCTATGACTAAGTCTCCGCTGTCCGTCCGTCCGTCTGTCTGTCAGCGGGTTGTATCTCATTATTCGTAATAAGTATACAGTTGAAATTTTCACAGAATATGTATTTCTGTTGCCGCTATAACAACGAATAATACAAATAAAAATAAATTAAAAATTAAGGGGGTTCCCCTACTAGAAACGGGTACTACGATGGTACGGAACTCTTCATTTTTTTTATAGGATAAGGGTGACAAACGAGCACACAGTCCACCTGATGGTAAGTGGTTGCTGCGGCCCATAGACATCTACATCTATCCTCGTTTGCGAATCAAAATGCAGATGCGTTGTCACCCGTGAGGACTAAGATGGAATGCCTCATTTCCAGTAAAAAGGGCCTCCGGCCACCTGCACTCACCAAGCGAAACGCAGAGGTAAATCTCTACTTCACGCTGGTATTCTGTGAGGTCGTGGTACCACCCCGGTTCGAGCCAGCCCATCCGCGCGACAGCAAAAGCTGCCGCGTGGCTCTACCACTGTTAATACTCTACGATTCGCACTTGGCCGGCTTTTATCCTTTACTTTATGTGAACAGTTCTTATGAATATTATGTACATATACAATATTATGATGCAAAAGGTTTTTACGGATTTTATCGCATACTATATTAAATTATTTTATATTCCTGACGTTTTGAGCACTTTACAGCACCCAGGTCACGGGGGGGACTAAGGTATTCGTCGTCCCAATGTCATCGTTAACCACGGCTACCTTCAGATAATATTATTAAGTTTTTGGTCCGATCTACGCAGTATGGATGATTTTATTTTAACAATTTACCTATGATTTCATCCAAATTTCTAACGCCGCGCAAAGTTCAGCCTATGATCGCCCTGCTACTAAACTAAGTATAATAAAAACACTACTTGTAAATCGATTTTTCTTAAACAAAAACTACTTTCTACTTTTCCCAAAAATATATAGATATAGTTTAATGTTATCATTCTAGTAGCTTAATTCCTTGCTTCTTGTCCGTGTACGAGTATAGTTGCAAGGGTTTTGTACTAATAGCTTTCCGCAATTAATTTTATAAAAAACAAACGGTACATGTACCTTCCACTTCGATGTTGCCATGCTACGCGTGTTCCGTATTTTTTAACTTAATTAATTATAACATTTGCCTAGGTAAAAAAATGCCCCAATTTCTCAAATAAATGATACGACCACTGCGTTGAATTAATCAACAAAAAATACGATATACCGCAACCTGGGGACGAATTTTAACAATTCTACCGGCCACGGCGACTCCATAAAAATATTAATTACCGCGATAAGTGTACTTAAAACGAGTTTAACTTTCACTAAACTACCCTCCGTTTATCGGCAAAAGGTTTTTTATCGCACCCTTATCGCCAAATGGAATAAAACTGCTAAAAACTGCGTCGACGTCGTTTTAGCCCGTTCACGTCCTCCATTTCGAAGCGTTTGTTTTTCTTTGTTTTCTATGTGAACTGCTTTATTCGATTCGAAATAAAAATTGTTACATTATTATTTAAAGCATCGATACAAAATATTACATTTAGGTTATTCGAAAAAAAAGGAAATTTTATAAGAGACTTTAAACAAAATAAAATACATCTGGCATGCTACAACAATACAGACAGATTAAATAATAACTAAAATAAAAACAAAAAAAAATAATAATGCGTACAGCAAAAAAATGGAATAATTTGCCGGCGTCTGTCTTCCTGTCTGAATACAATCTGAGCGTCTTTAAGGCAAGAGTGAATAGGCTTTTGTCAAGATTTGATTTGAGAAGACAGTGCGATTTGTCACCTAGGGCTTCGTCACCACTTATCACCAGGTGAGATTGTGGTCAAGAACTGGTGGGTTATAACAAGTAAGAATATAAATAATAATCAATACCAGAATAAAAATTTTCGAGCAATGTCAACATTCATACGTGGTAGTGCCATGCTACAGCTATATTAGTAGTATAGTTGTAGCACGAATGCGTCGGCTCGACCGGGGAAGGATGACGCTCTCACAGAATACCAGCGTAAAAAAGCAGCTTAATGCTGCTGTGTTTCGTATTGTGAGTGTAGAGAACCGGACACCTATTTTACTGGAAAAGAGGCATTCTATCTTAGTTCTCACGGGTGACAACGCATCTGCATTTTGATTCGCAAACGAGGCCACAGCAACCACTTACCATCAGGTGGACTGTGTGCTCGTATGTCACTCTTATTCCATAAATTAAAAAATTTGAATTCGCTTACCGCTAAAGATCCGCGTGATAAAATAAAAATATCTGTCTTAACTAGTTTGAAGAGCATCTACCGCCCTCACTCAATTGCGTGCACTATTCACATCATCAGTACTCCCAACACCACTACACTAGGAGAGACATAACGCCGTCGGTAATACGACACGTGTTTGGCCTATAAACAAGACATGATCAGGTGAAGTAGACTGATAGAATATAATAGTAGAAGTAGATTTCTGACCGCTAAGTGATTGAGCTAAGTATTTCTAAGAGCTTAAAAACCTCTTTGTCCAGCACGTCAAACAGTTCACGTTTATATACTGATAGCGAAAATGTGTAGTCTTTGTTTTTCGAAAAAAAAGTCAAATGATGTCTTAACATTTACAATTAAACTTCTTTCTTTGTCAAAACTGGAAAAAGTAATGCCTTTCTTCGATAAAATTTGTATCACCAATTACTAGGATACTACAATTTACCATTCAACGTCGAAACTAAACCTTTTGCTGATGGAAACTGACTCACCCCAGTGCACCGGCTGAATTACCCCAGTACTATGAACTTAGGTTAGTCCGTTATAAAGTTCGTAGAAACATGATAACGTAGGTTTTTCTCATGGATTACATGCATACGTTTTAGATATTAATTTTAAGTTATATATATTTATAAATTAATTAATTTAGTTTGAAATATTATGTGATATTTTTATTAAATCTGTAATTATTTATATATCAATTTTTATTAATGTTGTACGTCTAAAAGTAGCAAACTGACTTAATGATATTATACATTATCAACTTCGTTCACATTTAGTTAATAAACAACTATTTGTATTATTACACAAGGAGACATGTACAAACCCGGAACAATTATTTGTAGACAGGTTAGAACCGGCAGCCCTACACCGCCGCGACCAAATCTTATCCACTGAGCCGTCATATAAGTATAACACTATATAACATCTATATACGATTCTTAATCTAGGATAGACTTAGGGAGAGGGAGGACTACCTGGTGCTAGTTGACTAATGTTATTTTATTAAAAATAAGTTATATTTTCAGTCCTTACAATATTGTAAATAATTATGTCAATTTCATACGTGATAGAGATATTATGATTATAGCACGTATGAATCGGAGAAAGGACGACGCTCCCACAGAATATCAGCGTAAAAATAGCAGCTTAATGCAGCTGTGCTTCGTACGATGAGTGTGTATAGATAGAAAAAAGTCAATTTTTAATGAATAGGAGGCATTTGAACTTAGTCCTTAATCCGGTAGCTGCCGTGTCAGTCACTTTGTACAGAGTATTGCATATAAAACATGGCTGACGGCAGTGTTAGTGTTAAATGTGATAAGCGCATCTGCATTTTGATTCTTAATCGAAGATAGATGTAGATGTTTATGGGGCATAGCATCCACTTAGCATCAGGTGGACTGTGTGGTCGTTTTTTTTGTAGGATAAGGGTAACAAACGAGCACACAGTCCACCTGATGGTAAGTGGTTGCTGCAGCCCATAGACATCTACATTTATCCTCAATAAAGACTCAAAATGCAGATGCGTTGTCACCCGTGAGGACTAAGATGAAATGCCTCATTTCCAGTAAAAAGTGTCTCCGGTTCAACACAAAAGTGGTAGAGCAACGCCGCAGCTATATTAATTGTATAGTTGTAGCATGAATGGGTCGACTCGACTGGGGAAAGACCACGCTCTTACAGAATACCAGCGTAAAATAGCAGCTTGACACTGCTGTGTTTCGTATGGTGAGTGTAGAGTACCGGAGACCCTTTTTACTGGAATAGAGGCATTCCATCTTCGTCCTCACATTTTCTCCTGTATTGTAAAAGTATTTTACAATATAAATTGTTTATGGACAAACATCCAGAGCTGTATTTATTGTAGCCCATACAACTAATACATACGATTAGTGTAATATTTGAAATCTCTTACGTTAATAAAAGTTGTAAAAAACAACCTGCAAAGGAACACAAGCGTGACAAAAAACTCTGAGCATATTAAGTCGCTCGTTAATAAATGCCCTTCGCAATACAGTTAATAAAGTCACAATGAAATATTACTGTCAAAGGTAGAAACCCCATTTCGGCACAAATCCGACCCCACGCCATAAAACTTTCAGTCGAAAACAATCTTATATAAATTTTATTTCCTCTACCCTCCCGTTCTATGGCCGCCTTTGTTTTGTATACTGCCAGCTATAGCCGAATAATTCGGTTACCTTAGCTTTACTGTCGCCAAAGATTACGTCAAGAGTAGATGAGCAGAGCTGTTGCAAAAAGAAAATAATTCTTACCACTGTATTCAACGAGTCTACATTTGAGTTTTATGAGTGTTCAAGATTTTAATTAAAAGTTAATTTTACTTTGGATGAACACAATCAAAATCTCTTTGCAAAAATAAATCAAACATTGGCATCAGTTGTTGTAAGACTCATTTCTAAATAGACAATATTATTAGCATTGAAATGTTAAGAGGCCTTATCATATCGAGTTATTTCACTGTTACATAATTTACATATTTCAGTAGTAAATAAAGAAGCTAGTTGATAAAAGATGACAGTCATCGCATTTTTCCCCTTCGATATAATTAAAATACACTGGCTTCAACCTCTCAACAATATGAGTTTGAAAAAGCCAGGCTAGAAATGTGCATCACCATGTTATTACACCTTGCGGTGACGGGATAAGAGAGTCCATAGTCCCATTTCATTCCATGTGTGTTGTAAGAGGTTGCTATGGGAAACACAAGAAAAATCTTTGGACTTCCGATAGATAATAAAATAATACTTATAACGATATCTTTTACGTCATACGTAAATAACACATAGCAAGCCGAGCGAATGGACAGCCACGTCAAAAGTCAGAGATGATTGCGGTCGTCATAAAGCAAATCCTCCACCGGGAGAAACTCGTGTCCAGCAGTAGATTTTTACGGTCCGATGAAGATATTAAACCGTATTGTTATAACCGTGTTTGAGAAGTCTGGTACTACAAAATTATATTTTTTTTGCTTTAATACCTACGTAAACGTCTACCTTCTGTTCAATATTATACACATAGTAGCTCACCGCAAGGGTGACTCTCGATTAAACAAATCGATTTTGAAACCATTAAATCGAGCCGGGTACTTGCCGTTTCCTGACGGACGCCACGTGCCCGATCACGAGTAGGTAATAGTCATATAAACAGATGCACAGTTCACATTCTATCGTGCCCATCAATAATATTAGAATACCATCTGCGATGATCTCTCATGATCTTTGATGCTACGATCATATCTAAGTTTTTAAGAATAGTCCAAATTTTATTATTATCTAGGTTATTCAAAAGACGCAACCTGAATAATTTTTCTCAGTGCGAGCCTCAGTAGGTATAAATATATCACGTGGAATTTTCCTTAGTGAACGTACTTGTCTGAAAACAAATAAAAAATTACTCGGATATGTGTAGTTCACCAATTCCCCTACGACGTGGTGATCTATCCTGAATTTTCCGTGATTTTTTTAAATAAGTTTTTCTATAGTCACCCAAAATTTATTTATAAGGACAAATCCTTGCATCTCTTTCACGGCAGTTGTTTTTTAACATTGGTCAATGACGATATAGCCATTTCTTTCTCGAAATGTGGGACACGAACATTAACTTCATTAATTACAGGTTGTGGGGCATTCCAGCTTAGTTTTCTGAGGTCACAACGCATCTGCAGCTTTCTTTGTTTGAATTTCGTTGCAGTTGCCCACAACCAGTAATAGCCACTTCTCACTATCAAATTGACTGTAAGTTCGTTTGTCACTTCAACTTTTAAAAAAAACCTTGAGATATAATGACATTTGGACAACTGAAAATCGCCAGTGGGAAGTTAATAAAATAACAAGAACAGAAGTATAGAGCAATATATTAAGTATGTTTTAAAACATATCTTTCAAAGAAAGCGTAAATTAAGCTCCATTTGATTCACCTTGTCGTTAACTATGAAATCATTACCTCGCCGTCGTAAAAATGGATCGAGGCGAATGCCACCTGGTGCGAAGCTTTGTATCTAATCTGACGCACGTTTGGGGTCTGTTAAAAAGTAAAAAATATAAATCGAGGGGTGATATAATGAAATTACTCACGGTGTTCATTAAGCATTCATATTGAAACCGAGCTTTTAAGTCAGGATTGTAAGTTCAACGTGCTTTTCATAAGCGAGTATTTAAAAATTAGTTTAAATGCAAAACAAAAAATATTAATATGCTCTCAAACTATTTCGTATTTGAAAATTTCATAACAGCTTTTAGCTTATATTCGAATACATAGACAAATGTAGGATTTTTAATATAGATTAAGGTATACATACATATATTATGTTACAGGTTATTAAGGAATATAACTATTATAATAAATGTTATTATTTCCAATGTTAGTTTCATAGCATATATGTATATTATATAATATTAAGAGGTAACATAAGCATAATTATTATTTAGTTTATTAGCATAGCTCTAATAGCTATGAGGGCTTTTTCAGTAAATTTTACAATGCATAAACGTTAAGTGACAAAAAAATAAAAATTAAAAATTAAAATAATATATTATTCTTTTATCAATAAAAAGTAAAAAAATAAAAACATAAAACATAGAAAGCGGCCAATAAAAAAAAACTAAGCATCATCAATCGTATAGCTTGAATACAAAAGCAAACAATTGCCAAAACAATAGCGTATCAACAAAACATTATTCACTACCATAGCAACTAAATATCCGACCCCCTAACGCAGGGTACCAAAAGCAATTACCTAACAAATCATCTTCTGACATTTAATGCCATTGCAATATGTCTGAACCCACATTCTAACATTTCTCCAGAACCCCATTTCTAACTACATAAGGTTCACAAAGTATTTTGTTTACGTATGATTCATTTACATGACAGCTTTTTAAAGTAGGGGACCAAGTACTGCGCCTAGAGGGACCCCCATTGATTATCAATTAGTTTTGTACTTGCATCATTTGTTGTCAGCGTATTATCCGGATTATTTACACGAGCCTTTGTTACATGACGTGTGAAAATTCACATTTATAAATATTGCAATCGAAAATGTACCTTAAAGTGATTCATAAAGGCTTGCAGTTGCTTGTAAGGAATTCAAAATTAACATGTCCATCTTCGTTACAGATGATTGTTTAATAATCGAGAACGAATTGATTTTTAGGGTCATTGACGGTTTATTGATTTACGGTTCAAATATGACTTGCTCTTTATACACTTATATATTTCCATTGCCGGTGAAACGTTTATCTTGTTACTGTGATTTAATTGGATAAGATTAGTGTAATTACTTCCTTATCAATTATTAAATAAATATTGAATAGAATTAGGAAATCCATTATATTGAAGTTGTTAGAACTTAATTTGCTTATTTCCGCGTAAGGAAATAAAATGATGTGTCCTGCCTAGTTTGAAGAGCACCTTTCACCACCAATCCCAGCACCACCATACTAGGAACGACACACTACCGTTGATTATACGACACGTGTTTCGCCTCTACACGAAGCATTCTCAGGTGAAGTAGACTCTGCGATGACTGACCGATAAGTCTAACAACTTCAAAAGAAATATTTATTTACATATTATAACAATTTTCATATAGCAATTACTAAAATAATTATAAGTTATTTATATTTATACTTTTTTTTACTGACGGATATATATAACCTTCTTTAAAATATTTTATCCTTTATAATTAAGTTCTTGGTAATCCAGTACCCGATATCATTCTATAGGTGTCGTAAGACGGGTGTCCTATGGGTGTCATCTCTTAGTTCAGTGTCTCTGTGGTGACGAGATGAGCAACAACATCTTTCTGCTAACAACTGAAAAATAATAATCGAAACTGAAACTTTTGGCAAATATGGGAATATTATATTAGCGCCATAAAATATTATGGGGGTGGCGGTAGTCATTTACCATCAGGTGAGCTGCATGCCTGTTTGCTTTCTCTTCTATAAAAAGCATCTTCTTGATTACAACTTAAAATAATAAAAAACTGCGCAAAAGTGTGGCAACTATGGCAAATATCCCCCCCCCCCCCCCCCCCTATGAGGCAATATATGAAAAGGCCTATGTTCTTGAATCAATTAATTAATTATTGAATATGCAAACGTTTTTCATCCTCAGACAGGGTTGTGTGACTTCCCCATGGTTTTTTTTAATCTGTATATTATGGGCAGTAACTTTAAAATTTAAAGGATATTAGTATTAGAATGGTTGAGATAGCCATTAAATGTCTCTTATTAGACGACGATTAGACATATTCGCGGCGTCTAATTAACTAAAATAAAGGGGAATGAGTGTGAACGCAAGTAAAACAGAAGTCATGGTTTTCGAATGAGAAGAAAGTAGAACATTATGTGAAATTCGCGAAAAGAAAAGAATAGAAGGGGAGTTAGAAGTAAGCGGATAAATTTGTATATTTAGATGTTTTTGATAATAATGACAGAAAAAACATGAGAGAAAAATTATTAAGAATGATGCTATAAGAATGATGTTATTAAGAAGGATGTTACGGGTGACTTTGAATAATAGAGTGAGAAATTGTGTGATTAGGGAACAGTGAAGTTTGCAAGATGGTATGAGTAATATTTAATTAGAATAACAAAGAAAAATTGGCATAGTAAGCAATGGTCACCTTAGACGGTACGTTCCGTTAACCAAATTGGCGAAATATTAAAGATGGGTCAATGAAGCATATATACGTAGATATTGTATATGGATATGAAAGAAGCAGGGGAGGTGTGTCAGGATCGAGCCAAATGGAAGTCCGTAGTCTCTGCCTACCCTACTGGGTATATACTGAGCTTATGTAACGTAACAAAAATAATTAAAATCGCCCGATTTGAACTTGGTAATTTTCAATGATAGAGGATTAGAGATTAAAGAGTTCCGCTTGTTGTACAATATTTATTTATTTATTTTAACTTTACAGTCAGACATAGTTCACCAATCGGTTTATGAGCTGGTACACTCTGAAGACCGGGAGGAGTTGCAGAGGCAGTTGTTATGGAACTCCTTCCTATCCCCCGAAGCAAGCAACCTGACGCTTCAAGACGTTCTTCGACCAGAGCGAACGCACCTACTAGAAAGAAGTTTTACCGTCCGATTTAGATGTTTACTTGACAATACTTCTGGATTCTTGGTAAGTAAACTTATTTAAAATTATATAATCTAAATATATCATAAACTATCATCGTAATCGTAATCGTAAATATTTTATAATAAATCGTAATGATAATAATTTAATTAAAGCGATATATAATGCGCTGGAACTGACGATCACATTCACGAATTCCAATGCAAATAACATTTGGCGGATATCAGCGGATAGTGCGATCCGAAACAAACGAAAGCTTATCATTATGTTAAATAGGGTTTATATTGTATTGTTATAATGATTATTTGCAAAATTGCCATACATTACGAGTTGTATAAAGTCTAAAATTGTGGGCATACAATTCACTAATATGTTAATAAACAACATACTCTATCAAGAAATAAGTCTTAAAATAACAGCTTTCGTTTCAAAACATTTCTATATCTACATTACAAGAACTGTGACTGTGACTATTATGGAATTTTGCAAAAGGCCCTACATGTTGTTTTGATGACGTCTTCATTTTTTTTTAGTAATATAAAAACAGAGCAACACGGTCACCGTCGGAGCGGAGGGGGAATAGCCATTGCATTTTTCCCCGATACAGAACTGTCTGTCAACAACACGACCGTTATTATTGTAATTTTTAAGTTTGAAAACAAGTAAATAGCAATAATGTGGATACAAGTTAATTATATTTGTAAGGTAACGCCAGCAGCGCCTATCAACATTTTGCTGTAAAAAAATTTAAATAAAAAAAATGGATGATAAACGGATTTACATATTGTCGATATTCCACGCATAAGAACGGTTGCTTTGACTTTTGTAATACGTATCTACAGCAAAGAAGTGGAATAATTTTCCGGCGTCTGTCTTTCCGTCCGAAAAAAATTTGGGTGTCTTCAAGGCAAGAGTGAATAGGCTTTTGTTACGCTAAGACATTGCGATTTACCATCTAAGGCTGCAACACCAAACAAAGAAGGTTATAGACACGTTTTCACCTCTGAGGATCAAGATGGAATGTTTCAAAGCCTTTAACTATAGCGTCTCTCCATAGCATAGCCTTCAGACCGGACATACCACTGCATGCACTCCTTTTTGGCGGCAGAAATAGGTCCCTACAACCTAGTATGTTTGTATTGTTACCAGTAAAGGCAGCAAAAACTTTATAGCGGGATATATTCATCAACATTAACGCCTTAGTAGTCTACTATTAAACTATATTATTTATTCATACATCTATTCATGAAAATAAAAGTACATAGTCTACTCCCAGTATTAAAAAAATCCGACTGTGTAAAAAGTCTACTAAAAGAGAGAAAAATTGAAGTAATAGGGCTCAAAGTATAAAGTCTAAGGGATTGGCAATGTTTAAGCGCCTGCGTCTTCTTTCTGAGCAACGAGTTAAACAACGTACTCTTAGTTATAATTAGGTCAGTACAGAACGTTCATTTTAAACAGGTTATTTGTCCTTTCAATATATTACACTCTCAACGTTGTGAAATTAATACAATCGTTCAAGACCACATTGACGATGCATTATTTTCAAATTCCCTTATACTCCCGAACAGGCCACAAATTAAAATCAAAACTGCAGGATCCAAGATCAGTGATAATAAAATTTCTTACACAAAAACTGTAACATTCTAAATTTAAAAAATGTGACATTCTATTGTTAGACTTTCAATTATTTCACATTCAGTATTTTTTAATTAATTATAAGGAGGCATTCCATGTAAGTAGGTACTCAGGGGTGCACATGTCACTGCATTTTTATTCTTAAGCGACGATAGATGTGGGTGTCTATGGGTCACAGCATCAATTTACCATTTAGTAGTATGCGTGCTTATTTGTCATCCATATTCTATAAAAATAGACCTAACAAAGTCTTAACTAAAATTTAATACTTACACCAATTTCGGTAATTCACCGTAACGTTTATTGTTATAATTTAAAAAGATCTTAATGATTTTCTTAATCTTGTATTACTGTCTAACAGAGGCTGGACATCCGAGGACGTATCAAAGTTCTTCACGGCCAAAACAAGAAGACAGAAGAGCCTCCATTAGCGTTATTTGCAATATGCGCGCCCTTTGGCCCGCCCAGTTTATTAGAAATACCACAGAAGGAAGTCATGTTCAAGAGCAAACACAAGCTCGACCTTAGTCTAGTCTCAATGGACCAGAGGTAAGTATTGTCAAAATATATAAATTATTAACAGTGCGTTGGTGGCGTCACATAATCCATCACCACGTATCGTCACGTGGTTGTCGTATAAGGTGATTATGGGAAATGTTGCTGCAGCTATATTACTGGTATAGCTGTAGCACGAATGGTTCGCCTCAACCGGGGAAGGACAACGCTCTCACAGAATACCATTGTAAAATAGCAGCTAACGCTGCTGTGTTTCGTATGGCGAGTGTAGAGAACCGGAGACCCATTTTAGTGGAAACGAGGTATTCTATCTTAGTCCGCACGGCTGACATCGTATCTGCATTTTAATTCGCAAACGAAGATAGATGTAGATGTCTATGGGCCACAGCAACCACTTACCATCAGGTGGACTGTGTAATTCGTTTATCACCCTTATTCTATAAAAAAAGTAAAGGAAATAATCCGAAGATAGTTAATTTGTAGTGACAAAGTAGATTACAAATTAAAATTTAGCAGTTGGAATATCGGCCTTAAGATAAACCGATGTATGTTCGTCAATCCTACTTACCTTTTTATTAGAGAAATATTCGATGTTTACCTTATTCATATTTCCTGATAGTTCGACTCTCTACATACACAATAAAGCTTATATAAAACATCCCTGAGACTATAGTACGTGAGGGTAATATGGTCATCCGGTTAATATGGTCACTTTCTTGTAACTCAAAAACTACAGCCTTGTTTACATAGATTGCTCTTTGATACGATAGTTCTTCATCTGGCAATCAAATAATAAAGGGTCAAGAGGGCGCTGCTTTACCCGCGCTATTTTGACACTTGACATTATAGTAAATATTTTAATAAATTTTAGTACTGTGTAGTGTAGTTAGTTTTTTTAAGATGATTTTTGAAGAGTTTGTAATAATTTTCAAAACTTGTTTGCTATGTTTTTCTTAATATATTAGTTGTAGTATACCGACGACTTTGTGTTTTTGTCGCTGTTTTCCTCCCAGTTTTGGTTTTATAAGGCGGCAAAGCTTAACTGACTATATTACTCTCACGTACCGTAGTCCTACTCACTCTTCTGGTTTTATTTTACTATGCACCAAAACCAGTAACAAAGCAAAATCTAATAATAATACACTGAATACAATGTTTTCTCGTGAAACTCCTAGTCATTCACTGTCAAAACAGGATATATCTAATGATTCCGTTATAAGGTAACAATAAAGAATATATTTGAAATAAAAAGCGGATGGAATTATAAAGCAACGCTATTGAACAATACTTTTTTTTACCAATACGATACTCCGTACAAAATGTATAATTGTTAAACAAGAGACGCGGCGTGGCCAATTCATTTATTGATACTTGTGAAGTTATGGGTTTTCGACCTTTGAGAACGGTCGGCTTAGATAGATCAAGGGTGAAGATTAACACTTATGGTATTTAGGAAGATGTGAGAAAAGGGTTCTTAAGGTTTTGCCTTAAACTAAAATATTTAAAATATAAAGGTACAGGTACAGGTTTTGTCAGTGAAAACCTTTTAAATAATTTCAGTTTCAGCTTCTCACTTCTCTCACTTGCACGTGTTAGATAGATAGTTAATTTTTATTTAAAAAAAAAAACATAAAATATGTAGTACAATGACGGTATTTGACCGGATAGGATTGTAAAGCGACAGAAATTAAAACAAATTAGAAATAAACTCTTTTATGCATTGAACTCGGCGGAATATTGATTTAAAACTGTATACATTGCCCCAAAGATGAATTACTAACTCTGTGGAGTCGATTAACGGGATATTTACAGAGCGAATACTACTCCTAGGTGGAAAAATTAAGTCAATTCATTTATATACCTCTCTAAAGTCCACGGCTAAACATAAGTCTCTGCCATAGATTATTCGCCTCTTAGAGGTGATATGTGCCATAGTTGGCACCCTTGTTAAACGCCAATTTTATTTTAATACATTAAAGCTGTTATCAAGCGGAAACTGCTGCCTATCCTCTTTCATTTGTCTTTGTCGCCTTTTACAACAGCCACAAAATTATATAGGGTAGTGGATTCTCTTTCGTCTTCTGACCACCTAGAAATAGCATCTGAAAGAAAAATTGTCACACTGTTGGAAAGTTGACCATGTAATATTTAAAGTTGGCTCGACCCATATAATATGTTCAAAAAAAACATATACATATATATATTGTTTCAGGGGTAAAATGCTGCTAGGGTACACGGATGCGGAGCTGGCGAATATGGGTGGCTACGATCTAGTGCATTACGACGACCTGGCCTACGTGGCCAGTGCTCACCAAGAGTGTAAGTATCATGCAAGTTAAAGACAATTCACGTCCGCTAAGGGCATACTATGGCTCCAACACGATTGGGTCGACCGGAGCAGGACTTCGCTCTCACAGAATACCAGCCTGAAACACATAACTTAATCGATGATAGATATAGATCTTTGGGCCGCAGCATCCACTTTACACGTTACATTACAGGGACTGGTTGTTCGCTTGTCACCTTGCCTTTGTTGTAGGTATAGTGCATTACTGACGACGTTGACGCAATCTCTCATCTGATGTTCAACTACTTTCTTGGTCCTAGTTGTGTGATCGGGGTACACTCGTTAGGGCCTTCTACTCAGTTTTCTTTGCAGAATGACCGTCTGAAAGTTGGATAGTACACCGTCCTAGAGGATCATCACCCGATTAATGGCATATCCGTCTTAAAAGTGGCCGTTAGTCACTTTGCTGGCGGATATGCACACAGTCATTTCGCTCCTGAATTCGGATCCTGTGAATAGACAAACACCGCAAAAATTAGTGGACTCGCCATTGCTAACTGTTACGTTATAATTAGGTTACGTTGTAGTTACGGATTAGTAAATTGAAGTGCAATGGCTGGACATATAGCTCGAAGAACCGACAACCGATGGGGAAGAAAGGTTCTCGAGTGGCAGCCTCGTACCGGCAGGCGAAGAGTAGGGCGTCTCTCCACTATATGGCAGCTGGTAAGACATGCAGGAAGTCAATGGATGCAGGTGGCTCGGGACCGTACTTTATGGCATTCCTTGGGGGAGGAAGCCTATGTTCAGCAGTGGACTTGTGAAGGCCTGTAATGATGATGATGACGAATGACATTGTAATGACATGAGTAATGCCACGCTTCACCGTATTGAGATACAGCACTGATCAGGGCAGCAAGTATCAATCCGATACAACCGGAGATAAATCAGACGCAACACCAACGGCTATAGGTACGTGATTTTCGACGCACGGAGATGACACACCGCCAACTTCCTGACACCGGGTTGCTACTGAGATTTTCTTGGTAGAGTAACCCAATATATGTTTTTGGCTTGGCCCGAAAGTCCAACCCATCCACTCGACCAAGGATTATAATAATATATATTTTGGTATTTTTATGTTCACAGTACTGAAGACTGGCGCATCGGGGATGATCGCGTATCGCTTCCAGACAAAAGACGGCCAATGGCAGTGGTTGCAGACTTCTTCCAGACTCGTCTACAAAAACTCTAAGCCGGATTTTGTCATCAGCACGCACAGGCCTCTCATGTAAGACCAACTTTATTCCTATTTTCAAGCAATTTCAAATAAAGAACCTCCCATAACCTCTAGCTTTATAAACCGATTAATTTTTTTTATATGATAGGGTGACAAACGAACACACAGTCCACCTGATGGTAAGTAGTTGCTGTGGCCCATAGACATCTACATTTATCCTCGTTTGCGAATCAAAATGCAGATGCGTTGTCACCCGTGAGGACTAAGATGGAATGCGTCTTTTCCCGTAAAAAGGGTCTCCGGTTCTCTACACTCACCATACGAAACACAACAGTGTTAAGCTGCTAATTTACGCTGGTATTCTGTGAGAACGTGATACTTCCCTAGTCAAGCCGACCCATTCATGCCACAACTATACTACTAATATAGCTGCAGCGTGGCTCTACCACGTGAAAATATTACGTATTTTCTGTCGACTTCCAAAAAGGAGACTGTACTCAATTCGAGTATATGTTCTTTTTTTTGTTTTTTTTTATGTGTGTTACCTCATGACTTTGTACTGGGCGAACCGATTTCGATAATTCTTTTTTTATATGAAAGCTGATATTTCTCGTGTGGTCCCATATGAATTTGATCAAGTCAGACCAATGGTTATTGAGTTATTCTTAAATAACCTATATTGAAGTCGCTTATATTGAAGTCGGCTGTACAAAATTTTTAATTTGAAATTATTCATTTATTTATTAGACTTTACTGTAAGGTTGTAGTGACGCTGTAAAAATGTTGACTACCCCGTCACTTAAGAGGTGACAAAGAAAACCTAAAAGAGGAGATGAGCATCAGCATCTTTCTGATAGTAACTCGAAATTATGTAAAACTACGATTATCAACCTGCCTAACAAATGTGACAACTGTGGCATAATCCCCTCTATGAAGCCATCTCTTATAGGCTGTAATGGTACTGAAGTATGAAGGTGACCCCATATAAATTTTGAAAGAAAACTGCACTGCTAATGGGAAAATAGGGAATGAAGATTTAAACTTTATATTTACTATATATTATATTTTTTATTTTATATTTTATTTTACTAACAGTGTTAGATCCAGGCGGCTTTTGCTGTCGCATGAACGGGCCGGCTCGAACCGGGGTGGTACCACGACCTCACAGAATACCAGCGTGAAGTAGAGGTTTACCTCTGCGTTTCGCTTGGTGAGTGCAGGTGGCCGGAGGTCCTTTTTACTGGAAATGAGGCATTCCATCCTAGTCCTCACGGGTGAAAACGCATCTGCATTTCGATCTGTAACAGAGGATAGATGTAGATGTCTATTGGCCGCAGCAACCACTTACAATCAGGTGGACTGTGTGTGTACCTATCATATAATATATATCATATAATCAGAGGCCTTATGAATCAGTATAACTGACTTATTGTTCGTTGGTTTTGCTGGTTATGCGCACACACGCACAATCTTAAGGTACTATAATATCTCCTCTCTCGTCATCTTCAAGGCAAGAGTGAATAGGCAGTTTTTGAAAATTGTTAAGTCAGTGTGCTTCACCATGTTTGGCTGCATCACCACTTACTATCATGTGGGATAGTAGTCAACCTAGTCTTATAGGTAATAGGTTAAAAAAAACTCCTAACTTTTAAAAGGTCCACGTATTTAATATTTAGAACGTAATATAAACTATAACCCTAATTATAATTGACGTTTTACTATCTTTTTTCAATAGGGAAGAAGAAGGAAGAGATCTCCTGGGAAAGAGGACTATGGACTTCAAAGTGAGTTACCTCGACACTGGCCTCACCAGCCTCTACTTCTCAGAAACTGAACAATTGTCTGGCTGCGAATCAACAGTGACGACACCCCCAAGAGCAGCGAGACGGTACAAGACCCAGCTCCGCGACTTCCTATCGACCTGTCGAAATAAACGCAGGGTTCCTACTACGCCAGCTCCTCCACCTGTAGAGTACCTAGCAGCTGATGCTGTTGCCGCAGCATATACCAACCTAAATGGAGCTTACACAGGTCCTTACGGGGAATACCCTCCAGCTCCACCATTACATTACGCCCCGCCACCATTAGACGAGAGGTTCTTGGCGGCGGACAACCTCTTCCATCAATATAAGCCCCTATCGTACCATTATACACCTTACGCGCCCAACGGGTTCCTAGAACCAGCACCACCCCCCGGATACGAAGTAGCACCCACATATCATAGGCCACCGTCAAGGGAGTATACATACGTCGATAGCACTGGGCGGTACATGAGTCCGGTAACGGGACAAGAGAGGAGATCACCCAGTGTGGTTCCTGGCCCAAGTCCTGGCGGTTCCAGTGGTTCGACTGAGCAGGAGAGGTTACAACAGACTCAAGCTTCGGAGATGCCAAGGCAGACCGTCCTCATGTGGGGCGCGGGAGGAACTGCTCAAGAGGTCCCCGTGGAGTACTCCCCTCCTCAGGTTTGGCGCTACCATCCATCGCATTACCACACCGCTGAAGCGACTCAATGAATTTAGATGTTTGTTTTTTTTTTATTTATGCAATCCTAATAAGTATTGGAGAGTGTCAGACCTATTTTATCTTATATCAATTTCGTATTGATCTTTAAATGACGGGCGACGAGGTGAGAGTGAATAGTTACCATTGCCCATTATCTCTCTTACAAAGCAATAAGGACCGTGGCCGAGCTCACTTGACTACTCTAGCGCCATCTATTATCTATCTACGGAAGCGGTTGCGATGTATATCGATATGAAAATTTGACGCGCTAAATACATCGTTCTTTATTTAATACATTTCCATAGATGTCGCTACATGGTACCGCTAAGTAAGATTGACGAAGTCATTGGGCTCTAGTCTCTCTTACAAAGCAATAAGGACCGTGGCCGAGCTCACTTGACTACTCTAGCGCCATCTATTATCTATCTACGGAAGCGGTTGCGATGTATATCGATATGAAAATTTGACGCGCTAAATACATCGTTCTTTATTTAATACATTTCCATAGATGTCGCTACATGGTACCGCTAAGTAAGATTGACGAAGTCATTGGGCTCTAGTTACTAACAAATAAGGACAACAATAAGAATACATTTTTTTTTTAGTAAAGACAGAAATTTATTATGAATTTAGTCATAACGATGTTCAAAAACTTTACGGACAACGTCATACAATAGTGAACTGTAACTTCTTAGCCGTAATGTATTAATTAAAAAAAAACAACTAGAAGGTACAGTTGAGCAAAAACAAGATTTATTTTTGTGATTTTATTCGATTTTCAGTCTCATATGTAACCACATACTATCTCTTTAGACCACATTCGTGCTTAGATCAGTAGGAATAGTAATCGGATCGGAGAAAAATAAGTCTTAAGTAAACAACATCGTACTTATTAATGGGTCCAAAAACATTCCAAAATTCCTTCTCTCGTCGTCGGCCGTCTATAGTGTAGGTCTCTAGACAAAAACAGGGTCTTTCCATTATCACCTTTGTAGATATTATGCCTATGTATATTTATATCAAGAATATCCAAATAATATCGATTTTAATACATGATAGTCCATTTTTATAGTTTAATTATTGACGTTTTCTACATCACGCGATGCAATCACATATTTAGTGTTAGCAATTGTAAATATTTCTCTATTTTAGTCTAAAATGAGAGCTTGGGCTTTGAATTACAATATAATCACAGAGTGTTCGCTTGATACGAGTCTAATGATATAAAATGAAGCGAAGCGTTCTTAATTTGAAATAATACGTAAATTTACTTTTTTTAAACACAAAAAGCGCAAGTAAGGGTTCTGCCTCGATCTTATAAAATTTAAAACAAAAACTATTTTCATTTTACACTACGTGCAATACGTTATTTGTTTTATATGAATCGAGATACATTTCAGAATAAAAACATTATTTTTTTCTTAGAGAACACACTGTTGACTTATACGGACTTTAATTGAACATAAAAAAACAATACGAGATACATTTCAATTTTAATACAAAGTATTTTTTATAAAATTTATGAGTTATCTGTTTTTTTTTGCCTTATCGTTTGATTAAGTTTGAACTTTTATTTTCATAATATTTGTTATTTGATAAAAGATCGCTTCGCTTTATTTACAGTATTATAATAAAAAATTATATACAAATATTTAAAAAGAGTAAAACATATCAATTTTTTCGTTAAGCACACCAATTTTGTGCAATTGTCTCCATACACAATGAAAACAAAATATAAAGAAATTTAGAAATTGTGGTTATTTCACATAGCGAATTTCACATACGGAATATTATATTATATAATAATACTATTTTCAATAAGTTTTTTAAAGATTATAATAAGTTGTTAAACGTGATCGAAGTATCTGCATAGTGTTCGAATTGGTTCTTTTTTTTTGGTAAACTATAAAATAGATCCCAAAGTCCGAATGGGAGTTTATAAAATTTACTACAATCTGATGCCAACTGTCAAACCTATGATCACTGTCTATGGGTATCTCTCAAAACTAAAACTCAAAATAAAGATGAATATAATTTAACATGGGGACAATTGTACACCATTCATTGCCATGCCAACGTTAATCCTTCGGCACTTTTCTGTAAATACACGTGCCTTGTACGACACTAGACCTTCAGATTGCCTACGTAGTTTACAAGTGTATCATATGTTTTGATAAATTCTTTATTTTAATTGAAGCGAGTTATTAAATAATTATTTTATAGCTATCAATTACGTTTCAACATTTAAAAAAAGTTCAGATCTGACTTACGGAGTTATGAACCTTCGACACTGAACCCGACCTGTGCAAATTTCAACTCTTCATAGCTTCATAAATTCAATACCTTCGTGCACTAGCGCTTTGTTTATAATATGTATTACATGCATTAGCATTACTTTGAGTATGGGATTATGTAATTTATGTGCCTAAATTTATGCACATATTTTTGTAATAACTGAAACACGTTTAAAATTGGTAATTATTAAATAATGTTTCATTAGTTTGCTATTAGACTTAAATCTACGTTTTTTTTTTTACATTTTCTGCACAAGCAAAAGTCTGTTATTTAGATATTCGAATTTAATATAAATAATAAAGCAAAGTTTTCGACTTCATACTTTAGTCAAGGTACACGTGAATATAAACACCTTTTTTAATATTGATTATGTTGTGCTGCAGTGAACCGGCGTTGGCAAGGCAAATCGGGGTCCGGTACTCTCCTGACGCAGTAGTATTAAGGATAGGCTAAACATTTGTACTGCGGAAAACAGAGTGGGAAGAATGTTAATTGCTTAGTTTAATTGCTTTTAATTATTTTTTTAATATTCAACACTGTTTATGGTCCCTCCTACCTCCCAAAAAAAAATCAAAATTGTCTATATATTTCTCTTTCGATATTATTGCTGCCGTATTTGCAATAGTTTAAATAACCTTTAGTAAAATATATTTAAATTTCGCAAAATTCATACAAAAACTTACTGCAAAAATATAAGTTTGGCATTTCAGTTTGAAAAAAAAATTATTTATCACATTGATTCATTATAGAATGAATTGAACAAAGAATTAGTAATTATTTTAATGGCAAACCTAGTACGCATCGTTTAAGTCCATATTCCTAGGTACGTATCAGACTCCTCACACCATTGTATAGGTACTCTGTCATCTGTGACACGAGTACAATTTGTGAAATTGTAACGAACTTTTCGGAAACATATTTTCCCAAATAATATTTTGGCATTTTCGCTAAGAATAAAAATAATAATGAAGTAGCTTAATTTATCCTAAGTCTTTTAAAACTATTTTCCTTTTCCACGATGAAATCAAATATAAAAATCATTTTGAATGTGCATTGCATGAACTTATCTTCACTCAAAATCCCCACTTAAATGTATCAAATAATCAGAGTTATTTGTAATTGTGAAAGGTTGCGAAGGACTCAAAGTGAGCTGTCGTGCAAAATTAGACCAACACAGAATAGTAGACGCAGCGCTGCGTACATTTCAATAGACGCCTAAACTTTTCTCAACTTCTTCAGATGCATTCACGCACACATTTTTCAGTCCATGGGTTACACTGCGCTGCTCATTTCACTCATTTCACTGCGCCAATGTGCTAACTCACTTCTTAAAAATGTGTTGGCACACAGCGCAGGACCGGGAAATTCGAAAGATGTATGTTGTATGTACGTTGTTTTTTTATATTACTTTTATAAACTGCAACTCCGTGAAATGTTAAAGGAGTGATATGTACAATGGGTAATGTTTCTTTTCTACATTTCATTTTTCTTACTGGCTACATGGTATACGTGGTAGAGCCATACTGCAAGTATATTAGTAGTATAGTTGTAGCACGAATGGGTCGGCTCGACCGGGGTAGGACCACGCTCTCACAATACCAGCGTAAATTAGCAGCTTAACGCTGCTGTGTTTTGTATGGTGAGTGTAGAGAACCGGAGACCCTTTTTACTGGAAAAAGAAACATTCCATCTTAGTCCTCACGGGTGACAACGCATCTGCATTTTGATTCGCAAACGAGGATAGATGTAAATGTATATGGGCCACAACAACCTCTTACCATCAGGTGGACTGTGTGCTCGTTTGTCACCCTATCTTATAAAAAAACCACGGTTTTTGAGTCGACAGAGTTTAACATTTTTTGCGCCATGGCGCAAGTTTGAGTTGGCGCAGTGGTCTGCGCCTGAGTTACTGTGACTTAACGTAAGGAATTTCGCTGAGTTGCCCGTGTCTAAATTTTACTTCATTTTTCTTTAACGGCCGTAAAATTCTTGTTGGGTGCATTAAATATGCACCTGAAACCATGTTTTTTTTTAATATTATAAGGGTGACAAACGAGCACACAGTCCACCTGATGGTAAGTGGTTTCTGCGGCCCATAGACATCTACATCTATCCTCTATTACAATTCAAAATGTAGATGCGTTGTCACCCGTGAGGACTAAGATGGAATGCCTCATTTCCAGTAAAAAGGGCCTCCGGCCACCTGCACTCACCAAGCGAAACGCAGAGGTAAACCTCTACTTCACGCTGGTATGCTGTGAGGTCGTGGTACCACCCCGGTTGGAGCCGGCCCATCCGTGCGACAGCAAAAGCTGCCGCGTGGCTCTACCACTGTTAAAAAAAACTGTTGCTGGATACAAATGATTTTAGTTGCATATGTGTGCGTGAGCGCGTGTACTAACAATGAATTGAGCATAGTCTTTGCTAGCGCTCCGTCTACCTTTCTTTGTTAATGTGAGCCTTTAAAACAACTTTGTTTTACTAAAAAGAGAAATTTATGTCTTCCATACACAATTCTTTTCTTTGTTATTCTTTCTTTTCTTCACAAATAACATGATTAATTAATGTTTTTTAGTAAATAGCTTCAGGTTTTGCAATATGGTGTGTAGATTATTATATATTAAATAAATAATCTATTATTATTAATCAACTCCCCTAAATTAGTGATAACTATTTTCACTCTGTTTTTCGCATTAGAAATGCCTGTAAATTTTTGTCTTCTCACTGTATATTCCTTAAAATTGTATTGTCCATATACGGGTGATCCGAAATTAGTTTTCTATTATAAATCGAGTCACTAAGTAACTCTATCTTCCAAAAAGTGAGTACTGTTCTTCAATTATAAACTTATATCTATTTTATTAGTCTTTTCTATGGATACTCAAAGAAATTATTTCAAATAATCTTTCTTAAAAATTTCTCCAACGCAAACATAGAGTAAGTCTCTAAATTACAATGTCAAGTAAAAAAAAAACTTTACAAACAGTATTTTATATCAAACACTGGATTAACTTTAAAGCCTGGTTATATAATATAATTTATTTCAGTTGTTATGTTATTTAAAGTTATTTAAGAATAATCTTTGGAGATTCAAAATTATTTATTCTTTATAACTGATAACTTTTGACATGTAATTTTAAAAAAAATATTGCGACTATTGTGCTATGTACTCACGAATCTTTAATTCCAAGTTACCTTTTAAATTAAATACACGATTTCAACGAAAAATATTTACTAGTTAATTAATAATTCGCAAAATTGTGATCTAACTTTCTATTCACGATATTCTTTTTATATAAATAATGATGAATAGGTTTGCTCGAATAAATTAATAGAAAATGTAAATAAATAATTAGGGTAGACGCTTTATTACGAATAATTATCGTTTATAATATTATTGATTATCCATAATTATTTAATTGAACATATAATTAAGATGAAGATATCATACAATCTGTATTTATTTTAGCATAGTGTTATTATGTAATTAAAAGAACATCAAATAAATTTTTCAAGCCACTGATCTTTTTGTTTCATTTATATATAAGCTCAATAAGCCCCGCTACAGTGACGAAGACTATTCCCTAAGGCTTAACTCCACTGGCGCAGAGTGGAAGCGACGCGACGCGTCATGTTTTGCACGGCGACGCGCGCTTTCGCGCAGCGGACGCACGTCTGCGCGCGACGCTGCTCGTAAGCCGCTTACTTTTTGCCAGGCATTTTTCCCACAATTTTTATCACTGTAGGTTTTTGCCTTGACGTTAAACAGACATTCATATTTGTGTACTAAATAATTTTTTTTTTCATCTTCGTCCATTGTCGTCGCAGTTCAGCAATGTCGTCCGTCCCTTGTAGTCGGCGTCTGACGCGTCACTGCGCTCGAGTACGCGCGGCGACTCGCGAATCCACTCGACTCCAGCTGAGCGTCGAAGCGCGAATGCGCGCGTCAACACGCGTCCACGTAGCTTCCATATTTACATAGCAGAAATTTGTACTTAAATAATAGAACAATAGAGATGAATATGCTGTAGGCGGAAAAATATGACGCGTCACGTCGCTTCGACTCTGCGCCAGTGTGAGTTGAGCCTAACTCTCATAGTCAGATGGGACGGCAGTCCGACACGACCGGAGACAGATAAAACTCAATAATTGATTTTTGGCTCGATCTGGTATCCGAACTTAGGGCTTCATAATTATCAGATGCGCTTATGCCACTAGAACAAGTGAGCTGAGACGTCACTCCGCATGCCAAACATGATATTTAAAGCAAAACCACACACAAGGCGCTATACAAGCGCGAAGATCCAGCAGTGCACTTTGACAGGTGCAGAAAAAGAAACATAAACCGCTTAACAATAAAAACGCACTGCATGTATATGGTGTATAATTAACGTGGCCATTTTTTTTGTCAAAGCGGGACGTCTCTTACGGAGTTATGGTAAATAAAAGTTTTTGGTGATTTACAAGTTATTTTTTGTTATGGAAGGTAATAACAATAATAAAAAATGATCAAAGCACTTAGTACAAAATAATTAAGTAAGTTGCCCTAGTAGTGGCGTGACTTCTACATAGTATTTTTGTATTTGTCGTCTGATCAAATTAGTTTTAAAATATCTGGTCTGGTTTTTAGGTACATATGGAACTCAGTACAGGATTTATTTATATTTATTTTTGTAATTAAAATGGCTTTCACTACTGCTACACTAAACCAAGTATTATCACTGGTCCATATTTTGTTCATTTGAGAAAAAACTCTTTCGACCGGCGCATTTCTTCCTGGCAGACACATAATGTACTCAATAATTGTACAAAAGTTCGTAAAGTGGAGATTGTTGGAACGGAAGTACTGGAATAATTCAACCCACCGGTTTTCAGCAGCAATTTTCTCATCATTCCAGCTAGTGATTTTATCATCTGTCGCAAAGTTGGAAATAAGCGAAAACTCGTCAAAGACTTTCGTATCTTGGCTGCTGCTAATAAATCATTGCGTGATCAGCAAATCCATTACTTGTTGTACCTCATTCCAAGTGGGTGCTTTTGTTAAATTTGCCCATTCAAACAATTCTAATTCTGTGTTGAATTGACACCATTGCTCCAAATATTTTTTGCTTGTCTTATAAAACTCAGCCGCTGCAGTTTTAACATTCTGCCGGTCAACAGCAATTTCAGTTTCTTGTAGTTTTACAAGTAGGTTACGGACGGTGTGAGGAAGGGAAATTGTGCTCTGTTTGAGTGCCAAGTTATCTCGAAGACGATTAATTTACTTTGCAGTCTCTATTGTAGACACGTTTTGCCCCTCAATTTTTAACACAACTTCATGAAACGTCGCCGCTTGTGCGGGCAAAAAATATAACCACAATTAAATTATGATGAAAAAATTTCACAATGATGCATTAAAGTCAACAGGTAGACAATCAGCGACAGTTTTGATCGCATTGTGCACTATGTGGGCTCCAGATCCAATTCCAATGAGCAGGCTTCCGAGTGAATGGTTCAATTTAGCGTAAACATTATTACTACCTTTTCTATTCTTTCCTCCAAAATTGCAGTTCGCAGTTTTATTCAAATAATTGTAAAATAATATTTCCTTCGACTTGAACTAAAACAAAACTTGCAGTCATCGGTGGAACAGCGAGTGAGCGCCGGCGAGTGGGATCTATCTATTCAACTCTATCCTACTGTCGCCTGTTAGCGCGGCCCTCCACAGCCGCGCCGCGCCACGCGTTGCGAGCGGAAAAAATAAATTTTGAATTATCGTTTGGTCTGTTTGCGAAAGCGAGACCATTTTGCCCTCGCTGGGGACAGCGGGACAGACAGCCTGAAAGCGGGACTGTCCCGCCCAAAGTGGGACGTATGGTCACGTTATGTGTAATATTATTACGTGCAATCTTAGCATTGTTGGTGCATCTTCCAGAGTAACATGTTTTATTGGGGCACTTCTGCGCATTAATAAAATTTTGTTTAATATTTTGACTAATATCCATATCAAATCTAATTTGCCTTAGATATTATTCGTAAACAATGTAAATAATTTCTATCTAGTAGAAAAAAATACTTATAAGATTTAGATACTTATATAGGTAATTTTTTGTTAACATTACGTAAGAATCATAGATTAATGATAAGTCAGAGCGCGCGATGACCTATTATTAATCTATGCGTAAGAATATTTACCTATAGTTTTATTTCACTTTGGATCGCTTAAGAAATTTTTATTAATTTTTTCATGAAAGCGCCTCGCCATCTTGCGGATTCATGGTGAACTTTTTTGAAATAACAAAACAAATAATGCTTCAAGTACCTACTAGTTATAAAGATGGCAGAGATCTTATAAATCTCTTAAATATCTTTTATGAAACAAGATTGCTCATTTTACTATCGAAGTCTCGATTGAAGCACTAGTAGGTACCTATTTAGTCAAATATTTCGTTAAATATTTTTGATAACAGGGCACATAGTAACGTTATTAAAATAGTATTATAATTCTCCCCGATCGAAAATTATAATAGATGTCGCTAGTCACGGGCTACTAAACCTAGTAGTTACTTTACTAGAAAAATCAGTAAAACAATGGAAAATTTATATTATATAATTATTTGTTTATACATTGTGTAGTTGCGGGTTGCGGTGTAAAAGATTCCACTACTCCATATCATCACGTGGATGTCGTACAATGCGACAGAGGGAAAATGAAATACTTAGGAGATGGACACCATCTTTCTGATAACAACTAATAAAAATAATAAAACAAAAGATCTATTGCAAATATAATAATGAAATAACCTATGATGGAGGCAGGGGCGTAGCTACCGCCGTATCAGCCATGAAGCTAATACAAAGGGGAGACGGCATAAGCAACTGTGCACTGTGATTCTAAGTAGGTCCTGACGTCATCATAGTGGGCGTGGCTTTAGTTAGTATACTGCATGCATAGAATTATTACGCATAGAAATGCAGTCCAGTACAAAACACGAGCGTTAAAATGATGC
The DNA here is from genome assembly GCA_033319125.1 of Parnassius glacialis. Classification (NCBI taxonomy): domain Eukaryota; kingdom Metazoa; phylum Arthropoda; class Insecta; order Lepidoptera; family Papilionidae; genus Parnassius; species Parnassius glacialis. The sequence continues at coordinate 31,635,475 of JAVANC010000025.1, forward strand.
AAAGTCATTATGTTAGTGGACGCGAGTCGAATGTGCCTACGCTCGTCATACGCACACATACACGACATTCAGTGATACCAGTTTCTGGCGTTTGCAATCAAATTGTGGAAATCACTATTTTTTTGATTAATTTTAAAAAATCGATATAATAAAGATTACGTACGAAGATTATTTAATAGAAGTATTTTATGAGAATATAAAATGGAATAAAATAAACACGATAATGATGTTACTAATGTAACTTTATTATACATATATTAATGGTAAAAAATGCAGACGTAATAAAATTTAAGAATATTATTAAACACAATTAATTTGCTCGAGTACAATAAGCACATCGTGTAATGTTTAATTTTAACCGACTTCAAAAAGGGATGAGGTTATTAATTCGGTGTATTATTTAATGTTTTTTACCTCAGAATTCTACAATTTCTAAACCGATTTAAATTTTTTTATTTGAAAGGATATACACACAGATTGATCCAATACACATGCTGAAATTTTAACGGTTGTTTTCCCGAAGTAAAATGATTTTGCCTTAGTAGTACAATAGATTTATTAAAATAAAATTATTAGGATGTAAAAATGGCAGATTTACAATCGAGAAAAACAAAACTCGAATGCGATCTCAAACCAATAGCAATATCTCGCATGTAGGTCGGGCGTACAGGCTAGCTTATACCGAATTACTATAATAAAGTCTGAAAAAAAATTCGCTGGACGTAATGTAGTGTTACGTCTATCGCACGTGCTACCGCGCGCTTCCTACACGCCACTAATAAATGTTCATAACATGAACTCTCAAGCGTAGTGATACGACATAAACTAGTTTGGACGCCGGAATAGCTTGTGAGGTATTACTATTGTAAAAATGCCCTTTTTTAATTGTAATATTTTTTAATTTAATAAATTGACTCTACTATCGAGACAGTATAATTTGGCTGCGGGACAACAACCACTAAAATTTCAGCATGTATATACGAATTGATCAAGCTTAGAAATCAGTGTACATACATATTGATAACCTTTCTTTTTGGGAGTCGGTTAAAATAGGCTATGTTTGGGTCTAACGTAACATCTGTTTAATGTTAGGGTGTAAAGTGACATCCGGTTAGTAAAAGCGTTCTTATTAATAATCTCATGATGTTGTAAATAAAAAAGTTTTTATTCTATACTCTAAAACGTAACCTTAGTCAATAAATAAAGCAATCAAAATAAAATAGTTGCGTTAAAATGGCGTCGACGAATCACGATTAGCTGATCACTCCGTATTAGTTTTAAATAGGCACCCATGGTTAATACAATGTTAACACTTAGAGAAGTAGGTATCTATATATAAACATTTGACTTTTATACAGAGCGTGGCGATTAAACGTTTTAAACACAAATAGAAAATAAATATTTTTAAAAGAAAATTGTGATTTTTTCCCCACAACTAGCAACATTTGTATTATGAGAGCTTAGGTAAGTATTTTTTTAGTTTTACGTACTTATAATGAATTAAATGTATAAAATTATATGTGAAATGTAATACCATCACTTCTTTTATGTTTATCATCACCGTTGTGACAATATTTTACAACACAAACGGTAATTTTTACAATTTTTCGCGAGCTCTTCTCCGTAAGACGTGACGTTTCACACTGACGCGTCGCTGAGTCAACTTACGCGGTTTCGCGTTAGTTTGACTTGCTTCACTTTCGGTGCGCGTACTAGTATTCTATGCGTAATCATTCTATGACTGCATGGGCATGCAAATTAGAACATTATTTTACGAAGAAAATGATACTTTTTATGTGCTTCCGTCTACATCCTGCAGCGCTAGGCTAGACTTATTTTACTTATTTTAATCTCGCTAGAGGGCACTTATGTATTAAGTATATGCATACGCAATAATCCACGCGCACTACGCAGTTAGTAGCGGTCACTGGTTACGCTTAAATTGTTATTAATATTTATTGAACATTATTTATTTTTAGAAAATGCCATTTTATCTGTTTTCAGACAATGAAAAACTGCTAAAATATTATTAGAATACGAAGGGTAATTTCGCCACAATGAGTAAGGTTGTAATAGCTGAGGTGAACAATTGGGCAATCCCGAAATCTTAAGACCCCGGATCGCGTCCAGTACACGTGTTTAGTTTGCCCTATTTTCCAAGTTCCTTCTTTTGTAAGCGCAGTCTGTTATGCAAAGCACGGCACTAAAGAAAATTAAATTTGAATCGCGCATCTATCTCTAGTATATATACAGATCTATGGTATACTGTCAGCATTCGTCCTGTGCGCTTATGTTTTGAAAAAATCGCAAATCGATGTATTTTCGTAGTATTAAGAAGAAAAGGATGAAGTGTTGTGTTTTATTGTGTAAAAACTACTCAGATAGACGCTCTGATGTTATGGATGGCATCACATTACATTTGTAAATAATTTTACACCTAATTTATTAAAATAGTTCTAGAAAAATCTCTTTGCGTCGGCTTTCAAATATAATTAAATATATTCGACACTAAATGGCGACACTTTGTGTCATGTGAACTAAAAATATAAAGGTCCGTAGAGCTCAGTATTGGTAAAATAATCATACGAAGGTGCTGAAATTTGTTTTGCATTCAGATATAAAGAAATTTTAATCGCAAAATATTATAATCATTATGTGAACTGGCCGTATTCTATCGTCAAGTAAACCTCAAAGATAACAAAAAGACAGTGCCGTAATTAGAATTCAATTATTTTATTCAGTAATCCAACTTTTAATATTAAAATGAAGGAAATTGTACTGATTTTTACGATGTTTAAGTTATATTTAAGTGACATTCTATATGCAAAGAATCACTTAAATACAATTTAATGTTCTTAGATTGGCATTCAAAAAGTGCATTCGGATGCCAAATTTGGAATAAAATATTTATATTTTAATTGATTTGTAAATAAAATTATATTAATTAATAATAAAATAATATTAATTTGTCTATTATTTGTTCTCCCTCTGAGATATTAAGTAGTATAACCCATACATAAATAATAGTCCAGCCGTTTCTGCGTGAAAAAATTACACAAACACAGTACATACTTAGTGTGGAATAAGCTCAAGGAGACAGAAAGAACACACAAAATTTTGCCTTTATAATATTAGTGAAATAAGTAGGATATTTAGTTCCAAATTAAATATTATCCTACTTAATATTGAACATAGAATATTTAGTTTCAAAGAGTCTTTATTTTATGGATAAAATAAATATTTTTTGAAGGTTGACTTTAACGAAATGATAAACATATTTAAATTGTATTTAAGAGATTCTTTGGATATAGAATGTCACTTAAATATAACTTAAACATTTCGTAAAAATCAGCCAAGTACAATTTCCTTCATTTTAATAGTGAATGTTGGGTTACTGGGTAAAATAATTGAATTCTAATTGCGGTCCTGTCTTTTTGTTATTTTTTATGAGGTTTACTTGACGATAGATGGCGGCCTGTTCCCAAAATTATTATGAAAACTATAAAAATATTATTTTGGCGATTAAAATTTCTTTATTTGAATGGATTTGCTTCATGAGATAGACGCTCCGATGCTATGGAATGCATCACATTTCATTTGTAAGTAATTTTACACCTAATTTATTAAAATAGTCCTAGAAAAATCTTGCGTTGGCTTTCAAATATAATTAAATATATTCCACACTAGATGGCGACACTTTGTGTCCTGTGAACTAAAAATATAAAGGTACGTAAAGCTCAGTAATGATAAAATAATCATACGAAGGTGCTGAAATTTGTTTTGCATTCAGGCATAAAGAAATTTTAATCGCCAAAATATTATTTTTTAGTTTATAACATTTTGTGGACATGCCGCCATCTACCGTCAAGGTAGCTAAGCTACATTGCAACATCGATATGGAAAGATTGGAGTAGTTTTACTATTTATCGGTAGATATAGATAGCGTAAAGTGGGCGGGACTTTGCATCCCCTCGCCCCGCAAATTGACAGGCGTTGTTTTATAGTGAAATTTAATTACAACGTCTCCTCTTTGTATTTGCTTCATGGTATCAGCCGTATCAATGATACGGAGCCCCCGGGCTACAGAGGCCCCGAACGTATGTAAGCAAAAATTCTAAGGACTTCTATGGGACAGGATGTTGGTTTGAATTGTTTGGTTAGCTTAGTTCCTAGGAGTATTAGTTGTAAGTAATAACTTATAATCAATATATAATTATTTTACATAATTCAATGCGAGAGTTTTTGTTCCTTTTGTGAAAAATCTATACCCTTTATTTGGGCCCCCCCGATAAATTTTGATACAGGGCCCCTCTAAGGCACGCTACTCCACTGGATGGAGGCCTAAAGTCGGCAGTAATATTTGATGGGATGTAATGATGATGAAGATGAACTTACGTTTGCGCCGTGCAGCACACAGTGCTCTTACCCCTAACTCTCGAACTTCACTCTATCCACGATCTTATTAGCATAAGTGTTACAAGCAGTAAGCTCACTTTTCACGCCGAAGTAATAGAAATTACAGGGATGCACGAGATAGTGCACATTCATGTAATCCTGTACTGCGCAGGTGACTAGTCGCCATGACCGAAATTCGGTTTGACGGATAATATATTTCTTAAATCTTGATCTATATAGAGTAAACGATCTAATGATTGGCACTTTAAGGTGACTTCTACTTGTAACTGCTTAATTTTTTTTTATAATATAGGTTGACAAACGAGCACATAGTCCACCTGATGGTAAGTAGCTGCTGTGGCCCATAGACCGTTGCCACCCGTGAGGACTAAGAAGGAATGCCTCGTTTCCAGTAAAAAGGGTCTCCGGTTCTCTACACTCACCATACGAAACACAGCAGTGTTAAGCTGCTATTTGACGCTGGTATTCTGTGAGAGCGTGGTGCTTCCCCGGTCGAGCCGACCCATTCGTGCTACAACTATACTATTAATATATCTGCAGCATGGCTCTACCACGTACAAATTAATTCTTGTATAAACAAAATTGTAATATTTTTGATTCGTTGATAAGATTTTAGTTCACACAATCATATAGAATAAAATTACGCATTAATTACCAGAAGAAATGTTTAATTATTTTAAAAATCTAATAAAACTTTTTTCTACAGAATGTTACAACTATTGACACTTTAGCAAAGTGAATGGCACTATAAAGTATAATCATTGACATTATTGGAAGTCTTAAAAAGTTTAACCCAGATCTTTCTAAACTCCATCCTATTGTCATTAGACTTAATTTTTAACAAATCTTCTTCAATATTATTCTTAGATCTGCATCTGAAAGTGGTTTGCATGGTGTATCATGTTTCTTTCCTTCTTCGGATACATTTTGTGATGTGCCTTTATTAGTAAAACATTTCGTGTCTTCTCGATATTTTGTAGAAATAGACCATTATGTCGGTTATTCCTGTTCCATGATCTATCTAATCGAATCTATTTTCTTTATAAATTCTCGGTTTTTAGTAAAAACTTGCTGTTAACTGAATATTTTGTACCTACATAAAGTCTGCAGTCTCTGTTTGTCATATTACGTAGTTGGATGGTTATCTAAAGTCACTTTACTTCTACTTTGTACGTGGTAGAGCCATGCTGCAGCTATATTAATAGTATAGTTGTAGCACGAATGGGTCGGCTCAACCGGGGTAGGACCACGCTCTCACAGAATACCAGCGTCAAATAGCAGCTTAACACTGCTGTGTTTCGTATGGTGAGTGTAGAGAACCAGAGACCCTTTTTACTGGAAAAGAGGCATTCCATCTTAGTCCTCACGGGTGACAACACATCTGCATTTTGATTCGCAAACGAAGATAGATGTAGATGTCTATGGGCCACAGCAACCACTTACCATCAGGTGGACTGTGTGCTCGTTTGTCACCCTATCCTATATAAACAAAAAAAAGCTTTAAATTTTTTTCTTTGGTAATCCTTTCAACTTTTTCTAAATTTGTGGTATAATATAATGGCAGAGTTTTTGGATTTGTTCGTCTTGTATTGTTTGTTAGTTTGTTTCTATATTTAGCTGAGTGATTCAATTTTGCTTTTTCCATTTTTGCCCAATTTTTGAAGTTATACTTCTTTTGGGGCGTATGTGAAAAGTGATGAGATTGATTTTTTTACGCGCGCACACACTGACATCTGAAAGCGACAACTTCAGTGGGTAATTGTCTCTCAAGTTTTCGTGAGAACTGATAACTATATCTAAAGTAGTTATTCAAATTTAATATATGAATCTACAACACGTGTTTTGTTTATATGATTGTTGAGTATGTAAGCCATATTGTAGGCTTATGAAAAAACTAAGATCTGACTGTTGTGTTGTCATTCAATAAGATGTATAATTTTCATTATAATTCACACACACACACACAAACACTCACGCCTGTCACCCAGAGGGGTAAGCAGAGACTACGGACTTCCATTTGGCGCGATCCTGACACACCTCTCTCGCCTCCTTTACATCCATATATCTACGCATACACCCTCGTCGGTTAAGGGTACTCCTAATCTGGCACATTTTTTATGTATCGCCGATTTGCTCGATAAGCCTTCGTCTAGGGCGTCCCTTCCCAACCCCGCCGTTCACTTCTGCAACATAAATTTGCTTTGTCACTCTTTCCTCGTTCATTCTTTCTCCATGACCAAACCACCGAAGCATTCCTTTCTTAATCCTTGTCACAACGTCATCTTGTAAACCACACTTTTCTCTTATCACACTATTTCTCACCCTGTCATTCAGATTCAGCCCTAGCATACTCCTTAAGGACCGCATTTCTACAGCATTTATTCTACTCTCATGCTTCTTCTGCCAGACCCAACTTTCACTACCATACATTAAAGTAGGAACTAACACAGCATAATGAATTGCCATACGTGCCTTCTTTGACACATTCTGACTCCTCATAATAACGTGTAGAGCATCTTTCACTCTATTTCCTGCGTTCACTCGTCGTTCTATATACTTATCATATATACCATCCCTGCTAAATAAACATCCCAAATATACAAACTCATCCACTTGCTTAATCAACTCCCCTTCTATTCTTATTTCACATAACGTTTTACTTTCTTCTCTTTCAAAAACCATCACTTTCGGCTTACTTGCGTTCACTTTCATACCCCTTTCTTTCAATGACCAGTTCCTTAAAGTAACCATCATTTGCAACTCGACCGCTGACGATGCAAATATGACTTGATCATCGGCGTACAAAAAGTATTTGACGGTTAACTCACCCATTCTCAACCCACATTCTTCAACTTTCAAAGTTTGCAAACAACTGTCCATAAATAGGTTAAACAGCCACGGGGAAGCCACACATCCCTGTCTGACACCTTTATGAATGCCAAACCAGTCCGAGTATACCCCGTTGATCCCGGCACAAGCACTAGAGTCCCTATAAAGAGACCTTAATACCTGTATCAAGCCAGCGCTCAACACAAATGGTTTCAGTGTTTGCCATAACACATTCCTGTCCGCTCTATCATAAGCCTTTTCCAAGTCCATGAACGCACAAAAAACTTTCAAGGTTTTTGGCCAAAAACTTCTCCGCAATCATGCGCATGGAAAAGACTTGATGCGTACACTCGATCCCCTTTCTAAATCCAGCTTGCACATCCCAAATTTTTCCATCAGTTTCTTCCATAACTCTTTCAATTAACACCTTAGCATACAGTTTACCCACAATGCTAAGCAAGCTGATACCACGATAGTTTTTACAGTCCTGCTGCGAGCCCCTTCCCTTATATATTGGGACTATAACGGCTTTGCACCAGTCTTCCGGTACCTGCTTCAGTTCCCAACATAAATTAAACAAGGTGCACAGCAGGCCTGTAACCACACCCTCTCCAGCCCTTAGCATTTCGAGTGATATTCTATCATATCCGGCTGCCTTACCTGCTTTCATGCTTTTCATTGCTTTCATTATTTCATCTACACTTATCTCCCTACCTCTCTCCACTTCTTCCGTAATTTTCTATTTCACTTACTTCAGATGACTCTTCACTCTTAAACACGCTTTCAAAGTATTCCTTTCATCTCTTTAAATTAGGAACTTCATCATTCCGCATGCAGCCATTCTCGACTCGTATAGCATTCATTCTAGACTGTTTTGAATTTGTCCTGACAGTTTTTACGAGCTTCCAGAACATTTTAATATTTTTCTGGAAGTAATCAGATATCCTTCTATCATTCTTATCTATCCTTGCTTGCTTTTTCCTTTCAACAACTTCTTTTACTCTCTTAACGTATATATATAACGTACTCGCCGGCTCGAACCGGGGTGGTACCACGACCTCACAGAAAACCAGCGTGAAGTAGAGGTTTACCTCTGCGTTTCGCTTGGTGAGTGCAGGTGGCCGGAGGCCCTTATTACTGGAAATGAGGCATTCCATCTTAGTCCTCACGGGTGACAACGCATCTGCATTTTGATTTGTAATGGAGGATAGATGTAGATGTCTATGGGCCGCAGCGGCCATTTACCATCAGGTGGACTGTGTGCTCGTTTGTCACTCATATCCTATAAAAAAAAAACTCTAAAACGTGTAAAACGTCTAAATTCTGCCTTTTTTTTCTTTCAATCTCATTATTCATACCGCCAGAATTACCAACTTTCGTTTCTAGTAAATCTAGCCATGCTCTCTTCTTTGCTTCAACTTCCATCCGTACCTCATCATCCCACCACAACGTATTACTTTTACTTTCATTCGTTCTCTTACTTACACCACATACTTCGGTAGCTGCATCCACCAAAACTTTCTTAATATTATTCCATACATTTTTCAAGTCTAAATCATTTATAAATAATTCATTGAACCTACTTATATTTTCCCTCAGTCTGCATTTATACTTCACTTTCACACCTTCATCTTGTAACCTCTCTATTCTTATACGCAGTAACGCAGTGGTAGACACAGATGTCCGATGCCGCCAACGTCTGAATAGACCATTAATTCGGCATAAGACCAAGTAATGATCCGTCCCTATATTGGACCCCCGGTAAACCCTTGTATCTACCACTGCGCTCCTCATTCTTTCATCCACAATTATGAAATCTATCATGCTTCTATCATCTCCTCTTTCCCATGTATACATGTGAATCCTCTTATGGCGAAAGAAAGTGTTTGCCACAAAAAGATTCTTTTCCACACATACGGTGAGGAGGTCTTCACCATTCTCATTTATTCTTTCTTCGCCAAACGTTCTTAATATCCTTTCATGACCAGACCTCTTCACCTTAACCCTTCCATTAAAATCTCCTAACATAATAATATTTTCATTTTCCTTGCATTTCATCGACACCAGCCTTACCATGTCCCAAAACTCTCGGATATATTTGGGCTTAGACATATCTGGGGCGTACACCCCTATCACAAACAACTTCTTTAAGCCCACTTTCACTCGTATCCGTATTCGTATCGAATTCGTTCATTCGTTTGATTCGTATCGAAATTATTCGTTTTTATATTTTAAAAAGAGATGTTAAACAACCAGTTCTGTTGGGTCGTGATATAATTACGTCGTTTAATATGAAACTGTGTATTGGTGACTGTGTAACAACTTACAGCATAACGACTTAGTAAACCATCTGTAGGAAATATATTCACAGTTGTTTACTGATGAACTGGGACTTTTAATAAATATAAAGTAGCTTTAAAAATAAATAATGATGCTCAGTTAAAGTTTTTTAAGCCAAGAAGAGTACCTACCAGTAGCTTTAAAACATAAAGTAGAGTTAGTTATAATTGTATAGAAGTTGAATTATTTTTCTATATATTATTTTGAAACTAGATTATATGTTAGATTGCCCTTGCATTACATAAATAATGTGAAATAAGTCTGCCTTGTCTATTTAATTTGTTTGAATTCCAGGTTGATCTTCATTTCCCAAGTAGATCATCTACATATCAGTACAGAGATATTAAGCCTGTACCTAGTCTATCTGCTTATATAGTAGTATATTAGTCAGTGGTGTTCAAGTGACACCAAGAAAGAGGGAAAGATTAAAAACAATTTCTAAATTAAAGAGAAGAATAAAAAATGTACATGTTCAAAAGAAAGTATAGGGTCTAAAATAATTCAACATATATATTAATCAAAGTATATTAGCATTATCTTTCCGCGCACATAAGAAATTTTTTTTTTGCCATATATTAAATGTGGATAGAGAGGAACAGAACAGGAGTAAATATAAAGATTAAAAATCTTAATAAAAACAAATTTTATTGTTTTAAAACGTTACCTCCTCATCATCATCATTCACAAGTCCACTGCTGAACATAGGCCTCCCCCAAGGAATGCCACAAAGCACGGTCCCGAGCCACCTGCATCCATCGACTTCCTGCATGTCTTACCAGGTCGTCACTCCATCTTGTGGGGGGACGCCCTACACTTCGCCTACCGGTACGAGGCTGCCACTCGAGAACCTTTCTTCCCCATCGGTTGTCGGTTCTTCGAACTATATGGCCGGCCCACTGCCACTTCAGCTTACTAATCCGTTGGGCTATGTCGGTTACTCTGGTTCTACTGCGGATATCCTCATTCCTAAGTTTATCACGCAGAGAAACTCCGAGCATAGCCCTCTCCATAGTTTGCTGAGCGACCTTGAGCTTCCTCATACGGCCAGCAGTGAAGGACCACGTCTCAGTTCCGTAAGTCATCACTGGCAACACGCACTGGTTATACAATTTTGTTTTAAGGTTTTGAGGTATTTCTGACGAGAAGATGTGTAGTAGCTTCCCGAACGCTGCCCAGCCGAGTTGAATCCGTCGATTGACCTCTCGGTCGAAGTTGGACTTACCTAGTCGGACTATTTGTCCTAGGTAAACATAATCGTCAACAACTTCGAGCTTAGTGCTCCCAACAACTACTGGCATAGGTGTGACATGGACATTAAACATAATCTTTATTTTGTCCATGTTCATCTTAAGACCTATCCGTTGGGAGACACTATTGAGGCCATTGAGCATAGTGCTTAGTTCCTCCAGCGATTCTGCCATGAGGACTATATCGTCGGCAAATCGAAGGTGAGTGATGTACTCGCCATTGATGTTAATTCTGTATCCTTTCCAGTCCAGAAGCATGAAAACGTCTTCCAATGCAGCGGTGAAGAGTTTCGGGGATATAACGTCACCCTGTCTTACACCTCTCTGCAATTGGATAGGTTTCATACTCTGGTTCTGTACTCGGATAGCTATCGTAGCTCTACTGTACAAACACTTCAGCACTTCGATATACCGACAGTCAACTTGGCACCGTTGAAGGGACTGCAGCACCGCCCAAATTTCGACGGAATCAAAGGCTTTCTCATAGTCCACATACGCCAGACATAGTGGCAAATTGTACTCTTCGGACTTCTGTACAATTTGCCGTAGGGTATGTATGTGGTCTATGGTGCTAAAGCCCTTTTGGAAACCGGCTTGTTCGGGAGGCTGGAAGTCGTCAAGTCTGCGCGCGAGACGATTCGTAATGACTCTCGAAAACAGCACGTAGACGCGGCTCAGAAGGGAAATCGGTCTGTAGTTCTTCAAGAGAGCGTTGTCACCTTTCTTGAAGAACAAGACCACCGCACTTCTGCTCCACGCCTCCGGTGTAATGCCACCATGGAGGACGGAATTAAAGAGCTTCTGAAGGACTTCAAGTACCGGTCTTCCATCCGCTTTCAGAAGCTCCGCTGTAATTCCATCCTCGCCTGGGGCCTTGCCGTTTTTAAGGTGCTGGAGAGCCATTCTAATCTCGCTCAGACTGACGTCCGGGATATCGTTACCTACACACTAGGATTTTCTCATGTATCGCGACAGCAGTTTACATACGTATATTTCACAAGTACAAACATCCAGACCCAGAACATTTATTTGTAGGCCATACAAAGACTTGTTCCGTGCGGGATTCGTACCCGCGGCTCTGAGCGTCGCAACACAATGCTAAGTCACTGCACCACTTAATCGTCGAACTTTCAGGCTTCCTATCTTGTTCTCAGTTTGTATTTCATACGTGAAACCTTTTGGCGGTTTACTAAAGCAAGGGCCGAACGTTCAGTTGCAGTTTCGTGGGCTGCAAGGACTTTATCCGTACGAAACAGTAATTACATACAGGGTTATTTTTCAAAGAGTAGCCAAATTTTTAGGTTAAGTTCAAATATATGAATAATGATATACCGTTACTGCAGTTTTTGAAAATACGAGTGAATAAGGCTTCTACTTTTATTTGAAATTATCCCAAATTGAATGAAAATTGTGGGCAACAACGTTTTTGCCTACCGATCGACCCTTACGAATGTGCGCGTGCGCAGTAAAATCAGTTAAAATAATGCATTGTCACGCATTTTTAATTTAAAAGATAAAAAGGACAGAATGTTTGAGATTTTTTCTTCACCATTTGCATATATAATTTATACTGAACCTTCTCTGCAAATTTGGTCGGTTATTGCAAAATGACGAGTGATGATGATGAGGTAGGTATAAAGGTGAGCTATATATTAGATACCCTGTTTTAAGTGTTTTTTTCTTAAAATGAGAGTGATATATGAGCACACAGTCTACCTGATGGTAAGTTGTCATAGCTGCGTTGTCACCCCTGAGGACTAGATGAAATGCCTCGTTTCCAGTAAAAACGGTCTCCGGTTTTCTACACTCGCCATACGAAACACAGCAGCATTAAGCTTTTATTATGGTATTCTGGGAGACAGTGGTGCTTCCCCGGTCGATCCATTGCTGCAGCTTAGCAGGGTCGGACTGCTATTTTACGCCAATATTCTGCGAGAGCGTGGTCCTTTCCCGGTTGAACAGACTCATTCGTGCTACAGCTATAATATAGCTGCAGCGTGGCTCTGCCATGTAAACACGTGATGCAGTCGAAGATAGTAAAGCGTGCTGACTTTTTTTTCACGGGGAGATGTCTACGCATATCCGCCTCACATTCATGGCCACACGGCCACGGCTTTCGCACACAACCACGGTACCACCAAAAGCCGACCGTCCCTCCTCGTGAAAGGATAACTCTTCCCCGTTCAAAGCGCGCTGACTTGGCTAATTAAACACACACTTGCTTAAGTAGTGTAATAATAAAGTCACCTGAAGATATCCACGGCTTAAAATTGTTATTATTAAGTGGCCTATGAGATGATTTTATCTGTTGATAGCCGACTTCCAAATAAGAAGGTCCCCAATTCCACAGTATATTCCATTTTTTGTGTGTACGTTATATCTATTACGTCAATTGTGAATCAATAATTATGTAAAGAAAAAATTCCATATTTTATGAAGTTCAGAATGGAACATAGCGCACTGAATTCCAACGCAAAATAGCGGCTTAACGCTGCTATGTTTCGTATGGTGAATGTAGAGAACCGGAGACCCTTTTTACTGGAAACGAGGCATTCCATCTTAGCCCTCACGGGTGACACGCATCTGCATTTTCATTCGTAATCGAAGATGTAGATGTCTATGGGCCACAGCAACCACTTACCATCGGGTGCACTGTGTGCTCGTTTGTCACCCTAATGACCCACACTAATCAACCTCATGATCACGTGGGGGACTAAGTCCCTCCCGTGACCATGGGTTGCTGTAAAGCACCCGAAACGTCGGGAATTAAAATAGTAAATTAAACGCGATAAAATCCGTAAAAAATAGTTTTATTCAATGTGTAGTGTTCGCGGAAATATAAGAAATCATTAGTATTTTGACAATTTGAGCTTGTGTATGTATAGTCTAATTTTTGCCCCTATTGTGTAAATTAAGGTTACCTTTATAAAGGCAAAAATTAGACTTTTACTAATAATATTAAAGGTAATTTCAAAAATTTTAAAAGCATTAAATTATTTCTACCCATGTAATAACTTTTGAAGTCCAAGCATACTACTTCTTTATAATTTATAATGTGTCTTAGCAATTAGCAATTGAAATAATTTTATTCTATTTAGTTTTTTGATGGCGGCTTTTACATTTCAGTAAAAAAATAATTTTGTAAAAAAAAACTTATACACCAAATAAAATATCGAGTCTTGCGGCTTTGTAAGTAAAAGTGAAACCATGCTTACAATGCAATTAGTCATGGTGTCGTTAGCATCGCTTGAGGCAGACATCTTTAATTTAGCCGTATAATATCTTTTTTTCTGTACGGAGTTAGGCTATTAACTAATTAAATGTTATTCTTGACTTTCACAATTAAATAATGTTGAAAGCAAGTTTTGCACACTTTAGTTCCGTCCTCAAATACTTTTTTTTAAATACATTTTATTATATGCCAAGGAAAGATTAACGTAGCAAAAAATATTGTAAAAATTTTGAGAAAAGGCAAACTTCCAGGCGAACTGAAAAATATGCCTATGGTCTATACTCAACAGTGGACTTTTGATACGCTGTATATAGTGGATCATTATCATTACAGTCCTTCACAAGTCCACTGCTGGCATAGGCCTCCCGCAAGGATTGCCACAAAGTACGGTCCCGAGCTACCTGCATCCATCGACTTCCTGCATGCTATACCAGGCCTGCCCATTGCCACTTCAGCTTACTAATTTATTGGGCTATGTTGTTCACTTTGGTTCTACTGCAGATATCCTCATTTCTAAGTTTATCACGCAGAGAAACCCTGAGCACAGCCCCCTCCATAGCTCACTGAGCGATCTTGAGCTATCTCATATGGCCAGCAGTGAAGGACAACGTCCCAGATCCATAAGTCATCACTGGCAACACGCACTGGTTATACAATCTTGTTTTCAAGTTTTGAGGTATACTCGATGAGAAAATGTGTCGTAATCTCCCGAAGGCTGTCCAGCAAAGTTGAATCCATCGATTGACCTGTCGGTCAAAGTTGGACTTACCTAGTCGGATTATTTGTCTCAGGTAAACGTACTCGTTAATAATTTCAAGGTTAGTGCTCCCAACAACTACCGTCATAGGTGTGACGTGGACGTTACACATGATCTTTGTTTTGTCCATGTTCATCTTAAGACATATCCGTTGGGAGACACTATTGGGGTCATTGAGCATAGTGATTAGGTCTTCCAGCGATTCTGCCATAAGGACAAAATATAATAGAAAATTGTAAAATAATATCTTAAAACATATTTTTATTTTGGGTACTTCCCATACAAGTAAATGGTAATTTTTTTTACCCGTCTATTCCATCATCTGGGGTACACTGAGGGTGTGAAACATCATCTTTTCGATTCAGGGATCCGTATGCGAAATATTTAGCTTTAAACTGATATTTTTCTTTAGAGTCATGTGTGCGCGAACTCACTTATTATGCTCATTATCAAGAAAGCCCACATATTATTGTGACGGGCAACTTACGGAAGCCTACCTCTGCACTATGCGCGGCCCGATACGCACTTGTCCAGTTATATTAACTTAGTATGATGTACTTCTGAAAGAAAGAGATCATCATAAAGAGTCCCTCTTTGGTAATGGGTAGTTTATCGTTATTTATTATTAAAAAAAAATGTTACTTCCACACTACCATTTCATCCTGTATGGTGGAGCGGTTTACACACATAAATTATACAAGAACAAACATTCAGACCCGGAACAATTATTTATAGGTCATATTACAAACACTTGTTCCGTGCGGGATTCGAATCCGCGGCCCTTAGCGCTGCAACTTATCGCTAAGACACTGCGTCATAGAGCCGTGAAAATGATACCGAACATAGGGGAGAAAGTAAAAAATAGTTTGATAAAGTATTACAGCTTTCAAGCACACTATAAACTTTGACATGTTATTTAATATAAATGTAAAAGAAAACAACAAACGTAGCGCAAATATAACCTGTGAATTAAGATGCTCAATCGAAAAGCAAAAAATCGTCGTATATATTAATAAATAAATAAATAAACAATCGGTAATGTGAGAGCGCTATCATGCTTCTCTGTAGTATATATAATATAGAGATGATACGTTCCAGAAATACAACGGTCTACGTTGTATGGGTGGGATAACCTTAAAAACTTATTCATTAATTCATTCATTCATTACATAGACCTTTTTCATAGATTCCTTCACAGGGGGCATATTGCCGCATGGCAAAAGTGTAAAGATGCTATAGTGTAAGATGCAAAAGTGTAAGATCTGTTGCTGACCATCTACTATTATTTCCCTCTATCATCTTTTACACCACCCACGAGATGATATTTTTTACTACTTTTTAACAGTGGTAGAGCCACGCGGCAGCTTTTGCTGTCGCACGGATGGGCCAGCTCGAACCGGGGTGGTACCACGACCTCACAGAATACCAGCGTGAAGTAGAGGTTTACCTCTGCGTTTCGCTTGGTGAGTGCAGGTGGCCGGAGGCCCTTATTACTGGAAATGAGGCATTCCATCTTAGTCCTCACGGGTGACAACGCATCTGCATTTTGATTCGCAAACGAGGATAGTTGTAGATGTCTATGGGCCGCAGCAACCACTTACCATCAGGTGGACTGTGTGCTCGTATGTCACCATTATCCTATAAAAAAATGATATAGGTTAGTAGATTCTCTTACGCCTCCACTAAATGGTGGGATGCCTACAAGGTGGTATTCTTCCCCGGTTGAACCAACCCATTTGTGCTGCAACTATAACACATCTGCAGTGTGGTTTTACCACGTATAAAACTTAGTGCTCTGTTACGACAAAGCCTCCCTTCTTTGGAGACGACTTATGATCAGCCTCCTGGTGATAAACCTTTATCTAGTGTTCAAAAATTAAAAAAAAGTGTATTTTTATTTCATTTAACGAATTGTTGTGCATAATGTAACGAATTGTATTTCTCGCCAACTTCGGCTAATTTCGCATTCAAAATCAAAAGCCTGTTAGTTAATACGCATTCAGATACTCGGTCTATACTGAAATGTATTCGTAAAAAAGATTATAACCCATTATGGTGGTAATAGTAACTCTATAGATAAACCTGTCACACTCGGCCGAACGACAGTAATCTAGAGTCCAGCATTGCACACTATCTAAGAAACTTTCGTGCTGTGTGTACGTCTCTTGACGATAGATACGTATTTTTTTTATAGTGATTTCATACAAAGACATTTAGATTTTACTTGGGTATTTATTTAATAGTGTTTATTAAGTGCTTTAGAATGCAGATCACCGATGCGTTTTGTTTTGCGTTGCTAACTGTGAGTATATATTTTTTTTATAATACAAGTGCTATTTAATAAGGATAATTAACAAAATTTAAATAATATTGTTATTTAACGAATTAATTTTAAATTAACAATTATGTTCTTTTTACGGATTCCGTACCTCAATATAAAAAAAAAAAAACTCTTAAAGGATCACTTTGTAGTCCGCATTCCCGTCCGTCTATCAAGACCAGTTTTTTCATGAATCGGTAGAGGTATCAAATGTAAATTGATATATTTTTTCTTCTGTTTATTTAATGATAATTTTAAAATATTTAAATAGATATTTTACAGTATGACCATAAGGTATACAACTTTACCGTATACCCATAATAAGGCCAATGGTCCTTTAGAGGTGTGAAAAATTCAAGCTTCACACCTCTAAGAGACTATATGTTTAAGCGTAAGTCAACACAAGGTCAACGTAATTAAAAGCCATTTATGTGAGATATTTTGAAAACTCATCGAAACCTATAGGGTACTACCCTTGAACTATAATAATGAAATCTTTGGCAAGTAGTAAGGTCTCGCAGCACAAGTAAGGGACAAACCCGAAAAACGTAAATTAGCATTTTTAGTTATATAACATACACACATAATTAAAAAAAATTGCCGTTACAAACTTACTTTTACAGTTCTACAGTATAGCACAGACCGTGATGTAGACCAACCTATGGGAGAAAGCTTTTCCACTACAAAGTTAAGTTTGTCCTTCAATCCGACTTACCATTTCGTTAGAACAAAGTTCGGCGCGTATTTTATCTATAATTTATGAATTGTATCAAAGAGGATATACTTCAATATCCTAAATAACAAAGAATAATCATTTAAAAAAGTTCAGCCGTGTCCGAGAAATCGGCAAACACAGGTAAAAAACATACGTGTCGAGTATATCACCTCCTGTGTATAAGGGCGTAAGAATGTCTACAACCCCATAAAGACATCCCATGGCTCGCATGGATGTTAACATCAATGGATTGTAATAAAAAAGTACTTTTATTACGAGTATAAAACTAGCTGTCCCTCGCGACTTCGCCCGCGCGTAATTTATTACGATTGGATTTCATGGGTTTTTAATTTTTTGAGCGGAACCCTAATTCTTTTTATAAAATAAAAGTAGCCTAAGTTACTTCTCATAATATCAGCTATCTGCCAATGAAAGTCCGGTCAAAATCGGTCC
The DNA here is from genome assembly GCA_033319125.1 of Parnassius glacialis. Lineage (NCBI taxonomy): Eukaryota > Metazoa > Arthropoda > Insecta > Lepidoptera > Papilionidae > Parnassius > Parnassius glacialis. Next base: position 31,653,784 of record JAVANC010000025.1, read on the forward strand.
AGCCGTTTCGGAGATTAGCCGGAACTAACAGACAGACAAAAATTTTAAAAATCGTGTTTTTGTTATAAATAACGTATATACTTTCATATGCATATAGAAAAAAGTTGTTATTACGACATTACAAACAGACACTTCAATTTTATTTATTTGTATAGATAAGGGTACACGATCACACAGTCCACCTGATGGTAAGATAATGCTGTGGCCCATGACACCTACATCTATCCTCAATTAAGAGTCAAACTGCAGATACTTTGCTCTGAGGACCAACATTGAATGCCTCGTTTCCAGTAAAAAGATTATTCGATTCTCTACACTCACCATACGAAACACAGTTGTATTCTGCTATTTAACGCTGGCATTCTGTGATCCTTCCCCGGTCGAGCCGACCCATTCGTACTACAACCAAAATAAAATTGCAGCATGTATGTAACACGTAGAGAATGTTTCTTACTTCTTTCTTTCTTGCCAAAATAATATTTATCAAAAAATCATTCGGATTGACGAGTTTAAAAATATCATTTTTTTAATTGACAGAAAATATAGTACCAACAAAAAGTTGTATAAAGGTATAAATAAAATACTTGTAGCGCAATATTTACGAAGAAATATCTGAAAGTAAATCCACGAGTGAATTAAACCTTTAATAAACTTAAACGTAGGTCACTCAATAAGTTTTGAGATACAGAAAAAGTATTCTAGATACTATTAATATATATTTTACATCTTTTCAAAATATTCTCCATCATGTTCTATACAAAGTTCCATTCGCCTAAACCAACTCTTAGCCCAAATCATAGCGCGCTAATGTTCACGGTTAAGATCCGTCGTTTGAAATGAAAAGCGCGGGAAGCGTTTCAGGAAAATTAATAGAACTTCGTTTTTTTTAAATATTGAGCTTAAAGAGGCTTATGGAGTTCTATTCTATTTTTAAATAAATTTGCTTTTTAGAAACATATGGCACGGGTGCGTTCCATTTTTAAATTTTGAGCATCTCAAAACTTATTGAGTGACCTACGTAACATAGTTTCAAATATCTAATAATAAAAACCGGACAAGAGCGAGTGACGTAAGAGGCGACAGAGGAAAATTGAAACAGAAGATGGGCAGCAGCATCTTCCTGATTCTAACCGAAAATAATAAAATAATTGCGTTTTCCAAGCCGCCTACCAATCGTGGCAATTATGGCAAAATTCCCACTATGGAAATTTTTGGGGGAGGTCTATAACCAGCAGTGAAATTTTAATATGATGTAATGATTATGAAGTGCTTATTCAAATGCTTGCACTATTATACAAACCTATTGTACACAGATATTCTGATTTATCCTTTTCGTTAACCTCTTTCAACCGACTTCAAAAAGGGGGAGGTACTAAATGCGACTGTATTTTTTAATGTGTGTTACCTCCTAACTTTTTTCTCGGTGAGCCGACTTCGATGATTCTTTTTTTTATTTTAAAGCTGGTACCATATAAATTTGATCAAGGCAAACCAGTAGTTTTCGAGTTATCCTTAATAATTTATACTGAAGTCGGTTTTACAAACATTTTTCATTTTTATTTTATTTCCTGCTGCGCTACCTCATAATATGCTCGGACGGCTCCGTGGCGCAGTAGCTTAGCAATGAGTTGCTGCGCTGCAGGCCGTGGATTCGAATCCCGCACGGAACAAGTATTTGTATGGCCTACAAATAATTGTTTCGGGTCTGGATGTTTGTTTTTATTGATATTTGAAATGGGTGTAAAAAAAGCCTGAAATAAATGACTATTATTATTTGTCCTTATGCAATTTGTGTTTGTAAACTGCCTCCACGATACAGGAGAAAATCCTAGTGTGGAGGTAAAGTTTTAAAAAAATATTTATATTTATCTCTGCTTAGCCCAATGGTTAACTAGGTACTATTTTGGTGCATAAAAGTTTAAATAAATAATTGAAATATCCCCTCCATCATTTGCGTACCACTTTAACCAATTAGGGCAAATTCAATGCAAGTATGATGTTTTCCTTCAGTACACCTTCCTACTTTCTTAATTTCCTAATTTGACTCGAATGAATCAAATTTTTTAAATCGATTTCAAAAATTGATGAGGTTCTCATTTGATGACTGCATTTTTTATATGTGTTACCTCAGAATTTTTTTTCTAGGTGAACCGATTTAGATTATTCTTTTTTTTTAAAGTTGGTGCTTCTCATGTGGTCCCATATAAATTTAATCTGATCTGACCAGTAGTTCTCCTTAATAATGCGTATTTAATTAACTTCGATTTTATTGATGATTTTCTCATTTTATTTTCATTGAAGTCGTTTTTAATTTTACCACTCATGGCCTTTCTGTATCTGTGGTTTGAAACAAATCCAACTTCATAATAACCTTCAATTCGTCAATAAATATTTTCATTTAATAAAGTCCACGAGACACTACGAGTATGTGGTAGGAGTTTGACGATATACTCGTAGAGTAATGAATCGCCACCACACGGCCAACCTACCATGTTTATGCACATAGTTAATTTTGTTATACCGTTACAGCCTACTTAAGTCCACTACTGAACATAAGCCTCCCCCATAGATTGCCTCATAGTAGGGATATTTGCCATAGTTGCCACGCTTCGTTACCCGTTACTAGCTGTTCGCCGCGACTTCGCCTGCGCGTTATTTATCACGATTGGATTTCATGGGTTTTAATTTTTTGCGCGGAACCCTAATTCTTTTTCTAATATAAAAGTAGCCTAAGTTTCATATTATTATTATTTTAAATTATTTATTTAATTCTGAACAATACAAATTGTGTTGAATCATTTATACAAAAATACAATTAAAATGCTTAACAACCAAATTTACAGTTATATAAAATTACAATAAAAATATAATTTACAATGAATATTAAATTAAAACTATTACCACAATTAATATAAGAATTAGATTATAAAAAATTATAATTAAGTACATAGTACTTACAATAAAATTTACAAGTCAAATCTCATCAATATAAATAAAATAAAGTATAAAATATCACAAAATAATAATAATAATAATTGTCACAAAAAAAATTACGATTATTTTCAAAATGTCATCAAAAATTTTAAAACATTGAAGGTTATATTATAGCATCATCATGTAGAAATTCGTCAACGCTGTAATAACATTTACAGTAGAAACTTTTTTAAGGTATTAGAAGTAAGGTAGGTAGTAGTAGAAGTAAATAGTAGTACTATTTACTTCTTATAAACTCAGCTATCTGCCAGTGAAAGCCAGGTCAGAATCGGTCCTGCCGTTTCGGAGATTAGCGGGAACAAACAGACAGACAGAAAGACAGACAGAAAGAGAGACAGACAATATTTTTAAAAATCGTGTTTTTGTTCTAAGTACCGTATATACTTTCATATGCATATAGTAAAAAGCTGTTATTTCAACATTACAAACAGACACTTCAATATTATTTATTTGTATAGATAATTAAGACACTGCTACCCATCTCCCGATTTGTTTCCCTCTGTCGCCTCTTACGACACCCGCGGGATTATATGGGGTAGTGGATTATCGTACACCGCCACTACACGGTAAGGATGTCTACATTCATAATTAAGTTTATGCGAAACACTCAAGTAGCGAGTCCTACTCGCTCTTACCGTCACTGTTACAGTCTGGAAGTCCACTGCTGAACATAAGCCTCCTCCAAAGCTTGCCTATTAGGGGTTTTTTCACCAGCTGCCCCAACCACCCAGACTGGCGGTTGGGGCAACCGCAGTTTTTCTGCCGACTTCAAAAAGAAAACGTTTATACGCATTCCATCTTAGTCCTCACGGGTGACAACGCATCTACATTTTGATTCGCAAACGAGGATAGATGTAGATGTCTATGGGCCACAGCAACCACTTACCATCAGGTGGACTGGGTGCTCGTTTGTCACCCTATCCTATAAAAAAGTGTATATGTTTTATGTGTGTTACCTCATAACTTTTTACTGGGTGAATTGATTTCGATGATTCTTTTTTATTTGAAAGCAGGTGCTTTACATGTGGTCCCATATGAATATGATCAAGGTCTGACCAATAGTTTTTGAGTTAATTTTTAATAATTTATATTGAAGACGGTTGTACAATATTTTTAATTTTTAATTATTTTTATTTTGAGTTACTATCAGGAAGATGCTGCTGGTTATCTTCAGTTTCAGTTTTCCTCTGTCACCTCTTACGTCACTCGCTCTTGTCCGATTTTTATTATTAGATATATGATACTATGTTACAACTTCATTATAGGTTTAATTCACTCGTGGATTCACATTTTTACAGTTGCATCCCTTTGCATTTTACTATAGAATCTACCACGGGGAGCGCTCTGACGAATTGTTCAGATTAATTCCAGCCGCCAAATTTCACGAACGCACATCTCGCCAAAATTCACGATACCATCCTCACCATCTGGATGCTTAGCGGTCCACGACTGTGCGTTTTACTAGGAGTTTTTTTCCTCGTACAACTTCTCTGTGGAATTGTTTTCTTAGGGACCTTCAAGAAAAGAGCTTACACCTTTCTAAAAGGCCGGCAACGCATCTGCAATTCCCCTGGTGTTGCGGTTGTTCATGGGCGGCGGTAGTCACTTACCATCAGGTGAGCCGCATGCTCGTTTGCCCCCTCTTCTAAAAAAAAAAGAAACACAGCAGCATTAAGCTGCTTTATTTTACGAATCTTTTAATAAAACGGAATCTTTTAATAACATTTACACGAACTTGTAGATGGTTGATTGACTTAAAAATTTGCACTCTATCAAGGGCCGATCACAATACAATAATTTAATAACTTTATCCTGGTATTTTGATCAGGGTCACCAGGATAGTTCTCTCTAAAATTATCACAGCTCCTAATTAATACGTGTCTTTTTAGTTTTTTTTTAAATTCTAATATTATTTTATTACTGTTCTATATCCACGAGAGTGAAACTATCTTTATGACTACTTTTTATCTCAACGTAGGAATAACTTAACAAATCGTATCATTAAAATGAGAGAAATTTTCCGTCTAACTGTTTGGGGTCAAGATGATAAGTAGGTTTACAAAAGTTACAACGGTCACGCACTAAAAATAACGCACGATTCAAAATTGTAATTTAAAATAGTACACATTACTTTTAGAGCCTTGGTTAGTAACTAAGCGCTCGCTGTAAATTTCACATTACGCGGGCAACCTGGGTTTTATGCTTGCCGGCACCGATTGAATAAAATGAAAACTTTTTATTTTCGACCTAAAAAATTGAAATTCCGTTTTTCGTAGGTTAACTTGTTTTATAATCTAGCTACTATCTACTATCGTTTTAGAAAGAGGTTCATCTATCCGGAGAGGAAACTGCGAAATAAACTCTCCCCTTTTTTGTATTTTTTTTAAAAATCAACTTAAAAGATATTCTTAATCAAAGTTGAAAAGGAATAGACTCATAGGTAATCAAAGCATATTCTATATTAAAACTCCACAACGAAACAAAAACACATCTAAAAATATTAAAGGTAAAAATGACCCCACAAGCATCACCTAGTATTAAATAATATAAAATTTAAAATTTTGTACAACCGACTTCAATATAAATAATTAAGAATAACTCAAAAACTATCGATCAGACCTTGATCAAATTTCACGATTAAGGCAAATGATCGCAGTAGTAGTCTATCTTACACTCCATATCACACGGTTCTAATCTCTTTAAATTACGGTCTATTAGAAAACAATTACACTACCAATTATCGTTATGTTTATGAGGGTCATATCCGCTCCATATATAACAGAGTTCGAATTGTTAGTCCCCCTACTTTCTCTTCTAATAATCATCTCTACTTAGCTGTTATATGACGCTGCATGTTTTGTTGCTGACTGTACTTATTCCGCTCGATTGGGGTTGCTTACGTATATATATAATGTTTGTCCCCACTAGATGGAGTGATGACCTGGTAAGAGATGCTGTCTATGGATACAAGTGGCTCAGGACCGTGCTCTGTGGCATTACTTGGAGGAGGCATATGTTCAGCGCTGGACTTTTTTCTTAATAAGTGTGACAAGTGAGCACAAAGTCCAACTGATGGTAAGTCGTTGCTGTGGGCCATAGACATCTACATCTATCCTCGATTCCGAATCAAAATGCAGATGCGTTGTTAGTCGCGAGGACTAAGATGGAATGTTTCTTTTCCAGTAAAAAGGGTCTTCGGTCCTTACACTCATCATACGAAACACAACAACATTAAGCTACGATTTTATGCTAGTATTTTGTGAGAGCATGGTCCTTTCCCGGTCGAGCTGACCTATTCGTGCTACAACTAGAAAATTAATATTGCTGCAGCGTGACTCTACCACGTTTAAAAACTTTAACCACCTTAAAGACTTGTGAAGGACTGTAATAATAATAATGATATTAGAGGTTTCTGGGCAGTAAAGTGTCCGCCGCGTTGTCCAAATGCGTGTTGGAGAACTTCACATGTCTTCGAAATATTTTTATAATTTTTTTTTACTTCTCAGATATGCAAGTTTCCTCACGATTTTTCCTTTACTGTTGTGGAAGTATATTTTTACTTCTCAAATATGCAAGTTTCCTCTCGATGTTTTCGTTTACCACAGTGGACATGGTCAATTAGCACTTAAAATTGCAATGAACAATTTCATTGGCACCGGCGAAGATCAAACCCGGATTGCACGCGTACTGCGAAATTTACAGCGAGCGCATAGCCCCTGACCTACCACGGTTTATTAATTATGGATTATTTTTAAACTTACTGTATTAAATTTATTAGTTACATAAACATTTCATGTTATTTCACATTTTTTATAAGTGACACACCTAACAGTCCACCTAATATGAAGTCACCACTGTGGCCAATTTCAAAAAGAATGCGTTTTATACGTGGTAGAGTCAGCTGCAGCTATATTATGCTTGTAGCACGAATAGGTCGGCTTGACCGGGGAAGAAGAATACCAGCGTTGAATAGCAACTTAACGCTGCTGTGTTTCATATGGTGAGTGTAGAGAACCGGAGACCCTTTTTTCTGGAAACGAGGCATTCCACCTTAGTCCCCACGGGTAACAACGCATCTGCATTTTGATTCGTAATCGAAGATAGATGTAGATGTCTATGGGCCACAGCAACCACTTACCATCATCTGGACTGTGTGCTCGTTTGTCACCCTTATCCTATAAAAAAGGCAACAAATAGTTAGCAGCACTGAGAACTGAAATACCTCTCAGCTATTAATTGTACTGGCTTTTTACCCTTTAAGCCGGCACACAGGAATAGGTGTACAACTTGCGGCAAAAATAGACAAAATGACTAGGTACCAACCACAAATAATCATAAACCTAACAATTTAAAAAATCTCAAACCAAACTTTGTCATGTATATGGCTTCGCGCACCCTTTCATTCGGAAAAATGGCAGACATCTGAGTATACTAGATCCTATTGTCAGCAGCACTTATAATAATATCCTCCAGATCTAATTTCGGTCACGGCGGTCAACCTCAACGGAGACTAGACATCTGGACAGGACAGGATTATAGTGCAGAAGTGCTGGCACAAGTACAGATGCAATCTCAATTCCCTCATTCTCGAAATCTAATGCGACGGCAATCTGACACGACCGGAGAAAGATCAGGTCGGTTCGGCTGTTATAAGAAGCCTTTTAATCACATCGTTATATAACAACCAATATATCACCGAAAATAAAAAGTCCGATGAATCAAAACTCCCACATTATCCACGGTCACTTAGTCGCCGTATGCAAAAGTTATTAAAATTGTCTACATTTTGAGTTTCACTAGATTGTTGCCGAAATAGCGGCTTTTGAACTTTCTCCTAAACTCCTACCTTTCCCTTGACATAATTAAAACTGCACGGCTATTAAATAACCTGTTATTATTATACGGTATTATAAAACTGTTATACGGTATATTCGCATATTCGTTTCAAATAACCAGAAATCAATACTCGTAGTGATTTCTCTGGCAATAATATCACGCTACAAATCTATCATTATTAACAATTGCTTATATTTACGCGGATACTAAACAAAACACAGCAGCATTAAGCCGCTATTTTAGACTGCTATTCTGTGAGAACCTTCCTCGATCGGGCCGACCCATTCGTGCTACAACCATAATAGTGTGCTCGTTTGTCACCCATCTATCATCTTCTATCTAATAAATAATAATTTAAAATTTAAAATTTTGTACAACCGACTTCAATATAAGCGACTTCAATATAGGTTATTTAAGAATAACTCAATAACCACTGGTCTGACCTTGATCAAATTCATATGGGACATCACGAGAACTATATGCTTTCATATAAAAAAAGAATCATCGAAATCGGTTCGCCCAGTACAAAGTTATGAGGTAACACACATAAAAAAAACATACACTCGAATTGAGTACCGTCTCCTTTTTGGAAGTCGGCAGAAAATTAACGTTTGTTTGTTCTGCCGACTTCCAAAAAGGAGACGGTACTCAATTCGAGTGTGTGTTTTTTTTATGTGTGTTACCTTATAACTTTGTATTGGGGGAACCGATTTCGATGATTCTTTTTTTATATGAAAGCTGATAGTTCTTGTGTGATCCCATATGAATTTGATCAAGGTCATACCAATGGTTATTTTGTTATTCTTAAATAACTTAAATAAAAGAAATCGCTTATATTGAAGTCGGCTGTACAAAATTTTTAATTTTAAATTATTTGTATTTTATTCACTGCCATACCGTTCAGGTTGCAATAAAACTTTGTCAACTTATTGCTTGCACTTACGGCATAGTACAATTAACTTACAGTAGGTGGCGCACTTATGGTACATACAAATTTATCTGAAAGTCATATATCATTCAATTTCAATTAATGCATTATCATTCCCAATTAAACAATATAACTATTCCAAATATAAAACTATATTTATTCTGCGGCAGCAACGTGCCGGGCACCGGCTAGTATTCTATAAAAAAAGTGGACTACTGTTTGACGTTATTACGTTACTATATCAATGGACAACGGTAGCAGATGCTACCGTAACTGTTGTGTATTATTACACAACGAAATAAGATCGAAAGCTGTCGAAAGTTGAAAATTATACGCTCGGAATACTTTATTAGGTGATGCAATAAACACTTTCTTTATAATCTAGTTGAAAAAAGAAATAATTTATTCATTCATTCCTTAGGGCCTATCAAAGTCCACTATAAATTTGCCATAGTCCATCGAGTCAGTAATTCATTCTTGGAGCGATGTATGAAATCCCAGAAAATATACAAAATTTAACCTGCTTAAAGTTCCTATATTAAACAAAGTTTGTATAAAAAGGGTTATTATAATATTAAGGAATTTATGGATGATAATAGCCCCTGGGAATGAGGTGATCGCTACCACCAAACTATTTATAATTTGTTTTGTGTGGTTAATTGTGATTACATGATTATAAACTGTTATTTAAAAAAAGTCCCGCTGGGTAAATAAAATAGTATATATATATATAGCTGGGTAATAAAAAGTTTCTTTCTATGCTAACGCAGGTATAACTGTCTACCCGAGAGATCGCTATACTGTACCAAAATTCATAGATTAAACCAGTTATCCCAGATTATTTTAATGTCGGTTGCTACCCACTACATTTTAACAGCGGTTATCGTATGCTTTTTTTGTAAAAGGATATTTTACAGTTTTGTGTTTATAATTTTTGTGATAGTTGTAGGGATTATGTTTAAATAATGTAACGTTTAGAAAATATAATCGGAGTTTCTCACAGTGATGAAGAATACATTCGAAGGTGTAAAATTGTCTGTTATATTATTTTCAATGACGCGGATATGTTTTACACGAGTTCCAACAGCTTTTCTCAGAAGGTAACCAATTTGGGCTATGTTTCCCTCTTTTTTCAGACATTTAATTTATTTACAACTAGTGATCAACCGATCAGCGCTAACTATCGGGTCCAAATGGTAATGTGGCTTACATTACCATTTGGACCATTTGGTCTAGGGAACTATTCAAACACACAAAAAGTGTCATCAAAAATCAGTCGAGCCGTTTTTATATTTATCGAGACCAACAGATAGCAATTGTTTTTATATATAAAGAAAATTAGCAAAACGTGCAACACAACAACTTGAAAAGATAACCTTACTCAACTGACAACTCGTGTGAATATTTCAATTTATTTATTGACAGTTGTTGACACTATTACAATCCAGCAAAATAGTATGGACCCAAAATCTTGCGTTGCGCTTTATAAACATTTGTATTTCGATTTAAGTTGGCTTACATGTTCATTCATCATTCTTTCACGAGGAGTTTTGGCGGGAACTTGATCGGCGGCGGTTCGCTGCTCCTGTATTATAGTTTAAATAATAGTTTGAAGTGGATTTTGATATGTAAAAGTGGTGCGATTTTATGTATTAACTGTCTACGCATGTGAACTATTAGTGGAAACGGTGAAACAAGTGCTCTGATGGTGATGGATTCTCAAGATAAGCTGTTTGCATAGGCACCTTTAGATGCCATTGCCAACTGTCAGCTGCCTGCTGGCTCAAGTTGCCGTCAAAATCTCCCAAGAGCTGCACAATGTGACGCATCAACATATTGTGAAGCAGTCAACTATGAAGGATAATAATACATAAAGACAAGGCTTGGGGAAATTATAATAAACCGAATAAAAATACTCTCTGACATGGCCTAAAGGTCTAGATACCAGGCCATAAACTCCAAAAAAAAATTCTTTCACGAACTCTAGTGTAACAATGCCTTTAACTGACTACTATACGTTTGTGTTGGAAAAATGCAAACGAACCTATCTGAGAGTCAGAACAAATATTCAATTATTCTAGGGTTATTTACTATAGTATAACATGGTATTTGGTCGAATCCACCCTAAAGCGTAATCTTGTAGCTACTTTTTTACTCTCCTTTGTTACGCTTACGCATTACGAACTACGAAGCACTTCGCAACATTTTTGGCGATATTGATTTATATTTCATGCGTTGGAAAACTTTCCAAAGTTGTAATATGCAATAAAATAAACATACAACAAGACAATCGACAGCGTCCGTTAGAAACAACGTAACATGACCGTCGGCGTAATTTTATACAGTTAGAAAACTGAGAAAGCAAATGAAACGGAATTATAATGTAACGTATACATTATAACGTTGACCCACACTTCTTAGAATTGAATAACAAATGGAGTAGTTTCTTTTGAAATATTTTAATACTAGTTGACTACAACTGCGAGGTCTAACGCCCAACATTTGCTTTGCCCAAAAGATATTTAAATTCGCATATTAATGAGCTCCTCTGTTGGAACCAATTTCAAATTACAGTTTTATTATTATTAGGGCCATTCACAAGTCCACAACTGAACATAAGCTACCTGGACCCATCAACATCCTGCATATTTTACCAGGTTGCCACTCCATCTAATGGGACCCTATCCTATACGTCGCCTATCGGCTCGAAAGTATTTTTTCCTCATTGATTGTCTTAATCTAAATTACAGAGGCAACTTCTAAATAATTAGAAACGTACGGCGTTACTAACATAACCGTTGATTATCGCTTAGCGCTTAGTTAAACTATTTGTAATCTATCTGTCTCTAATATCATTAATTGAAAAGAGAAAGAGCAACTTAAAGCTTAATATCGTCTTTATGAGTGCCACATCAATTTCACAATTATTTTAATTGTATAATCTATTGGTATGCAGACGATAGCATAGTTGTGGCCAGTTGGAATCAAATTCAGTCTGAAAGAGAAGCTATGGTAGAGCGTGTGAATCTCACATTACAGGCAGTCTCCGATTGGGGCGATGCCAATCTTGTGAAGTTCAACGCCTCCAAAACACAAGCGTGTCTCTTCACTGCAAAAAGGAGCCAGCTCACCTTGGTTCCTTCTTTCCGAAATGTATCACTGGAATATACCGACCACCTACAGTTGTTAGGGTTTGAAATATCTTCAAATCTGAACTTCGGGCGGTTCATTAAGTCCAAGGCCAAAGCAGCTGCAAGGAAGCTGGGAGTCCTCGCAAAAGTGCGGCGATACTTCACTCCGGGACAGCTGCTTACTTTATATAAAGCGCAAGTACGGTCGTGCATGGAGTATTGCTGCTATATATGGGCTGGTGCTGCAAAATGCCACCTAGCAGCTTTGTACTCAATGGAAAGGCGTACTAAGAGGCTTATTGGTGATCCGAATTTGGTTAAAGCCAATCTTACCAGCCTCGAACACAGACGCAAAGTAGCTAGCCTTTCGGTTTTCTACAGGATGCATTTAGGAGAGTGTGCGCAGGAATTGCATAATTTTATTTCTCCCTCTCATTTCCACCATCGGACAACCAGACGATCGGCCAGTCTCTATCCACCCTTCCGTTGTTGAGTTACCACGCATTCGAACCAAACGGTACGCCACGTCGTTGATCATGCGTACAGCAAAGGAGTGGAATATGTTGCCAGCATCGGTCTTTCCATCCGATTACATTGTGGGTGTTTTCAAGGCAAGAGTGAATAGACTTTTGTTAAGTCAGTACGCTTCACCATCTTAGGCTACATCACCACTTACCATCAGGTGGGATCGTAGATAAGCGCTGGCTTTGTAGAATTAAAAAAAATAATGCAAATTCAGAGAAGGTTCAGCGAAATCGATGTCATTATTTTATTTTATCAATTAAGTGATAGCTATGTAGTTGTTACAGAATTCCCTTCTCTATATGGGTGAGGTAAGAGGCGACAGAACGAAACTGAATCTGGAGATGGGCAGCAGCATTGTTCTGATAACATTCAAAATAACAAACAACTGCCTGCCAAGTGCAGCAACTATGGTATCTTAGGCAAATACAATATCCCTCCCATAAGTCAATCTATAGGGAAGACCTAAGTTTTGCAGTGTGCTTGTATGTAGGCTTTAATGAACAAATGAAAATGAATGTTCAATAAAAAGTAAATTGAATAATTTAAAATTAAAAATTTTGTACAGCCGACTTCAATATACCTAAGTTATTTAAGAATAACTCAAAAACTATTGGACTGACCTTGATTAAATTCATATGGAACCACATGAGAAGTACCAGCTTTCAAATAAAAAGAGAATCATCGAAATCGGTTCTCCTAGTAAAAAGTTTTGAGATAACACACATAAAAAAAACCATACAGTCGAATTGAGTACCATCTCCTTTTTGGAAGTAGGCAGAAAATAAAAAAAAACAGAAACAGAAACTTTTTTATTCAATATAGATTATAAATAATACTTATTGAAAATCACTCTTTTGTTTGATTACCACTGGTTCGGAAAAAATCTCTGTCCTGTGAAGAACCAGCAAGAAATCCAGCGGGACTTTTTTTTTAAATAACAGCTTACAATCATGATGTTACACAAATTAATAACACAACATATTAGAAATGGCTTGGTAGCGATCACCTCATTTCCAGGGGTTATTACAATCCATAAAACGCTCAAGATGTCCACCTTAAGTATAGTTGTTAAAGCCTTTTAAAGTTTACATTTGTAAAATCCTGCTGAACCCAAACTTTGTATTTCTATATTCACTCTAAAATTATATCATTAATTACAGTCTATTATTGTCCACTGCTGAACATTAGGCCGTCCCCGTAGATTGCCGCAAAGGGGAATGCCACGGTCAGCGGGTTAGCAACTGTAGTTTTTATATTATGAGCTCTTATCATTATCTTCTTATTGCTTCAGTTTCCCTCTGCGCCTTTTACGATATACACGGGATGATAATATGGAGTATAAGATTCTCTTAGGTCGTCACTTACAGAAAGTGAGCTTTTTATTTACCATTTTCCACTGAATTAGAAAATACTTCTGGGAAGAACAAGAAAGAAAACCAGCGATTATTTTAAAATAAAATTTTAAATAATATTGACGGCTCCGTGGCTCAGTGGCTTAGCAATGAATTGCTACGCTGTGGGCCGCGAGTTCGTATTCCGCACGGAACAAGTATTTGTATGGCCTGCAAATAATTGTCCCGGGTATGGATGTTTGTCCTTGTGCAATTTGTGTTTGTAAACTGCCTCCACGATACAGGAGAAAATCCTAGTGTGGGGGTAATGTTTTTAAAAGAAAGAAAAACAATATCAAAATAATAATAATAATAATTAATTAATAACAGTTTGTCACCTCCAATCACCTCATTTCACCCCACCTCACTCATTCCAGGGGTTATTATCAGTTATGTGTTCCTTCGAATTCGAGGGAAACAAATCAGGAAATGTGCAGCAGAGTCTTTCTAATAACGTGGTAAATAAAAAAAAATACTTTCAATAAATATTATGTAACAATCAATATTGAATTAAAAAATATACGTGGTAGAGCCATGCTGCAGCTATATTAGTGGTATAGCTGTAGCACGAATGGGTCGGCTCCACCGGGGAAGGACCACACTCTCACAGAATTCCAGCGTAAAATAGCAGCTTAAAGCTTAACACTGCTGTGTTTCGTATGGTGAGTGCAGAGAACCGGAGACCCTTTTTACTGGAAAAGAGACATTCCATCTTAGTCCTCACGGGTGACAATGCATCTGCATTTTGATTCTTTATTGAGGATAAATGTAGATGTCTATGGGTCACAGCAACCACTTACCATCAGGTGGACTGTGTGCTCGTTTGTCACCCTATCCTATAAAAAAATCATTCTATTCTATTCTAGCGACTAAAAATAAAAAACTGCGGTTGCCAACTCGCTTGTCAATAGTGGCAACTACGACAAATATTCCCATGGGCAATCTACGGGGGAGGCCTATGTTCATCAGTGCCTTAACAAGCTATAACGGTGTGTATTCCTTGATATTGTAATAACCCTATTTATACGGAGACACGGGGACAGTCACAACCAATCCCAAGAACCACGAATATACCTATATTACTACAAACACTTTTATGTGATAAATAACCTACGTATCTACACGCTGGCCCCAAATATATAGATGTAAAAATTTAACTTTAACGGTAAATAAATTAACATATTTTTTGTTACTTATTCGAATTCCTAAATATTTTAAACTTCGCCCACTGCACTGTGATCATTACCATAACTGACAGCGAAAGTTAACAGTGACCCAGCCTAATGCAAATCAGAGGCAAATTAACCTAAGCATTGTTTGAAAATCGTGTTTAATATAATTTATGCTTTAGGAAGTTTTGTAGTTTTGCTTACAATATTTGAATACAGAAAGATGTCATAACTTTTGTAGAAACCAAATTGTTTAGAAAAAAAAAGTAATACTTTGCGTAAGGTTTAGAATCAAGTCGCCTGAATATGGGGGTAGGGGGTGGTGGGAGGAAGGGGAGCGGAGTTGTAGAGTCACCCCCCACTTCCATTTCCTGCCGGACGAGCTTAGTTTTTTTTATAAATTTTTAAAAATCTCATTTTGAGGTTATGTTTTCGTAATATTTTTGACAATATAAACCTGATTTGTGGGGGCAGAGAGTTGGGGGAGGGTAGCCCAACGCCACTCAACGTGGCGCAGTCGAGGGAAGTTCGGTCGACGGAGCCCCGCTAAGGGGTAAGCGCGCTCGCTCACTCGACCCCGCTATCCCCTTCTAACCTAACCTATCCGAGTCGGGGTGCCCCAAGTCCCACGCTCACTTCGCTCGCTCTTGCACCAAACAAAACACCAAAATGTAAACTTTTATAATTACTTTAATAAGTAAACATATTTTATAACTTCCACCATTTCCAAAAACGTCGTAGAATTTTTTTTTTATAGGATAAGGGTGACAAACGAGCACACAGTCCACCTGATGGTAAGTGGTTGCTGCGGCCCATAGACATCTACATCTATCCTCTATTACAAATCAAAATGTAGATACGTTGTCACCCGTGAGGACTAAGATGGAATGCCTCATTTCCAGTAAAAAGGGCCTCCGGCCACCTGCACTCACCAAGCGAAACGCAGAGGTAAACCTCTACTTCACGCTGGTTTTCTGTGAGGTCGTGGTACCACCCCGGTTTGAGCCGGCCCATCCGTGCGACAGCAAAAGCTGCCGCGTGGCTCTACCACTGTACACGGTCACAAGCAATCGGTCTCCAGAGGGGTAGCGAAGTCGTCCAAAAACAGGAGGCAGAAATAATAACAATAAGGAGCACATTCACGTAAACTCGGAAGCAATGGAATGACGCTTATGACGCGAATAGCGAAGTCGAGTATAAACGTAGTGATTATATTCTCCTTGGTCGAGTATATCTGTTACTGACAAGGAGGTTATAATATAATATAGGGAGTGAGCGCTTGGAACATTGTAACCGTTCCTCATTTTTCTTAGAAAGAGAGGCACCGAGTTTGGTATTTTATCTCCTTCTAACATTGATAAATGTTTACACAAAATAAAAACATTACCAACGTTAAGACAGTTATTGACTTAAAGTAATATTTTAGACGTATGCTAGAACGATAATCTTACTTTTTTATCGCTAATCATAGTTGGTATATTCCATGTTGTATTTTAATTAAGCTTATTATTAAGTAACACGAAAAAAACCACTAAAACACTTTAATCTATGAAATTTATGACTCCAAATGTCAAACAATTAAATTCTAATGTAATTATAAATGAAGAGAAACTGAGTCTTGTAGATACCACCATTTTTCTTGGAATCACATTAGATGCCAAGCTTCAATGGAGCTCCCATATATCAAAATTAGCAAGCAGACTTAGCTCTGCAGCATATGCTGTAAAAAAGTTTAGAAGTCTTACCAGAGTTGAAACAGCTAGACTAGTTTACTTTAGCTATTTCCATAGCATAATATCGTATGGTATTTTGCTATGGGGACACGCAGCTGACACTGAAATTACATTTGTTTTACAGAAGAGAGCCATAAAAGCAATTTATGATTTAAAGCCTAAAGAGTCGCTGCGACAAAAATTTAAGGAAATTAATATATTAACTTTGGCCTCTCAATACATTTATGAAAATGTAATTTACATACACAAAAATAAAAGTAGTTTTACAAAAATAAGTGATATTCATTCTGTAAATACTAGGAACATACACAAGCTAGTGGTACCAGTTACTCGACTCCATCGAGTCAGTAATTCATTTTTGGGGCGATGTATACGCTTTTACAACAAAATTCCAGAAATTATACAAAATTTGACCTGCTCAAAGTTCAAAAAATTTAATAAACTAAGTTTGTATAAAAAACGTTATTATAATACTTATTAAAAAAAAATATGGAGTTTAATTATAACACTCTTCAGCAAGCAAAAAAATACGCATTTCGTTTTCCGGGACGCTGTATACATAAATAATATTCTCAAAATATTGTATCATGGACACTCTATTAGAAAGAAATGCAACGCCTAACTCGGCGCCTTTCATTCATTTCAAGGTCACTGATTTAGGAACGTTTCTCTAGTATGAAGTGCGCACTCCCTATATTTTACAACCTCCTTGGTTACTGATTACAGTCAATGTCAAAAGTTCCGTTTCAGGTATTCATTAGTGATTTATGAATATTTTTAGAAAATTATATTAAATATTTCGACGCAGCTTCGGCAGCTAAAATTGCATGGGGGTGCTTGAGATAAGCCCCCTTGACCCCCCCCCCCCCCCCACAGTGACAGACTCCTCAAATTCAGGCGACTTGATTCTAAACCCAACCCCATGTTTTTAGTAATGGTAACAAGCGTATATGTGTAATCGTAACAGTTGACTGTTTGTCGCCCTGTTAAGTGAATGATGTGGCCTATACACATCTAATAATTTAAAATTTAAAATTTTGTACAGCCGACTTCAATATAAGCGACTTCAATATAGGTTATTTATGAATAACTCAATAACCATTGGTCTGACCTTGATCAAACTCATATGGGACCACACGAGAACTATCAGCTTTCATATAAAAAAAGAATCATCGAAATCGGATCGTCCAGTACAAAGTTATGAGGTAACACACATAAAAAAAAACATACACTCGAATTGAGTACCGTCTCCTTTTTGGAAGTCGGCAGAAAATAATGAAGGTTGGAATGAATATGCAGATGCTTTGTCACACATGCCTCATTACCATTAAAAGAATCTCCGATAGCGTGCTCTGCAGATATTATATATCTCTATCTAATCATGAGTTGGGTGCTATTACTGATGACTAAGTGCTCATACTACGCACTACGCGAACAACTGCAATGCGGCTAGCCGTCCGGCTGACCGCTATGTTACAGCTATGTATATTACACACGATACAATTTAAAGAAGAAAAAAACAAAGAAAGAAGATTTCGATGATAAATTTTTTGGTGTCCATCATAAACGTACCACATGCCTGTGTACACAATCTCACTTAATGGCGGGCAGCCGCAAACTAAGCCGCAAAGTACGAAATTACGAATAGCAACCGTCCGGCTGCCTGGCCGTCATTCAGGCGGAAGCCCTCCGAGCGACCGGAGCGGTTTGCAGGTTTACAGGCTGCGTGCATAGAAATAGATGTTACGTATATATTTTTGCTTGCGGTTAGACGTACGCCTGCGGGTTATTATATTATAGTGTGTATGAGAGTGTATATATAGTGTATATATAGTTTGTATGAGAGTGTATATATGTGTGTATGAGAGTGTATGAGAGTGTGTATATTATAGTGTGTATGAGAACTAAGATTGAATGCCACCTTAAAAATGACATCGGGATGTCAAACATTAAGGATTTGACGTCCCGATATCATATTTAATCCGGGTTATAGTTCACCGACGCTCCATGAAGTCTGAAGTCTATGAACGAGTTTAAGATCGTCACCGCCTCTATATCAGATTCCATAAACCATATAACCTCGCAAAAGAACACCAATTCCTACCGAGGATAATTTGCCATCTAACAATTTATAAACACTTGACAGATGTAGTCGTAGAAGAAATACTTATATGTGTATCCAAGAGAAAACTATGAGACTCGCATCACGCTATGTACAATTCCTGCCAGTTTTTCAACCAAATTATGCGAGAAGAAAAAGTGTTAACGTGAAACACTAAGTAAACACGCAGTAGAGCATGATGAGATAAACACAATAACATCTAATAATGACGATAACATAAAATTTATAGATGATAATGTCATCATCATCATTACAGCCCTTCACAAGTCCACTGCTGAACATAGGCCTCCCCCAAAGAATGCCACAAAGCACGGTCCTGAGTCAACTGCATCCATCGACTTCCTGCATATCTTACCAGGTCGTCGCACCATCTAGTGGGGGGACGCTCTACACTTCGTCCGCCGGTACGAGGCCGCCACTCGAGAACCTTTTGTCCCCAACGGTTGTCGGTTCTTCGAGCTATATGGCCGGCCCATTGCCACTTCAGCTTACTAATCCGTTGGGCTATGTCGGTCACTCTGATTCTACTGCGGATATCCTCATTTCTAAGTTTATAACGCAGAGAAACTCTGAAAATAGCCCTCTCCATAACTCGCTGAGCGACCTTGAGCTTCCTCATCCGACCAGCAGTGAAGGACCACGTCTCAGTACCATAGGTCATCACTGGCAACACGCACTGGTTGTACAGTCTTGTTTTCAAGTTTTGAGGTATACCTGACGAGAAGAAGGGCCGTAATTTCCCGAACGCTGCCCAACCGAGTTGAATCCGCTGATTGACATCTCGGTCAAAGTTGGACTTACCTAGTCGGACTATTTGTCCCAGGTAAACACACTTGTCAACAACTTCGAGCTTAGTGTCCCCAACATCTACCGGCATAGGTGTGACATGGACATTAAAGATGATCTTTGTTTTGTCCATGTTCATCTTAAGACCTATCCGTTGGGAAACACTATTGAGGTCATTGAGCATAGTGCTTAAATCCTTAGCGATGCTGCGCCATAATGTATATAGATTTAATTGTTTGCAGATCGCGTAGCCCAGTAGTCATAGTCTCTACTACGTCACGGATCATTTATTCATGCCGCATCTGAATCCAACCTTTTTGCAAAAAATTTGTAGTATTTCTGATTGTCTCTATCTCTAATTTTGCGTAATCAGCTTACCAATAATTTTATCGCACAAGAGTCAAATCATACCTGATTTGAATCTTTCGTCGTGTCATTCGAACGACAACGTTTCTTTGTTCATGCGTTTACTTCTTCTAATAATGAAAAGGAAATAGGCGTCACCTTAAACGCTGTTCTCCGTCGCCAGGCTAAATATTTACTTACAGAGATAATTATGCGTAACCGTGAAGAAGCAGAAATAGAAACAGAAACTTTTTTATTCAATACAGATTATAAATAATACTTGTAAGTCACTATTTTCTTTAATTACCGCTGGTTCGAAAAAAAACTTCTGTTCTGGGAAGAACCAGCAAGAAACCCAGCGGGACTTTTTTTTTAAATAATAGCTTACAATCATGTATATTACACAATTAACAACACAAAAAAAAATAGAAATAGCATGGTAGCGATCATAATATAAATAACCCTTTTAGCAGGTAAAATTTAGTATATTTTCGAGATTTTGTTGTAAAAGCGTATACATTGCCCCAAGAATGAATTACTGACTCGATGGAGTCAAGTAACTGGTACTATTTAGCTTGTATCTGTTCCTAGTATTTACAGAATAAATATCACTTATTTTTGTAAAACTACTTTTATTTTTGTGCAGTGTGCCACTAACCATATCGTCCATATATCGCCGTATATATCGTCCCGTGGTTGTCGTAAGAGGTGACAGAGGGAAAATAAAATAGTAGACTTGCTGCAGCATGTTCCCGATAACAACTAAAAAATTGTAACAGCTGCGGTTGCCAAACCGCCCGACAAGTGTAGCATCTGTAGCAAAATTCCCCTTTGAGGCAGTTTATGGTGAAGAATTATGTTTAGCAGTGGACTTTTATAATTTGTAATGGCAATGGAACAGTTATTGCATTGCAAGATTTGCTGCGCAGGTAATAACTTCCAAAATTATTTTTCGGCAGAAATAGGGAAGAAGATGATAATAACCCGACAGACTCCTAGACTTGAAATAATCTTACCACCTTCTAAAACCGTAACCTAACCTTGGTCAAAGTTACTGAACTGCATGTTGAACAAACATAACTGTTATGCTTAAATAAAACTAATTTTACGGATTTTATCGCGTATATTAACTTATTTTATATTCCCGACGTTTTGGGCACTTTTCAGCACCCATGGTCATGGGGGGGGCTGAGGTGTATGTCATAGTTAACCACGGCTACCTTCAGATTAAAAATTATTAATTTTTGTTCCGATCAACGCAGTATGAACTTACAGTATCATGAAGTCTTGCAGTTGTATGCTTGGGTTGGGATTTAATTTTATTAATTATGGGATCCCAAGCAGATGGTAGCACCCAGCTATCTTCTCTATTGAAATTAGGATGTTTTTTAATTTCAATAGCCTCGCGAATCATCCTGGGGAAGAATCGGTGATCTTTAGCGAGGATTTATGGTCTATCAAATCTAATGTAGTGACGGGGGCGATCATGTACGTGTTCACAGACTGCAGACTTCCCGGAACGTCGATTCTTCACATCAGCTATGTGTTCTTTAACGCGGGTTTTTATGGATCTTTTAGTTTGTCCTATATAAGACAGACCACATTCACAATCAAGCTTGTACACTCCTGCATCTTGCAGAGGAATATTACACTTGACTGATGGTAAAAACTGACTAATCTTCTTCGGCGGCTTGAAGTCTGACTTGAATAACTGTTATGGTATAGTGAAGCTTTGAAACTTTTGGTGTAGATTCAAAATGGAAAATCTCTCGCTGGCCAAGTGAGCGCGCAGATCAGTCATTGCTGTGTAGAACAGAACTGTACGGAGCGTCTATGCATAAAAAATAATATTTCAGAAACTTCGATAACTCACATAATGGCATGATCATATTATGACACTCAACGTGATTTAGCTTCGGTTGTTTACGGTCGGTCGATAGACATGCGTCATTATGGATAGAAAAATGCGACGCAATGACGATGTCAAAACCAGGAGGCGCCTATCATCAACTCATTGGATTTTTAGATTGTAGAAGTGTGTAGGTGTATTACTAGTGTATACTATATATTAAATGATATTGGGATAATTATCTTAATAAGTATAGGAATAAAACTCACAACTTTTTCTAACTGTACAATATATTCTTTTTGATTTCAGATTGCAATAACTGCGAGCTGTGCACAAGTAGAACCTAGAAACCAACTTCAGGAACAAGACCTTATCGAAGAAAAATTAGAAAAACAAGTGACTAAGAGACATGCACCCATGATTGTCAAATACATACCCATGCAACCTATCTACTATCGTAGACCAAATGTAATTTACAGGAGAATATCGAGTCAAAAGTATAGAAGTCCGAAACCCAGATATGGAATAACTCGAACAAATCATCACTCTGTAAAACCTAGCAGAAAATATATCCCTAAATATAGCCCACCAAGCTATTATAAACGCCCACCAAAAATGCGTTACGGTTATAACAAAGCTTCAGGCTACAAACCGGCATATAGTTCACAAAAAAGAAACCCCACCTACTACGTCACTCCAGAACCACTGGGATTTGGAGAGCCACCAACAGACTATATGGTTGATTATCACTTTCCAAAAGTAACTTATGCAGAACCTGCAGTGAACTCTTACAGAAACCCTATAAAATCAGCAACAAGTGATGCCTACCTAACATCTCATATATTTTCAGATCCCATTGATTTAGATGACTACGAATTTACGGGACAGGCTTTAAAACCATGGCAGGCTTACCACTTAGATGATTTAGATTCAAACTATGCTGCTTCCGACAAACGTCCGTCATTTATAAGAAATCCAGAATATGAAAATCCATCAGATTCAGATGACGACATGAATTCTTATTCAGATATTTTTGAATACGAAAAGAGACATGAAATGAATACTCACAAAAATAACAAGAAAAAATCAAAACCTATCGATACAACAAAAGTTATGGATAGGCCGTGGCAGACTAAAGAAACAAACGAACGGAATCTGCCTGAAGACCAGGTAGTTTTTGAATACGAAAAGAGATATGAAATGAACACTCACAAAAATAACAAGAAAAAATCAAAACCTATCGATACAACAAAAGTTATGAATAGGCCGTGGAAGACTAAAGAAACGAACGAAAGGAATCTGCCTGAAGATCAGGTAGTAGTCGGAGGCAGATATGCTGAACCACCTGCAAGATATGTGCCTAAATTTCACTCCAATAGTCCGATGACATCTGATGATGAAGACTTTGCTCCAGCGGAAGAAGCGATAGACCCAGACATTGCATCATCAGCAACGATTTCATCATATGTCAATTATAAGAATAGCAACGTGGCTTTTAGCCCTCAGAACCTTAATGATGCATTTAGTATAGTTGATTAAGAAATAAGTCTTTTATTTAAGTCTTTGATTGAATGATATAGAAAAATTATTATGTCAACCACCACGCCTCAATATTGTACTCAAGTTTTGACCGAAAACCTATCAAATGTATGACAAAATTAAATTAACTATAAGTAATCATGAATTTAAGATTTTGTTTATAAATAGTACTTAAATGATATTGTTTTCCAGGAGACTTAATAATACACACGAGACAATACGTAATATTAATGTAGAGATTTTATTAATTAGACGAATAAGGATAAAATATAAAAGAATAATAAATAATAATAAGAATAAAGGAATAAAGAAATATTACACCACGTCAACGACAAGACAACGCATTTATTTCAGTGAATTTGCCTTTAATACATTACAATCTACGTAAGCACTATCACACAATATAAAAGGCTTAAAAGAGGACTCATAAATGAACTTTAAAACTTGTATCTTGTTAGAAACTTTGCTAAGAACTACAGCTCAGCAATATTGCCAGCTATAGTCTTGGTGCAATGTTATTGTGCAACAACTTATAGAGTAACTTACGGGTTTCACCAGCGATGATTTAACTATATCGCTGAGCAAATGAGTTCATAAACGTAAATCTATTAAGGCTGTAGGCCGAGCAACTTGTACAATTTATATCGAGCACGATGCACTGCGTTGCGAGCGACTTGACGACTATTGTAACTAGAAATCACAGCAAAACTATGAGTGCATTTTTAAACGCTTGGAATAACAAGAGAACACATTTATTACCATTATCAGCATTTAATTTGTTTTTTTTTTATAGGTTAAGGGTGACAAACGAGCACACAGTCCACCTGATGGTAAGTGGTTGCTGCGGCCCATAGACATCTACATCTATCCTCTATTACAAATCAAAATGTAGATGCGTTTTCACCCGTGAGGACTAAGATGGAATGCATAATTTCCAGTAAAAAGGGCCTCCGGCCACCTGCACTCACCAAGCGAAACGCAGAGGTAAACCTCTACTTCACGCTGGTTTTCTGTGAGGTCGTGGTACCACCCCGGTTCGAGCCGGCCCATCCGTGCGACAGCAAAAGCTGCAGCGTGGCTTTACCACTATTATAAATTGTTATGTTCGTTTATTGCATGTAAACCTACCTCATTTAACCTTTGGCGTTTAGCAGGTTTCTTTTCTCACAGTTTGTGAAATTATCTTTTCGTCTTGTCTACATTTAGGGTTTGATTTAGATGCGTTCTGTCCTAATGTATTATAATATGATAGCCTCAAGAGTCTTTGGCCGAATCGTTTATAAATTTATTAAAAAACGTCACAAATATTTTGTATTGTGTAGAAAAAGTGACGAAATTTTTTTCTAACATCCGGAGTATGAGTTACAATTTTACTCATAATTAGAAATATCATTTAAGATAGTAATGATTATGCATAAACTGCATTGACCTATTATCTAGCTCTAGAAAATAATCCGGCTACAAAATAGCCTGCAATGTATTATCTTATTATACAGATTACAATATTTACTCTGCTCAACTATATAATAAGTAAAATATTCAACAATATGTAAAGAAAACCCTATCCGACCCAAAAGGATAAAAAATTCCGAAATGAGGTTACCAAAAAAAATAATTCCTTCAATACGTAATTTTTATTTATTGTACGAAAAGGATTATTTGAACAGAAATATACCACGATAGCTAAAAGGATCTTCACGGATCGGACGGGATTTTCCATATTATACAGGGTTATTTTGTAATAACCGGCCAAAATTGCATAGAATGTTAAGAATAAGTAATATAGGCAAATGGTGAAGAAAACTTTGTTAAAAAAAATCTCAAGAGTTTGTTTTTTTATGTTTTAAATTCAAAATGCGTAGTAAAATTTAAGTAATATTGAAGTAATATGGACAGTAATAGCTCAATGGGCAATACATTATTTTCACTGATTTTACTGCGCACGCACACGTTTGTAAGGGTCTAACCCTTTGCGGTATACCCTCTACCCTTTGCGGTATAAGCAAAAACGTTAATGTCCATAAATCACATTCAATCTGGGATAACTTTGAAATAAATGAAAGCCTTATTTACTCGTAATTTCAAAAACTGCATTATAATATTATGAACTTTAGTTTAAAATTTGGCTAATCTTTGAAAAATAACTCTGTATAACAGAAAAAGCTATTTTAGGATAAGAGATTTTTTTAAATTATAATAAAGCAGTATTAAACATAAATATCTAAACCATTAATTTAACAAAATGTGTATACCAACATAAGTTAAAATTAATATAGAAGATAATTCAACTTGGGCAGTGTAAGCTTTGAAAACGCAGCAAAGAAAAGAAAATATGTAGAATAATCTTTCTTCGTCTGTCTTTCTGTCCGATTACAACCTGGTCGTCTTCAAGGCAACAGCATATAGGATTTTGTTATGCTCAGACCGTGCGATTTACCATCTAGGACGTCATCACCACTTACCACCAGGTGGAATTGTGGTTAAGATCTGGCTTATTATAAGCAAAAAATGTATAGTCCATTATATAATTTTTTTTCCTGTAAATAACTTTAATTTATTGATTAGGCTAAACTCATTTAGTGCAATACATTCGTTTGTTAAATTGTGTCTTTAATTTTATTCAACCATTGAAATCTTACAGCGAGATTTCAAAGATTCGCTGATCAACAGCTTGCTTAAGAGACGACGGCTGTGTACATACACAATGCAAGCACATTTTTGGTGATTTTTTTATAACCCACCTGATTGATAGTAAGTGGGTACTGTAGAACATGGACAACTGCAATCAACTTCAAATGAACAAGGCTACAGGTGCGTTGTCATCGATGACTAAGATGGAAAACCTCGAAGTTTGTAATCATACTGCCTCTCTATACCTTTTAGACCAGAACAGAGTAATACAAGCAGTGCTGTTTCGCGGCAGAATTTTTTTATAGGATAGGGTGACAAACGAGCACACAGTCCACCTGATGGTAAGTGGTTGCTGTGGCCCTTTGACATCTACATCTATCCTCGCTTGCGAATCAAAATGCAGATGCGTTGTCACCCGTGAGGACTAAGATGGAATGCATCTTTTCCAGTAAAAAGGGTCTCCGATTCTTTACACTCACCATACGAAACACAGCAGTTTTAAGCTGCTATTTTACGCTGGTATTCTGTGAGAGCGTGGTCCTTCCCCGGTCGAGCCGACCTATTCGTGCTACAACTATACTACATATAGCTGCAGCATGGCTCTACCACGTATAAAACGAGATATGATACGAGGATAGCACCTATTTAGTCGAACTCGTAAGCAGAAAACAGGGACTCGTACCACCTAGTAAATACCTAAACACCCTTCCATTCATCCATCCATCCATCACAGCCTATAAAAATCCGCTGCTGATCATAGGACTCTCCCATAAATTGCCTCATAGAGGGATTTTGCCATAGTTGCCACGCTTTTGAGTTGTTACCTTCTGATAGCTAGCTGACGTTGGTGCTCACCTACTGTATCAGTTTCCCTCTGTCGTCCCTTACGTCACCCACGGGATGATATGGCGTAGTAGCTAAAATTCTTACATCGTCACTATACCCATACCATCTGAGAATCCTACCTAGGTGACACTCGAAATCTACAAAATTCACATAAATTCATATCGAAAGACGTATGAAAAACCATATAAAAAATCTTTACGTGGTAGAGATGCCACAGCTATATTAGTAGTACAGTTGTAGGACGAATGGGTCGTCTCGAACGGGGAAGGACCACGCTCTTACAGAATACCAGTGTAAAATGCCAGCTTGACACTGCTGTGTTACGTATGGTGAGTGTAGAGAACCGAAGACCCATTTTACTGGAAAACAGGCATTCCAACTTAGTCCTCACGGGTGACAACTGATCTGCATTTTGATTATTTATTAAGGATAAATGTAGAAGTCTATGGGCCTCAGCAACCACTTACCATCAGGTGAACTATGTGCTCGTTTGTCACCCTATCCTATAAAAAAAAACTTCGGTTTGATTGGAGCAATATGTTTCAAGCTTGGTATATCCATTCATCCGTCCATTACAGCCTATAAAAGTACAGTGCTGAACGTGGTCCTCCCCCATAGATTGCCTCGTGGAATTTGTCATAGTTGTTGGCAAGCAGCTTTGCAGTAACAGTGTTTATTGAGTTGATATCAAGATTTTTTTCCTTTCTCTCTTACAACTCCCACAGCTACAACTATATGGAAAAATATTCTTACACCGCCAATACATTTTATAGCAACTGAGAGTCCTACCCAAATTATGGACGTATGTATGTATTTTGTAGTAGCTTTTTCTTAAAAAACTTCAGACTGGAGTCTTCCTTTTTTTAAAAAAAGTCGGTTTCGTTGGAGCAATACGTTTCAAACTCGGTATATGATAGACAACAAGTAATCACAAAATCTTCCCTAAGTAAAATTCAGGATATCGTTGGTGAGGATTCTGACTTAAAAGAATATTAATAAGTATGTACTTACTGTTCACATAGACCAACCCTTACCTTCGAATACAGCTTCCTATCCTCCATCTGCTGGTTATGGACATGTGCTTGCCAGATAGTTAGCTATCTTCGCACCTGTGATGCTGCTAGACAAGCAGAACTTCGTCATATATGTCATATAGCAGACAAAAATTTTATAATTTCAAAAGTATAATTCACATTCACATTTCACATTTTGTTATTTATCGTAACGTAAAAGAAGAAGATGAAGTCTCTCAGGGAGGATTTGCTATAATCGCGAAATTGTCACTCTTGACAGGTGGCTTGGCGATTACAGTACCAGTTATCAGACAACTCACAACTTTAACGTTACTCCCCTTTTTTATAGTAAAGGGTGACAAACGAGCACACAGTTCACCTGATGGTAAGTGGTTGCTGCGGCCCATAGACATCTACATCTATCCTCTATTATAAATCAAAATGCAGATGCGTTGTCACCCGTGAGGACTAAGATGGAATGCCTCATTTCCAGTAAAAAGGGTCTCCGGTTCTCTACACTCACCATACAAACACAGCAGCATCAGGCTGCTATTTCACGCTGTTATTCTGTGAGAGCGTGGTCCTTCTCCGGTCGAGCCGACCCATTCCCCTCTTTTATTATTCTACAGCTATGCGTCAGGATTCCAAAACTTTGTATATCCCTGTTATGGAAGCGTTGTTCTATTCTATTTCGATGAATAGATGTCATCATCCACCATCTTTTGACGAGAACGACGACGTATATTTTTTATAATATTGATACAATTAGCTATACTAAATATGCAAATAGCGCGCATGCTGCTACAGTTGCATTAACCATTATGTTGCAAATGCGAGCGACCTAGTGCGGAGCGCCGCGATTAATTGCGTGAGTAGAGCAGCAGTGCAACATCGCGGCAGCGCGAGGAGCAGCGCCTAGGAACAGTTTAAGACCAGTATAAGATACACAACACAGTAAAATTACTTCACATTAAGTTAATTAGGTATCAAATAAAATAGCCAACTCTATTGGTTTTGCCGTACCTACGTGACGTAAGAGTATGACGAAACCAGCGAATGACTAGAAAACACAGAACATATACGTACGACATGCGCATGCGCTTGCCAGGAGTTACCTATCAACTAAACACAATAACAAAATAAACAGCATGCTCATACTGGTACCGTACTGCTGAGCGAGATAAAATATTCTATCATAAAATGTACCTTCCTTAATACTGTTTGGCAAATAAAGAGATAGCTTTAATTCTTTACTCCACTTTTTTACACCAAAGACGACAAACAACTATAAAGGTCAGGTAATGGTAGGAAGATGCTGTGGCCCATACTCGTATACCTACATCTATCTTCGATTCAAAATCAAAATGCAGATTCGGTGTCACCCCTGAGAACTAAGATGGAATGACTTGTTACTAAAAACAAAGGGTTTCCGGTTCTCTACACCCACCATACGAACCACACATCTTTAAGTTTCTATTTTACGCTAGTATTCTGTGAGAACACGGTCCCCGGTTAAATCAACCCATTCGTGCTACAAACATAATATAGCTGAAGCGCGGTTTAACCACGTGAAGAATGTTTTATATCACAACTCTACTTTTTATATACATGGTAGCGGCATGTTGCAACTATATGAATTGTAAATTGTAGCCCGAATGGATGGCTCGACCGGGGAAGGACTACGCTCTCACAGAATACTAGCGAAAATAGCAGCTCAATGCTGCTGTTTCGTATGGTGAGTGTAGAGAATCTGAGACCATTTTTACTGGAAAAGAGGCATTCCATCCTAGCCCTCACAACTGACAACTCATCTGCATTTCGATTCAAAAACGAAGCTAGATGTAGATGTATATGAGCCACGGGAAGCACTTAACACCATGTGGACTGCGTGCTCGCTTGTCATTCTTATCTTATAAAAAAAAACTCGATACGAGTAGCTAGAGTTACAATAGTAATGAAGATATTGCCCATTAGGGCGAACAGAGCCTCACTCTCTCTGCGCCGTCCGTGTGGTCTAGTCATTCGACTAGAACATTCCGTCCCGACCTGTTATATATGATATGGTTATACTGCTATATATCGGATATGTATTTCATTCTTTTTCTGGGTTGTCTGGAAGTGATTGCTATGTAGGCCGTCAAAAGGTAAGACCGCCTTTTGTATTTGTTAATTTTTGTTATACTAATATTCCCTTGGGGTGCAATAAAGACTATTGTATTGTATTGTATTTGAAACCACAAGAGCTATTTGACTTAACCTGTAGTGACCGCTTATGACACTCACTAGTCAATATAGGGTAAAGGGTTACTTCCCTTCGCCACCACACGGCAAAATCATGATCACGTCACACATACTCGTACGTAGGTATTTGAAATCGTTTGCAAGCAACAACTTGGTTTTAGGTGCATACGTGTGCGTCAAGCTGTACTTAAGAAATAAAGAAAAAATATAGTGTGCGTGAGACGTGTAAAGCTAAACATGGTTTCGGCGTCACTTGAAATGCACGCAGAGTTCCGTCTATCTTTCTTTATTGCTCTGAAATATTAAACAAATAATACATAATTGTAGGCTCCGTAGCGCCGTAAATAGCAATGAATAGCAGTGCTAAGGGCCGCGGGTTCGAACACCGTACGGTACAAGTATTTGTATGGCCTACAAATTATTGTTCCGGGTTTTTGTTTGTTTGTTCTTGTGAATTTATGAATGTAAGCTGCCCCCCCCCCCCCCCCCCCCCCGTGATATAGAAGAAAATATTAGTGTGATGGTAAAAAAACTAACAATAAATAAGACACTGATAGAATCTAATACTATATTATGAGAAGCTTAAACGAAATTCTATCAAAAAGCTTAACCGGACAACACGCCTTAACAAACAATATTATAAAACTATAGTAAACCAAATTATTTCAAAAGTTAACGTTTCTTGTTCTACATTTTCCTATTGCTTGAACCGAATCACAAATATAATCTTAATTCATTTAGTTTAATAATTTATATTTTTGTCTGAACAAATTTTAGAAGGCAATAAAATTACAATCCTTCCAATGTATATCTAAAATAATAATGGCGTTTAGTTCAATCTAATATGAGATATTTGTCACGACTCTATCTTCGACCTTGCTTAATTCTTCTTTGAATTCTTTCGAGTTCATTGTACACATGCTTCTTCTTCCGTGCGTTTCCACAGGCGGCGCGAGCTGCTTCGCAAGCAGTGTGGGCAGCTTGCTTCGTAGCCGAACATTCGGCGCACGCGCACTGCAGCTTGTGCTGCAAATGCGCTAATCTCGCTCGCGCCTCGGACAAGTTGTGGCATTTCTCCTGTAAGCCGAACTTCGTCTTCTCCAAGACGTTGTGTGCTGTTTTCTCGAGTTGAGCGGCGAGTTGCGTCGCTTGTACCATCAACTTGTGCTAACGCAAATGTAAAGAATTAGAAATTTTTTCGTCATTATCAGTACAACATTTCACTAGTCCACTGCTGAACATAGGTTTCCCCCAAAGAATGCCATGAAACTACCTGCACCCATCGACTTGCCGGCACGAGCTATGGAGTGAGTCTACGCTCGAAGTTTCTCTGCGTGATAAAATTGGAAAATAGGAGGATAGGGATAAAATATATGGGACACAGATCCAAAGTTACATAGCCTGACAGATCAGTAAACAGATATGACAATGTGTCAGCCGTATAACACAAAGAACTGACAACCGTTAGGGAAGAAATTTCTTGAGTGGCAGCCTCGTGATCGTAAGCAAATTTTTTTTTTTGCTTTGGTTTAACTATGGATAGCTAGATTATCTTCCCTACAATGGGATACACATAACCAAAGGGATATTTACGGGATAAGGATATGGGAAGGAATATCGGTCGAACATGTTTTGTGATTTCGTAATAAACAACAACATACTATCAGTAAGGTGCTTAAACACAGAGATGTTAAATACTTTTGAAATAAAAGTAGCAGAATCTGTGGAACCAAACTGACTACAAAGCTTGAATATTACTACTCCCGGGGCCCATGTTTAGCATGGTCATTTAGTTAATGTAATCTTATCAGCATTGATGGAATCAGGCCTACATGGAGTAGAATCACCTGACTCCACTACGTCAGGAGCTAAAACCCTGGCAGAAAAAACATGATGTGACTACAGCACGTCTATGTTGTGTTCATTCTGACATTACCCGTACACACACTGACTTTACCCACCTGTCGGTGCATGTTATGAAACTCCTATCAACCCTTACGCCCATTACATTATAGTTTTTATACGTGGTAGAGCCATGCTGCAGCTATATTAGTAGTATAGTTGTAGAACGTATGGGTCAGCTCGACCAGGCTAGGACCACACTCTCACAATATACCAGCGTAGAATAGCAACATAACGCTGCTGTGTTTTGTATGGTGAGTGTAGAGAACTGGAGACCCCTTTTTCTGGAAAAGGGGCATTCCATCTTAGTCCTTACGGGTGACAACGCATCTGCATTTTGATTCGCAAACGAGGATAGATGTAGATGTTTATGGGCCACAGCAACCACTTACCATCAGGTGGACTATATGCTCGTATGTCATCCTTTTGTATACAAACAATTTCCATATCTAAACCATTCTCTGCTGGCCTCTTGCAGTATAGATAATATTATAATACTTGTCAGTAGTAAAACGTAGTGATAATATCATTCTCCTGAGGCTCGTCGTGTTTACCCATCATAAATTGCATATCGGTTGCATAAATTGCAGGTCAGTTTGTTGCTACCTAGATAATATACGATCTAATCGGAATAATTAAATATTGTGGGTAAGGACGTGTAGTCCTATATTAAAAATTTGGTGAGGTTATGTTGACATCTGATTCGAGAATATATACACTGTAGTCTCACACCTACACGTTTGCATACATATACATATGTTGAACGTGTACTTGGCGTGAGATACTACAGTGTCTCCAGACCTCAAGCGGAGTTATAGCATCGAATTATTAAGATAATGAATATTTATATAAATCAGTTGTTATTTATATAAATATGCATTTATCAAGTTAGAAGCAAATGGTTACAAAAGCAGTTTAGCTAATTTATCTCATCAGGCGCAGAGAGACTACAGTTCAGCTCATATTACGAGTATAGGATAAACCAGCTATCTATCCACCTATCACTTGGTGGTAAGTGGCTATACTGTCTATGAACACCTGCAATCAACATCGAACAAAGGATGCTACAGATGCATTGTCATGGCTACAGATGTTGAGGACTAAGACAAACTGCCTCAAAACGTGTATTTTTTTATATGATAAGGGTGAGAAATGAGAATACAGTCCACCTGAAGGTGAGTGGTTGTTGTGGCCCATAGACATTCACATCTATCTTCGATTACGAATCAAAATGCAAATGCATTGTCACCCGTGAAGAATACGATGGAATGCTTCGTTTCCAGAAAAAAGGGTCTCCGGTTTTCTACACTCACCATACGAAATACAGCGGCGTTCAGCTGCCATTTACGCTGATATTCTGTAAGAGCGTGGTTTTTTTTTTCATTTCAATTCATGCTACAACTATACTACTAATATAGCTACAGCGTGGCTCTACCACGTAATTATACAGACTCTGTTATACTTCAAACTGAAAATAAGCTGCGGGGCCGCTGCTACTGCAGTAGAAATAATGTGCAGCGTGCAGTGTTAGGGTT
Organism: Parnassius glacialis; assembly: GCA_033319125.1. Lineage (NCBI taxonomy): Eukaryota > Metazoa > Arthropoda > Insecta > Lepidoptera > Papilionidae > Parnassius > Parnassius glacialis. The sequence continues at coordinate 31,687,300 of JAVANC010000025.1, forward strand.
TTATTATCATTATAGCTCTTAACAAGTCTACAGCTGAAGAAATGCCTGTCCAAGGAACACTAGAAAATACGTTTTTTACGGAATAAGTTGATAAACTAGCACATAGTTGACCTGATGCTAAGTAGATGCTGCGGCTCATAACCACCTACACCTATTATCTATTAAGAATCAAAATGCAGAACACGTTTTTATCTCTCAGGACAAAAGTGGTATGCCTCGTTACAAGTAAAAGGGTCTCCGGTTCACGCTGGTGTTCTGTGAGAACTTAATCCTTGCTCGGTTAACCCGTGCCATAAGCCCTCAGGGCCCTTATACGTAGAGCCAGCGTGGCTCTACGTATAAGGTTCCTGGGCCACCTGCATCTATAGACTTTCTGCATGTCTTACCTGGTCGTCACTATGTCTCGTTGAGAGTACTTGGTTTACCGGTACGAGGCTGTTATTCGAAAATCTTTTTTCCTCTTTGACTCTAGTTCTTCTGCGGATGTCTTTATCGCGCCCCGAAACACCAAACATAGCCCTGTCATATCTCGCTGAACGACCTTAAGCTTTTTTATACGGCTAGCAGTAAAGGATCTCATCTCAGATCTGTATGTTACTCACTTGTTGTTGTTGTCACTTACAACACAAACTTGTTGTACACTCTTATTTTCAGGTTTTAATAAGTTATCTTTAAATATTATAAAACACAGACAAAACTTACTTGTGCGGTTGCTTGCTGGGCGGCTTGAACAGCTGCGTTGACAGTACCTTGCTGCTGGTGTACGGCTGCCGTATTCTCAGCGACGACGGCCTCAGCCTCCTTCACTTCTTGCTGCAGTTGCTCCACTACCGCTTGCTTTCCCGCGAGCGCTGCTTCAGCAGCTTTTGCGGCTTGCAAGGCTTTTTCTGCTAGTTGAGTTTTTACCTGGATTGGAGCATAGTTTGGAGTCAAGAAACTGAATCGATAGAACAAAAAATAGCTCAGAAATCGCAAAAAAAATTTTTTTTTTATTACAAGTTATTTGCAGAATAATGGTATTGATTATTTATTTAATCTACAGCTGTAAGTCCTATCCACATCCTATTACGAAAACAGTTTCTTTCAATTGGGATACAAACTCAGAAACCGTGACGTTAGCTATTCCAAGCACTACGACATTACAAACAATACATACTAAAAATAAATATATCTTTTAAAAATAATTTACTTCATTTTGATAAAATTCCCATTCATTGGCACTGGCCTTCTCTCATCTCAAGAGAGTTTTAGAACAAGAAAATTTCCACCACGTTTTTGATATTTTTTTTTAATTTCTCAGACATGCAGATTCCCTCACGACCTTTTCTTTTTCTATCCAGTACGCGGTTTTTTGGATATATTACAAGGAACAGGTTTTCCCATTATTTAGATTAAAGCTGTAAATGTACTAACCATGTGAGCCGCTTGAGCTCCAGCAGCATTTTGAGCTGCATGTGCAGCCTTCGCTTCGGCAGCCGCGTTCTGAGCTATATTCGTTGCACACTTCCCTTTGCAATCCCTTGGCGTTTCCCGAACTTTGTTCTCCTTCCTTTCCTGGATATGTGACGTCAGCTTCTGCAAATTATCATTCTGTGTCGCCCTTCTCTCCGGGAAACCTAACACTGACACAAACGTCAGAAACAAACACAACAAAAGTCTCATTGAAACGTTTTAAAATACAATTTTTCGTAAGCGACAATCATTAATTAACCTAAAGTTGTAATTTTTATGCATAGATGTTTAATTTTATAAGTGAAAAAATATGATTTGATTATTTTGCTAGATGAACAAATCACTATCGGAGAGTGTGACAGTTTGACATTGATTAATTATTGTTCTAAATTGGAAAAGAGATTTCTAGCAAAAAATTTATAACGACAAAAAAAGTAAATTTTAAAAGTTTATTTACATAACATAAAAACATAATACGTTTGGCGTGGTTTGACCCGACCTTTTATTATAAATACAACTGTCATTGTTAATGAAATAAATATTATTAATTTTTATGATATGTGATTGGCTATTAAAATAAATTTAAAAAATATCATACAGTCCTACGCCCCGCAGTATAGTGCCAAGAACACTGGCTGCTTTTCTTCGTTGAATGGCTTTATTTAGCTTTGTTTTTGTCATCAGTGGCGACAAGAAGTTGCTGACACAGTTTCTTTACGATTTTCATAGCACGTGGAACCTGCGTGTTTGATAGTACATACATACATACATAAACACTCACGCCTGTCACCTAGAGGGGTAGGCAGAGACTATGTACTTCCATTTGGCACGATCCTGACACACCTCTCTCGCTTTCTCCACATCCATATACCTACGCATACACGCTCGTCAGTTAATGGTACTCTTGATTTGGCCTATTTTTAATATATCGCCAATTTGGTCGATAAACTTTCGCCTAGGGCGACCCTTCCCGACTCTGCCGTTCACCTCTGCAACATACATTTGCTTTATCACTCTTTCCTCATTCATTCTTTCTACATGACCAAACCACCGAAGCATTCCTTTCTTAATCCTGGTCACAACATATTTGATAGTCTCTATAGCAAATGGCACAAATATGGAGTCCTCATAATGGTCTGACCCGGAATCCGAACCCAGGACCACATGAGCATAAGTAGACCACGGAGGCAGTCGTACTTATACTATAAAGACAGTCCAAAGAGTTGATTTATCACTACTTGATTGCAAATAAATTAAACCTCTTTCAATAACCTTACATTACGTCTACGAAGAAAGAATAAATTCATTCAAATTTGACAATCTCGGGAACTGTCAGTATGGGTTGGGTCTGAAAAATTTCTTAAAGTCGTAAAATTTTGGATTTCCTCGAAATTATGCATCAAGTGATATACTAAAGCGTTGAATACGCGTTTTTCGATTCCTTTTGTATTTTTTACGAGGCGCAAAGTACTTATATGTAAGTAAAAACACTTTGTATTTTCTTCTGTATAATTTGCCGTGACATTCCTACTATTCTAATTATTGCTGGAATTTATTTTTAAATAAAGATACTTTAGAGTTTCTCTTACATACTATCAAAACTCCGATAATCACGTCTTTCTCGTATCGTATCGGAGGAATGCTAAAAGAGGACTTCCAAGTCCAATAGCATCCATATTTCATCCATATTAATTTACAAAAAAGTTACAAAAATCTACGTCATTTAAAGAAATACTTATTCCCTCTTTCACCATAATAATAGGACGATAGAAAGTGACAGATATGGATATTTTTTATGGAATAAGAGTTACAAAGGAGCACATAGTCCATCAGATGATAATTGGAGGATGTGGCCCATAGACATCTATCTTCAATTAAGAATCAAAATGTAGATGCGTTGTCACCCCTAACGACTTAGATGGAATACCTCGTTTTCAGTAAAAAGGTTCTCCGGCTCTCTCAGTTATAATATGAAACACAGCAGCATTAAACTACTAACAACTTTGTTTTAACTATATGTTTTGTACACAACAGCATTATGTTGCTATTTCACCCTGGTATTCGGTGAGAGCGTAGTCCTTCCCCAGTCGAGCTGACGTATTTACCACTTTGACTTTTGAATACTTGTTATTAATGCCTACCTTTGAAAACGATGTTATCTCCTTGAAATTCAATTCTTAGCTTTCTCACAGACATTTTTTATGAATACCAATTTTTTTTCCAGAAATTTTTATCTAAATTGAACATAAAACCAAGCAAAGTGGCTTACCGTCGTCTCGGACGCGCTTGAAACATGATTTGCATTTCTCTGTACGCCTTGATCGCCTCAGCCACGATTCTCGCGTGCGTGCCCGTCTGTTGCCGACAGTTTGAGATGAACAAGTTCATCAAGTGTCTGAAGAAATAGGTGAACCTCGACATGATCATTTGCGTCTCCTGTATGACTGCTATGGTTGCCGTTGGCTGCATCTCCTGCGTTCCCATTATTTTAGACCACTACTGGTCTTACATGAAGATCAAGAAAAATGTAGACAGTTCGCAGTGTAAAAATCCTTGTTGCCCAAAACGGTCAAAATCAACTTGCTAATGTTCTGTACCCACAATTTGTAAATGGTAATAATAAAGTTTTTGAAACTATAACTTTTTTTTGTGATAAGATTTGCTGTACTTACCACGTTCTGAGTTTGTATTGCCGATCACGATACTAATATACAAGCATGTCCTCACGCCTGTAATTCTTACTCCTACTTCCTACTGCACGGCTAGCATGGGCTGGGGACAAAAAAAGTAAACCCCAAATATATGCACTGACAAGAGATAAAATTATCTCCAGAGCACGGCAACGGGGAGAAGTATATCCCCGTTTGACTTAACTAGTAGACATATTATATCCCCCGTTCGTAGCATGAGGCCAAAAGAAAGAAAAAATATGTTTTGACATTTGAAAGGGACAATTATATCCTAGTTCATTGGACGTTAGTTTATATTCATACAAAAAAATCTAACTCTAAATCTATCTCCCATTTTACCTACTGTGGATACTATATCCACCGGTGTGGCCATACTCGTAGGGTGGATAAAACTAAGCGATAACCATTTTCTCCTTTCCCCGGGGATAAAATTGTCACCTGCCCTGTTGGAGTCCAATGAGCAACGAACTGCTAGGACTGTTTAGCTGAATGTTTCGCCAAAAAAATGTGGGCCAAATACGTCGCCTACATAATCACACACCCAAAATACCCCATTATGCACCATTTCACGACATGCTAAGTAAGTAACAGAGTTGGCACGTTCTTTGTTTTTTGTAAGTCCCACATACATGGGGCCTGTAAGTCCGAGGCCAACATCGAACAATACAGATGTCAATACAAATATATCTCGCACTTGCTGTCTATCGCGTGTCTACCAAAACCAAAACTAAAAGGAACTAAGTGAAAATTGTGTGATGAATTTAATTAAAGCTGTCATACTACGTAGTAAAATGTCCTCTGGTGATCATTTTATAGCAGCCTATTAATAATCAACTTATTAGCGGTAAATACCGTCATTTCCCAAATTAAGCAAAGGCAATTAAGTCTTGATTACGTCGTATTATTATAAACATTACAGATGTGAAAATTATCTAAAATTCGAATGAAAAAAATTAATACAGTGTAACGCCCAATATTATATCTATTGATAAAAATCAATGAGGTATCCACGACTTTTTCTGCCACCAGGGCGGCGCTACTAGAAAGTGAGGAGACAGATTTCATGCTGCGGAAGTTAATTTGTTCGAAAAATGTAAAGGTATATTGTTTCTTTCTGCACTATTAGCTATATTTTATATTAAGATATAAAATAAGATTAAAAATAAATAAAACAAACCACAGATATTAATTTAACTTAACAGTGGTGTAGCCACGTGAAAGCTTTTGCTGTCGCACGGATGGGCCGGCTCGAACCGGGGTGGTGCCACATAGAATACCAGCGTGAAGTTTTACCGTGAAGGTTTACCTCTGCGTTGTGTTTGGCGAGTGCAGGTGGCCGGAGGCCCAATTCAGACCCCCCTCCCCATCAATATGGTAGCGGAATTAAAGAAAAGACTACCCCAGGAGGGTACCAGCAACCCTGGTGAATCTCTTGCTGAGCATGCACGACCAAACTACTTCACTCCTGTGCGTGGGTGCTCAGGCTGCCCCGCGTATTCCGGGCGGGGCAAAATTCCGCTCGCGACTAATACTGCTCGGGGCAAGCGGAGCAATAAGACTAAGGCGACCTCTATCACGCTATCCGTGAATTTTTGTAACATCAGGGGACTTCATTCCAACCTTAACGCTGTCCATTCCCATCTAGGGACGGCGAAGCCGGCCTTGCTCTTTTTAACCGAGACTCAGGTGTCCTCTCCGGCTCATACTTCATATCTCTCCTACCCGGGGTACAAATTTGAACACTTCTTTGTGACTCGGGCTGGGGTTTGCGTATACGTCAGAGAGGACATCTGTATTCGACGCCTCGGCAGTCTTGAAGGTACGGACCTGTCCATCCTATGGCTGCGCTTAGACAGCGACGACCATCCCCGCGTCTACGGGTGCCTCTATAGGTCCCATAGCGGTAATGCCGACACAGACCGACTCATCGACCACGTCCAAATGGCTGCAGACTCCGTGATACAACAGGTCCCACCCGCAGAGATCATGATACTCGGTGATTTTAACGCCCACCACGCTGAATGGCTTGGTTCCCGTTTAACCGATCATGCGGGTAGATCTGTCTATGACTTTGCCTTGGCATATGGTCTAACATAACTGGTTACTTGACCTACGCGGATCCCAGATCTGAAGGATCATATACCTTCCCTGTTGGACCTTCTGCTGACCTCTCATCCAGACAGATATCAGGTCTCCGTCGATGCCCCTCTGGGCTCTTCGGACCATTGTCTGATCCGGAGTATGGTGCCACTCACGCTCCCATCGCAGTTGTGATCTGCAGCTTGCCGCCGTGTTTGGCACTATAGGTCGGCCGATTGGGACGGGATGCGGTCTTTTTTTGCATCCTACCCTTGGACGCGGATTTTCTTCTTGCCGGAAGATCCCAGCGTTGTTGCCGATTCTGTTGCTGATGTGGTACTTCAGGGTATGGAACTTTTTATTCCATCCTCTGTGGCGCCCATCGGAGGCAGATCCCAGCCATGGTTTGGTCGCTCCTGTAAAGTAGCATCACGTTATAAGCAGGAGTGCTACCGGGCCTGGGCTGACGCATCAACGTCTCGGGATCTAAACACCATCGCACTTAAAAATAAGTATAATTCCGCCTCCAGGTCCTTCAAAAGCGTCATTGCCAAGGCAAGGTCTGAGCTCATCGGCAGAATTGGCGAGAAGCTAGTTCGCCTTCCTTCGGGAACCCATGCATTCTGGTCTCTCGCCAAGGCTGTTCAAGGGAACTTCTGTCAGCCATCTCTTCCATCTCTGCACAGGGAGGACTCACTGGCCCATGCCGCAAAGGAGAAAGCCGATCTGTTGAGCTCTCTTTTTGCGTCCAACTTGTCTCTAGATACGGGAGAACACACCGCCAACTATCCCGCGGTGTGAGTGCTCTATGTCCAATGTGCGATTTACACGGCGCTCGGTTCGTAAAGCACTCTTCTCCCTGGACGTCAGCAAGTCGAGTGGGCCTGATGGAGTCCCTTCCATTGTGCTGAAGACGTGTGCTCCGGAGTTGGCACCGATTTTAAGGCGTCTTTTCTGGTACTCCTACTCCCAAGGCGTAGTCCCGAATTCATGGAAGACGGCTTTGGTCCACCCCATCCCTAAAAAAGACTACCGCTCAGACCCGTCCAACTACAAGCCTATCGCCATTAACTCCTTGTTCTCCAAAATAATGGATTCCATTATAAACTGCCAGCTCATGATGTACCTTGAGGATCACCAGCTGATTAGTACCGCCAGTACGATTTTCGTCGGGGTCGATGATGGTGATCTTTTGGTCTACCTGACTCAGATGGGCGGAGGCAGTATAGACCAAGGGCCTCCCCCCATTGGCCGTTAGTTTGTATTGCAGCGTTGATCGGGTCTGGCACAAAGCGCTTATTTCGAAGCTTCCTTCCTATTGGCTTCCCGAGCAATTGTGCTAATGAATCACCAGTTTCCTTGCTGGTCGGAGCATCAAAGTCGTAGTAGACGATGCATGCTCTGATTTCAAGCCTATCAACGCTGGTGTTCCACAAGGCTGCGTGCTATCACCAACGCTGTTTCTCCTGCATATCAATGATATGTTACAAACTAGTAAATTCATTGCTATGCAGACGACAGCACTGGTAATGCCTTATATACCGGCCGTGCCAATATTACTGGGACTAACGTGTGTCTGAAGTCGAGCCTTTGTTTTGTTCAACTTCATTCTCAGTCTTGGATTGGGGGCGACTAAATTTTGTCCAGTTCAATCCCCAGAAGATACAAGTTTGCGCGTTTACCGCTAAAAAGAACCCCTTTGTCGTATCTCCTCAGTTTCAAGGCAGTCCCCTTGCTGCCTCAGCTAGCATCGGAATCCTCGTCGTCGACATATCGAATAGTGTGCAGTTTCGTGGTCACTTGGAAAGGAAGGCCAAACTGGCATCTAAAAAGCTTGGCGTGCTCAGCAGAGCGAGACAGTATTTCATGTCGGCACGTCGCTTGCAACTTTACAAATGGCAAATCCGGCCTCACATGGAAGACTGTTCTCAAATTTTATCTAATAATACCATTTTTTTTTTTTTTAAAAAACGTTACCCCCACACTAGGATTTTATTAGATAAAACACCGATAGTATTAGTAGATAAATGTAGCGAACCGTCTGTATGAACGATGTGTGCCCTTTGCCCATGCCCGCGCCCATTTCGTCCCGTATGTGTCGTAAGAGATAACTATAGGAAATGTCTTCCGGTAGATGTCAGTACATGTATCTCGTTAACCGTTACTGTTACAGCCTATTAAAGTCAACCGCTGAACCCATACCCCTACCTACCCCATAAGTTGCTTCATATGGGTATTTTGCCATATTTGCCACACTTACCAAGCGTGTTGGCAACTGCAGTTTTTAATGTTTAGAGTTGTTATCAGGAAAATGCTGCTGTACATATCCTGTTCCAGTTTCCTTCTGACGCCTCTTATGGCACCATGAGATGACACAATACACGGTATAATATATGTGTCGAAGAATTCAATAGAGGATCGCAATTTAGATCTCGGAAATAAATCAGGATAGCGTTGACTGTTAAAAATAATAAAAGTGTGAGAGCGGATGTTCAACTTGCTCTCTTGCTTGTGCAGTTAATTATTATCAGTAATAAGACAACGTAACGCACTATACATTCAGTATAGTGAAATTACAGTTCGACCATACCGTAACTCGTCTCCGCCACAATCACACACCTGTGTAGCGTGATATACGTAATTACATGATAAAACCAAAGTATGTAAACCTACAGCAACACTACTTATCTCAATGTAACACAGGGCAGCCTCTCAGCAACACCAATCATCCTTGCCTGCACTAGAAGAATTACAACAATGAACAGAATCACGACACTATCTTAGCACAAGTAAGTAGAATGACCACACTCGTTGAATGACTTAGGCCGAATTTCTCGTGCATGGCACCTACAGTGAACTTTATACTGCACAAACAAGTAGTGGGTGTCTCGATATACCGTCATTTCCATCTCGATCCACCCGGGTATTTTATAGACGCTCCGACATATCGTTTACGCCAGACTTTAAGATACCCAGTCCGGCTACGGGCAACAGATGTGAAGGGGCTTACGTCTGGTATCGTCGATTCACCTGCACAAGCTTGTCCATTAAGTTAATTACTTCCTACAACGAGAATTGCCCATCTCCAGCAGTGGAGTTTTACAGGCTAATAAATAAAGGCGAAGAAGAATCTCGAAAGGAATCTTAAAAAAAAAAAAAGGATTTAATAGAAATAGTTTGACCTCTATAAAGATCAAACATATTTGGTTATGATGTGCGAATCAAAAAAGTAATTTAAATTTGAATACTTCATTAAGAAGAACAATGTGCTGTCAGGTGTCATAAATTGGCGAATTTTACTAAACAATATGAAAGTGAAATTATTGTGGAATATTGCTAAGATAATCTTGATGTCAGGATTGAATTTTAGCGTTTAAGATCCTGATTCATCCAAGCGCGATCTGTATCAATAGAAACGAAAAAAGTATGTATTAGATTAATTACCATTATTATATTAAAACAAACTATAGCCAGCTATATTATGTTTGCAGCACGAATGGTGTGGGTCGGCTCGAATAGAGAAGTACCACACTCTCACAGAATACCAGCGTAAAAAACGAGCTTAATGCTGCTGTTCTCCGTATGACGAGCTAGAGAACTGGAGACGCTTTTGAGTGGAAACGAGGCATTCCATAATTCTTAGTTAGGTTCTGCATTTTGATTCTTAACGGAGGATAGATGTAGATGTCTATCGGTCACAGCGTCCACTTCAGCAAGTGGGTTGTGTATTCTAAAAAAAATATAAATGTGGAAATTACCTATCCTTAACGGCATTACTTGATCACAATTATTTTTTTTTTATATTCTATTTGACATAGATTTGTATTAAAACGTGGTTGAAACAATAATTAGAGCAAAGCACACACTGATTTAAGCGACCAGATTGAAAAATATCAAATACATCTCAATTATTGTTTCAGATTACGATCACCGAACGTATCTTTTGGAAATCAAATTAACAAAAATTAAATTGCTACTTAATGCTTTGTATTAATTTGTTATCTAACATTGATTCATATTTTAAGTAAGCCTTTGTAATGGGTTGTTTTGCTTGTTCTTCAATGTTGACCGGTCTTTTTCTCTTATTTGTTGCACCGGTGATTATTGAAAAAGCGTGTAACTGTTTAAAAAAATGATAGTGACTTGACTGACTTCTTATTTTAGACGTATTATTTGGAATTTAAGAATATAACAGTAATTATATATAGTAAGTATATTATGAATATAAGATTGGTTAGAAGTTTCGTGTTATTACATAATATTGTGTCCACTGTTACAGATTCCGCTTCAAGCGGCTTTTTATCCAAATCTCATATGATTTGCATATCGTTGTTGGGACTGATCAGTGCTGCTGGGATTTTGTTTTGTGTACCAATTTGTACGCGTCGAATATTTGACAATAAGTGCTCTTGTCCTGAGCAACCAATTTGCCCTGACTGCGGCCTCAACTACTAATAATATTCGTTTGGAGACATTGTATTCGGCGTCAACTATTAGGTATTAGACAAATTACTATTATAATATTTTAACAAGCTATAGTCACGTGCAGCTATATTATGGTTGCACCACGAATAGGTTGGATCGGCTCGAATGGGGAAGGACTACGCTCTCACAGAATACCAGTGTAAAATAGGAGCTTGATGGGATAAGGATATCCTTTTTACTGGAAACAAGGCATTCCATCTTAGTCCTCAGGCGTGACGACGGATCCAAACGTAATCTAAATATGGACCACAGCATCTATACTTACCATTAAGTGGACTGTGTGCTCGTTTGTCACTCTTAACCCGCGTATCGATTATGCGTTTTTTACTGCGTATCAAAGTAGTTGAAGTTTTGGCGCGCGCGCCAGTTGGGATGGTTGTTTTCATCATTCATGTGTTCATTGCGTTCCGAGGTATGGATAACCAAAGTTGCCGTAAATTGATAATATTATATGGTTCAAAATAACTGCTGTGTAGCAAAAGTCGTTTTTATCATAATAAAGCGCTCAGAGAAGATGTATGGAAATATGAAAGCGGATGCTGCTCGTACACAACCGACATCCATGTTGAACAGCTGCCGCACGTGCCTGGCGCGCCAGGTTGTGCCACTTGTAACATTTTGAACGTGGTCCGAGGAGCGGACTGGTTGGCACACTCATGCTTGACGCGCGCGCCAGGAGCGCGTAATCGATACGCGGCTTAATTCTATAAAAAATTTGATACTTGAGATAGTTCTATCACCATCGGTAGTATTGAGACCATGGAATTTCCCTTAGTCTCCCACTTACTACACCCACAAGACGAAATGATGTAATAGATTCTTAGGTTATCACCACAGCGTTTGTAGGATCAAATAAATCTAATTCTTTTTTTTTTCAAATTGATCTGAGATTTTAGTTGTAGTAATTTATATATGACCGTATAGACCGACTGGAATTATAATTACACAATATGATATTTGTTTTGTCAAAACGATGAACATTTCCTATGCTGAAATCCGATAGGTTGCGCTGTAGTAAAATTATTAAGTAACTCAATATTAAGGCGGTTATTCCGTGTAACCGTCCGTTCCGTTTTTTTGCAAGCATTCCAAGCAATTAGTAGAAGTAAGACTGTGCCAAATCTTTACTAAATGATATTGTTCTGCGTTCATACAATGTTCGAAGTTCGAAGAACCAACAGCTTTAACTTCATTTCAATTTGTTTTATGCCAAGATTCCAATGAATTTTTTTTATAGAAGAAGGATGACAAACGAGCACATGCGTTTGCGAATTAAAATGCAGATGCGTTGTCAGACGTGAGGACTAAGATAGAATGCCTCTTTTCCGTTGGGTCTCCGGTTCTCTACACTCACCATACGAAACACAGTAGCATTAAGCTGCTATTTTACGCTTGTATTCTGTGAGATCGTGGTCCTCCCCGGTCGAGTCGACCCATTTGTGCTACAACTATACTATTAATATAGCTGCAGCATGGCTCTACCACGTATAAAAAGTATTGAAATTTGAAATTGTAAAGAATTTGTAGTACTGTGAGGCACTCCTTTTATTTGAGGTTTGATATTTCAAACAAGAAGCATGTATGCATTTTTATAGGTATGCTAATGTATACTAATGCCCAAATACTCAAAAGCTACTCAATTTTAAGTCGCCGTTACGTCTCATGCCGTCTCTATCACTTTAAGGAAAAGTGACTGTGACAACACGAGACTCTCTCGATTCCACAGAGTCAGTAATTCATTCTTGGGGTAATGTACACGCTTTTACAACAAAATCCCAGAAAATATACAAGGTATTATATTATAATATATATATATTGGTTATACTATTACCAAGTTTAAATATTTAATGAAACAAAAACAATATAAAAGGGTTATTATAATATAAATGAATACATAGTTGATAATAACCCCTGGGAATGAGGTGGTCGCTTCCAAGCTGTTTCTAAAATAAATTTTGTAAATATTTTGTAATCATTTATATTATAAAATTTATTTAAAAAAAAGTACCGCTGGGTTTCTTGCTGGTTCTTCCCAGGACAGAGATATTTTACGAACCAGTGGTGAATAAATAAATGAATTTCAATAAATATTACGTAATATTTTTGATTGATTTTTCTCTTTTTTTTCGAACCAGTGGTAAAGTAAAAAATTACTTTCAATAAGAATTACTTGTAATCAATATTGAATAAAAAAATATTCTATTCTATTCTATTCTACTTAACGACATCTTAAAATTGAGTAGATTTTTAGTATCTGACCATTAGTATCTTAGGCAGGTTTCTATCATGTTTTTATAAATAACCGTACACAAACGTGGGAGAAAATCGGTAGAAAAATAATTCTATTCGGGTGAATAATCGGAATTCCCCGCCTGGGGGGACCAAACAGAATCATATCCACAATATACACGTTGGTTTAGTGCTAAAATTGAAAATCACAAATAAGTCACCCGATAGGCCCGCAGTACTTGTTAATGATTTTATATTAAGGCGTAAAACACCCAGTCTTTACGCCTTATGGCGTCCGCTGGCGATGGCATTATAACCTTCTCGCTTACGCCAGGCTTAAAACACTCAGTCTGGTGATGGGAAGCAGCGCCAAAATGCAAGACATCTGGTAGTATGCGTTCGTCGATCCACCTGCCGAACGTGACGACCGAGGCAAGGGAAGAGGCTCGTGTCCAGCAGTTGACATTTACGGACTGATGATGAAAAAGAACAAGATAATAAAGATATTACCCTATATAGAATTTTTTGTGGTTCTATCACGTTTTATATAAATGATAGTGAATATATGCCCTTATATTTTCCAACATCGTGTCATTCGTATCTTCAACGATACCTCAACGTTTTTTTATTTAACATATTTATATTAAATTAGAGTACGCCGTGGTTTTCAGATAATTCCCGTAGTGATCGTCCTGTTGATGCTTCCGTAGCTGTGGACTTTCGACGAGTGGCATTTTGTGCGATATCCCGTGTTGACACCTGCGTAATATAAGATGATTTGTATGAGCGTGATGACCGCCGTGACTGCAGCCAGCTTCATCGTCCTGGGTCCGTTGCTTTGTGATAAATTCTTTAGATGTGTACGTTCCAAATCGAAACGATGAGTAATTAAATTTTTGGCAATAGTCTTTTTTTTTTCATTCAGTCATATAAAAAGAATTGTCCAACTCATGTATGCCGGTGCGTGTTGCCTATGACGTATGGATCTAAGACGTGGAAGTTTACTACTAGCCATATAAGGAAGCTCAAGGTCACTCAGTGATCTATGTAAGGGTCAATGTTCGGAGATTCCCTGCGTGATAGAATTCTAAATGAAGATATAAACATTAGAATTTGAGAAGCCAACATAGCCCAAAGAATTTGACGGAATAAGCTGAAGTGGCAATAGGCCAGCCGTAAAGTTCAATGTGTTCGTAACCATGTAGTGGCAGGCTAAGAATATACACTACCCTCTTCCCGTGGGTGTCGTAAGAAGCGACAGAGGGAATCTGGAACAGGAGATGCGCAGCCGCGTCTTCCTGATAACTTCAAATATTAAAATACGGCGGTTGCCAGCCGGCTTGCCAAACGTGGCAACTATGTCATAATTCCCCCTATGAGGCAATTTATGAGGGAGGCCTATGTTCAGCAGTGGACTTTTATAGGCTCTAATGGATGGAAATTTCGAAGAACCGACAACAGACGGCTTAGAATGATTCTCTAGTGACATTTAAGTGGAAGGCGGCCGTCTACTAGATGGAATGACAACTTGGTAGCACTTGCTACTTGCCTGGTAGTATCATACTATGGATGCAGGTGGCTCATGACCTTGTGTTATTCCTTGCCTATGTTCAACATTGGACTTGTAAAGGGCTGTAATGATGATTACGATTATGAAATAATCTACACAAATAAATAAAATTGAAATGTCTGTTTGTAATCTCAAAATAACAGCTTTTTACTAAATGGACATGAAAGTATATAAGGTATTTATACCAAAAAAAAACACAATTTTTAAATTTTTGTTTGTCCACCTATCTGTTTATTCCGGCTAATCTCCGAAACGGCTGTACCGATGTTGATGGGACTTTCACTGGCAGATAAATGATGTTATAAGGAGTAACGTGTTTTAAAAAAATTAAAACCCGTTAATTTTTGGGGTGGCTGGGATCTACTTCCGAGCAGTCAACCCCGGGCAATGGCACCACTGGTTACTTTAAACGTGTGGCGGCTTAATATCCCACCATGCGGTGGTAGGCCTTGCAAGGGGCTGCCTAGTTTGCTACCACCCTCCCGTCGGAGTCAGCCGCGAAGCAGCTGCGTTCCGTCTGAGAGCGGGTGTACCAGAGCCTTTGGGTGACAGACGTGCCATTAGTTGCACCACTCAAGACATGTCTGGACTTCCGAGCAAAGCTATACCGGGTAACTCATTCTGTAGGGTAGTGGGATCCGAGGCTCGGTCTTGTCGTTGGCCGACTGCATCTAGTTGAGAGCCCAAATAGCGCACCAGCCGCAAGCCAAAGGCTGCCCCGCCAACTCGCGAAAAATCCCGAAATACTCTTCAACTTGGCGCCTGGATGGGAGGACCCGCTGGCCATTTCGGAGGGCCTCGGGCGTCCCCGCGGTCTTCAAATGAGTTCCCCATTGGTTGGCTAAACTCTTGACTGTTCATTTGGTATTTAAGCGGCACCTCAATTTCTCAACCGCTTCCCCACGAAAAACACCGAAAATGAAAAAAGCTAAAAAGAAGAATATGGTAAATCAACGGCGGCACTCCCTCGCACATAAAGCACCTCACGAATATCAGAGCGTTGCACACTAACCTTGATCCGGTGCACCACCGACTCGAAACCGAGAAGCCGCACCTATTCTTCTTAACGGAGACACAGATAGCAATTCCGTCTGTTGCGGTGTACCTCAACATTTTTTTTTTAGGATTGGGTGACAAGCGAGCACACAGTCCACCTGATGGTAAGTGGTTGCTGTGGCCCATACATATCTACATTTATCCTCATTTGCGAATCAAAATGCAGATGCGTTGTCACCCGTCAGGACTAATATGGAATGCCTCTTTTCCAGTAAAAGGGGTCTCCGGTTCTCTACACTCACCATACGAAACGCGCATTTACAAGCATTAAGCTGCTATTATACGCTGGTATTCTGTAAGAGCGTGGTCCTGCCCCGGTCGAGCCGACCCATTCGTGCTACAACTATACTACTAATATAGCGGCAGCATGGCTCTACAACGTATAAAAAAACAACACCCAGGCTACACGCTTGAACATAAGTTTAAACAGCGCGCTGGGGTGTGTGTTCACGTCCTTGATGATATTTGCTGTCGGCGTCTCAGTTGTGTTGAGGTTTCAGGGTTTTCTGCAATGTGGCTTTTGGTGGACACTGGTGTAGAGACAACCCTCTATACTTGTATCTATCGATTGCACAGCGGAAACTTGGAGACAACCAGGCTCATGGAATACCTGACAGGAATGGCAAATAAAGCCCAACAACGGTATCCGTTTGCGGAGCTAGTTTTTCTCGGGGATTTTAACGCCCACCACAAAGAGTGGTAGTTTCCATACAATAAAACCGATCATGCTGGAATAGAGAGGTGCAAACTTGCGTTATGGCTAGATGTCACTCAGCTAGTTCAAGAAGCGACGCGGGTACCAGATGTAGCCGGGCATACACCCAATTGATTGGACCTTCTGCTGACAACAGACCCAGAGGATATGATATGATATCTGTCTCTGCTTTGTTGAGATCATCCGATCACTGTCTGGTGAAATCCCTATCGATTATCTATATATATATAAACACTCACGCCTGTCACCCAGAGGGGTAGGCAGAGACTATGGACTTCCATTTGGCACGATCCTGACAGACCTCTCTCGCTTCCTCCACATCCATATACCTACGCATACACGCTCGTCGGTTAAAGGTACCCTTGACTTGGCCCATTTTCAATATATCGCCAATTTGGTCGATAAACTTTCGCCTAAGGCGACCCTTCCCGACTCTGCCGTTCACATCTGCAACATAAATTTTCTTTGTCACTCTTTCCTCATTCATTCTTTCTACATGACCAAACCACCGAAGCATTCCTTTCTTAATCCTGGTCACAACATCATCTTGCAAACCACACTCTTCTCTTATTAAACAATTTCTCACTCTGTCATTCAGATTCATCCCTAACATACTCCTTAATGACCGCATTTCTACAGCATTTATTCTACTCTCTTGCTTTTTCTGCCACACCCAACTTTCACTACCATACATTAAAGTAGGCACTAACACAGCATTGTGAATTGCCATACGTGCCTTTTTGGACACATTCTGACTTCTCACAATAGAGTGTAGAGCCCCATTCACTCTATTTCCTGCGTTCACTCGTCGTTCTATATCCTTATCATATCTACCATCCCTGCTAAATACACATCCCAAATACACAAACTCATCTACTTGCTCTACCAACTCCCCTTCTATTCTTATTTCACATATCGTTTTACTTTCTTCTCTTTCAAAAACCATAACTTTCGTCTTACTTGCGTTCACTTTCATTCCCTTTTCTTTTAATGTCCTGTTCATTAATGTAACCATCATTTGCAACTCGGCTGCCAACGACGCAAGTATGACTTGATCATCGGCGTACAAAAGGCATTTGACGGTTAACTCACCCATTCTTAACCCGCATTCTTCTACTTTCAAATTTTCCAAACAACTGTCCATAAATAGGTTGAACAGCCACGGGGAAGCCACAAAACCCTGTCTGACACCTTTATGGATGCCAAACCAGTCCGAGTAGGCCCCGTTGATCCTGACACAGGCACTAGAGTCCCTATATAGAGACTTCAATGCCTGTATCAAGCCAGCGCTCAACCCAAATGAGTTCAGTGTTTGCCATAACACATCCCTATCCACTCTGTCATAAGCTTTCTCCAAGTCTATGAACGCACAAAAAAGATTTTTTGGTTTTTGGTCAAAAACTTCTCCGCGATCATGCGCATGGAAAAGACCTGATCCGTACATCCCATTCCCTTTCTAAATCCCGCTTGCACATCCCAAATTTTTCCATCAGTTTCTTTCATAACTCTTTCAATTAGTACCTTAGCATACAGTTTCCCCACAATGCTAAGAAGGCTGATACCACGGTAGTTTTCACAGTCCTGCTGTGATCCTTTTCCTTTATATATTGGGACTATCACGGCTTTGTACCAGTCTCCCGGTACCCGCTTAAGTTCCCAACATAAATTAAACACGGTGTACAGCAGGTCTGCTACCACTCCTTCTCCAGCCCTTAGCATTTCGAGAGATACTCTATCATAACCGGCTGCCTTACCTGCTTTCATACTTTTCATTGCTTTAATTATTTCATCTATACTTACATCTCTATCTATTTCGTCTTCTTTCGAAATTTCTATTTCATTTAATTTAAACGTCTCATCACT
Source organism: Parnassius glacialis (assembly GCA_033319125.1). Taxonomy (NCBI): domain Eukaryota; kingdom Metazoa; phylum Arthropoda; class Insecta; order Lepidoptera; family Papilionidae; genus Parnassius; species Parnassius glacialis. Next base: position 31,705,439 of record JAVANC010000025.1, read on the forward strand.
CATAAACACGCTTTCAAAGTATTCCTTCCATCTCCTTAAACTCAAAACTTCGTCATTCAGAATACAGCCATTCTGGTCTCGTATAGCATTCATTCTAGGCTGTTTTGAATGTCCCCTGGTAGTTCTTACGAGTTTCCAGAACATTTTAATGTTTGCCTGGAAGTTGTCCGATATTCTTCTATCATTCTTATCCGTTCTTTCTTGCTTTTTCCTTTCAACTACTTCTTTTGCTCTCTTATTTAGGTGTCTAAAGACTGCATTTTTCCTTTCAATACCACCATTCATACTGCTAGAATTACTAGCCTTGGGTGCTAGTAAATCTAGCCATGCTTTCTTCTTTGCTTCAACTTCCATCCGTACCTCATCATCCCACCATAACGTGATATTTTTCCTTTCATTCTTTCTCTTACTTACACCACATACTTCGGTAGCTGCATCCACTAAACCTTTCTTGATATTATACCACACAGTCTCCAAGTCTAAATCATTCATACACAATTCAGCCACACCACTTATATTTTCTCTGAATCTACATTTGAACTTCTCTTTCACACCTTCATCTTGTAACCTCTCTGTTCTTATACGCTGTAACGCAGTGGTAGACACAGATGTCCGATGTCTCCAACGTCTGAAAAGACCATTAATTCGGCATAAGACCAAGTAATGATCCGCCCCTACGTTAGAGCCGCGCTCCTCATTCTTTCGTCAACAATTATGAAATCTATCATACTTCTATCATCACCTCTTTCCCATGTATACGTGTGAAACTTCTTATGACGAAAGAAAGTGTTCGTCACAAAAAGACTCTTTTCCACGCATACGGCGAGAAGGCTTTCACCATTCTCATTTATACTTTCATCACCAAACGTTCCCAATATCCTTTCATAACCAAGCCTCCTCACCCCAACCCTTCCATTAAAATCGCCTAATATCACAATATTTTCATTAACCTTGCATTTCATTAGCACCATCCTTACCAACTCCCAAAACTGCTCTCGGATATAAGTGGGTTTAGACATGTCTGGGGCGTAGACCCCTAAAACAAACAACTTCTTTAAGCCCACTTTCATTCGTGTCCATAGCAGTCTCGGGCTTACACATTCATACTCTTTCACACAATGACCCATTCTTTCTGAAAGGATGATACCGACTCCCTGGCATGCCCGCTCGGTCTCGTCTACACCAGACCAGTACGCGGTATACATGCCATGTGTAGTGACATCCTTTCCCTTCCGTTTCGTCTCATTTACACATAACACGTCTATTCCTCTATCATGCATCATATCGCATACTTCATCCATCTTATCATTCATTCCTCCACATACTTTCAATGTAGCCAGACGGGCTTCCACAATCCACTTTTCGCCCCTCCGGGGGACAGAACGTGACGGGTGGCGAACCTCGTCGCCGGTTTTCCTCCCGGAGATTCTTCGCACCCCTGCCCCATTAAAGGGGCGCCGGGAACTCGGGGCCATTTCCTTAATTTTGTGCCTCATGGTGCGAAAGTAGGGTGTGGTATTTTTTTTTCCGCCGCTACCACACGGCAAGGAGCCGAGTCAGTTCTTTCGGCTTTGTCGCCCGTCTAGCACCACCCGGGGGACACGTGTAGGGTGGGCCTAGGATTAGGTGGTCGAAGCCTACGGACGCGAGCGACTCATCTCCCGATTATCTCTCCTCTGGTATTATTGACCAGCGGGCATGAGGAGAGTATGGCAATATGAGTCCACAGACTGGGATGAGATGAGGCACTTTTTGCATCTTATCCGTGGCGGCAAGTGTGCTTCTCTTCGGATGAACCCTCCTGCTCTGCCGATGCGGTTGCGGATGTGATACGACAGGGAATGGAACATTTTATTCCGTTCTCCGACATTCCGTTCGGTCAAATGGCTCGGATCTGGTATAATTCGGATTATGCTCGTGAAAATCGTTATTTTAAGATATCACAATAAAAAGATATGACATCATACCTTTAACCCTGCTCATACCTCACCGGCTAAGATGTTGGTAACAATTCTCATTGTGTTCTGACTACACGGTGTCCTCTCGTCGATAGCGCGACATCGAATCGCCGACCACGTACCTTCACTGTGAGGAAGCCATGCCTTTGGCAGTTTACCTGACAGGGATTGGACGCTGAGCGGCAAGATACTTAGGCAAGTAACAGGTTGAATAATTTGGATGATGACCCTGACTTGATGACCTGCCTTTGAAATTATCTTAACGGATTTTAACGAGCAAAAGGTGGTTAAATAGACTTTAGTCAACAAGTGATTGGCTCAGTTCGACTGGGGCTGAAGAAATAGCAGGACGTCGCTGCTGTGTTGCTTATGTATCTGAGTGAGGAGAATCAGAGACACATTTACTAGGTATTTAAGTGCTTATGGCTGTGTGCACAATCGACACGTATACTGTCATTGGCAATGAAGGCAGCATGACAGCAACTTGACTACCTTTGCTAAGGGCTGCCGTCGAATAGGTCGCACATGGAATGTTTATTTGGTCGGGCGATCAACCTTTTTTTTTAAACTGAAGTGGTAAACAAACTTGAACTCAAGATGGTAAGTGGCTACTGCAGTCCATGGACACCTTCAGCCTACTTCAAACAAAAGTCTACGGGTAGGTTAAGATGGTGGAATAAGATGGAATGCTGGAATGGAATAAAATATCGGGCTGTAAGCCTGTTATTTTATTGGCTCTCTAAATATCTTTAAGACTGGAACACAGCAGTGCAAGCACTGCTATTTGGTGGTAGCAAAAAGGTAAGAGATTGATAGGTAGGCTTTGTCCTTGACGGAAAAAGAGTCCTATCACGTATGAAACTTCAGTGCGCATTGAACTATTATTACTGATCTATTGGATGAAAACAAATTAGATTTTATATAAGTAGTATATCCACACTGCCGACCAGATCTGACAAACGCGTTAAAGGTACGAGACTTGCGATTGTCAAGTCCAAAGGCAAGTTCTTCCTATTGGTATCAATAGAATAAAATTATGTTATTCTGTTGACACGGTTGTTCGTCTCTAATTTAGGAATAAATAATACCCGGATCGTGGAAGTTGCCCAATGTGTAGCCATGGCCAAAAAGCCATCAGAGTTAAATCTGCAATTTATCGGTCAATCTCAAGTCTGCAAGACTATGGTGTATGTAATAAACACCCACTTTGTGCCATAACTAGAACAGAATGACATCTTCAGCGATAGTCAGCATGAATTGCAACGAAATTGATCGGCCTAGTGTATGCAACACACATATGAGGCGAAACTCTCGAGAAAAATGGGAAGCAATTGTTATTCTGATATTATTTAGAATTTAGTTGGTGGGTGGGCTGTCGCTTTTTAAGCGAACAATGTATGACAGTAGAGACTCGACTCGCGTCAGTGCGTTATGTAAATGAAAAATTCAAAATAGGAAACAAGTTTTATTCTAAACAACTAAAGCATACACCGTAATATCACTTGACTGAATCCTCAACTAGACTAAAATATAATTGAGCAAATACGTAATCAACAGTACATTGGCCTAAGCTTACGTATCTGGTGAGAATAAATAAATTAACAAGAGGTTTATATGACACTTAAATTTAGTTATTGACTAAACACATTTGGACTATGTTCCCTGTCGGTTCGGACTTAGGAATTCTTCAGTTTTCTGTGGGTGAACAAACGTTACGTGTTTCCTTCTTCTTAAGTTACTTCTTCCAAGAATAGCCTCATCTAGTTTTGCTATAGCCGCCATTGGAGTTGGGTAATCACCAACAAGTTTAGCGCTTGAAGTTGGTCTCACTATTTGAACTTTCTCATTGTTGATCACTTCAATGACTTTCTCATCTTTATTAATTTCAGCGCTGGATCTATAAAATCTTTTGACAGGTGGAGAATTTTCCGATTGCTTCAGATTTGTTTCATCTATTTTGTCAAGCTGATCTGTTAATTTTTCCTGTTTCACTTCTGTGGTAATATTCTCCATTGGTTGAATTTCTTGTTTCATTATTTCTACTAAAGAGGATGAAAATGTCGTCAATTCCGATTCCGACTTAAGAGTTGTAGTTGGAAAAGTAGCTTGTTGCGTTGTGGGTGAAAACCTTAAAGTCATTCGTCTTCTATGCTTACGTTCTGAGCTTTCTAAAGAACTATTCGAACTATTTCTCGCGGAAGTTGAATTAGTGTTTGTAAAGTTTAAGTCTGCATTCACTGTCACTAATTTGAATTCATCTTCGACTGTTTCTTTTCTCTCAGCATTGTGTCTTGCATTTCTTGTATCAGTGGAATTATTATATTCTCTATTGCCACGGTACACGGGTGAGGTAGTGTTTGAATATTGTGTTCTATGATTATTTCTTTCATCTATAATAATGGGTTGTGGGGTTACTATTTGTAAACCGTCAACTATACTACTTTGATCTGCTTTGGTATCTTGATTTTCTAAAATAGTAATGGCTTCTTTTATACCATCTATATCTTCAGGGTTCATCGAGTTTCCTGAAATAAATAAGATTCGAAATAAAATAAAATGTTTAACGTGACGCTTTAGCTATAGCTTCTTACATCATAATATTTCATATTATTAAAATGTAAGCTAATATTTATTTATTTTTATTTTTAAATAAATTTTTGCCACATTTATTAAATAGGTACGTAAAAGAGTTGTCAGTTAACGAGCAAAAACAGGAGGAACAAACTAAATTATTAATTTGAAATAATGATTTTTGATTAATATTTAACTGTTGCATCAAATGTCTAAACAATGCTTTTTTTTAATAGGATAAGGGTGACAAACGAGCACACAGTCCACCTGATGGTAAGTGGTTGCTGCGGCCCATAGACATCTACATCTATCCTCAATTACAAGTCAAAATGTAGATGCGTTGTCACCCGTGAGGACTAAGATGGAATGCCTCATTTCCAGTAAAAAGGGCCTCCGGCCACCTGCACTCACCAAGCGAAACGCAGAGGTAAACCTCTACTTCACGCTGGTTTTCTGTGAGGTCGTGGTACCACCCCGGTTCGAGCCGGCCCATCCGTGTGACAGCAAGAGCTGCCGCGTGGCTCTACCACTGTTACTGCCAAAAGCTATGATACAAAAAGCAAAAGATGCAAAAGATATGCTACACACCATCTTGCATTTCCTTCTTGTAAGACGAGAAGAAGGTGAGCGCCTTCATGAGTTGATAACTCTTGGAAACGGGAATGTTAGTATCATACAGGCGCGCAGTGTTCTTGCAGTCAACGTAGAACCACCAGTTGCACTTGAGGATCGTCTGGTCGAAAAGTGTGGATTCCGGACAGAGGAACGATTTCATAACGAGACCGTCGTCGGTCAATGCGCAAACGTGAAACACCTGAAAATTGGAATATGTATTTTTAGGTTTGACTATTCCACTTTTTTTATAAACATATGGATTACAAGATTTGATGATAAAAATGATTTGATAACTAACTTTCATACATTAAAATTCCACTGCCTAACATATAACTCCTCTTAGATTGTTTCCTAAGTAGTTGTCACGCTTGACTGGCAGGCTTACAATCGCAGTATTGTAATTTCTAGTTATAATTAGGAAAACAATGTTTTTTTTAACACTAAGATTAGTCGTGGAGATATTTTACATACATAAATTGCGCAAGGATAAACATCCAGACCCGGGGCAATTATTTGTAGGCCATACAAATACTTGACCCGTACCGGATTCGAACTCGCTATCCCCAGCACCTCAACACAATACTAAACTGCTGAACTACGGAGATGACAAATGCTGTCTATCTTCTATTTTATTTCCCTCTGTTATCTCTTACAACACCTACGGGACTATATAGTGTACATAGTGAATATTTTTACTCCATTACACGGTTAGCTAATAACTATATACTTAATATCAACATTAAACTAAATCTTTGCCTATTTTCACTTTCATCGATAAAATTAAATAAGCCACGGTGGTCGACTTTTGCGTGTTTCGTATAGACGTAAAAACGAGAATATTCACTACCTACATATCTTTACACCGACACTGCACGTTGCCCGGTGGTTGATTATTTAGCATCTTACGTAGATCTACATCCATCTTCGATGAAGAGCTAAGCTATTTTTGCATTTTGGAAAACGTTACCCTCTATATAGATTATGCTGTATCGTGCAAATATTATACACACATGGTGATATCACACTTCAATGCACTTTGCTTAAATGTAGCATTTATATGACTTTGAAAATAATTAGCTCACAAAGTCGATTTTAGTAAATATGTTTATTAATACATATGCCTAAAAGGACAAGGAAAGGTAATAGAAGTGTAATTAATATTTTCTTTTTTAGTTTTCCGAAATAGTTGTTAGCAAATACTTACCATACAACCTAGACTCTCATCACCATACAACCCAGGGAAGTACTTTTGGTCTCCGCAATGAAAACTCGTCTCCGGCAGATCCACTTTCGATTGGAAGTGGTCGTCGAAATTCTTCTCGTATCCGACTGGGTAATATTCTCTCGGGGCGTTCATCACCTTTCCGCTAGTTGGGTTTCTGAACAAATTTGTAATAATTATAAAAATATCACAATAACATGAGAATCTGTCGCCCTATCCCGTAACGTGAGTCATAAAATAAGTCCTATAATGACTAAAAATAGGCCCAAAAATAGGACGATGGTAGCTGAAGAACTTATTGTCTAAGCAGACTTATATCTTACTTATGTCCTAGTTATGTATATGGGACTGGTGAATACCTAAAAAATACTAAAAAAAAATAGGTTGTCTGTAAAGTCGGTTTACTGACGATAGTTGAACGTGACAATAAGAAATATATAATATCGAAAGAATCATTACCTTTATCGCCGCAATTATCGTTGCTATAAAAATTGACACCACATTCGCTCGCACAGTCGCTCGTTCCGCGCTCTCGCTTGCACTTTAAATGGAACGCCTAGGTAACGCCGCATGAGTCATGTTTTTTCGTGCGTGCAACGAGCTTCATCGATTTATAAGACGTTGTCACGTCAAAATACTAACTAAAATAAGCGAAAGTAGTATTCAGAATCGGTCTTTTGGCAGTCGATCCTCTCTGCATAACCCGCAAAGGAAAACGTAATTCTATAGTAATTACTACTGCATAAGTCGGTAGTGGCGGTTAAGAATATCCACTACCCCATATCTTCCCGTGGGCAGGAGATGAGCAGCAGCATCTTCCTGATAACAGCACTAATACAATTAAAAAACTGCAGTTGCCAACCCGCTCGCCAAGCGTGGCAACTATAGCGATATACCCCCCATGACAAAAGTTAAAATAGACGGACCCCAGTCTCCGGCGGCCCCGCTATTCCTGGCTACGGTGGTGACCATGGTAATGGCGAGGCAGGGGGTGCTAAGAATCTCCGGTGGAGGTTCGGTTGCCACCTAAAACGACTCGACCTGGCAACGTACAACGCACGCACCCTGAGGAATGACGAGAAGATCCTGGAGCTGGAAGAAGGTGTAGGCAAGTTAATTATTTGTATAAGTTGATTATCATAGGATTAGCCCAGGTCCGAAAAAGGGGGAGGATACGGTAATCCTCGAATCCGGCAACTCGTTCTATCACCAGGAGAGCGACCATCTGTCCCAAGGAGGTGTCGGATTTATCGTCCACAAGTCTCTCGTTAACAACGTTGTAAAGATTAGGAGTGTGTCGAAGAAGATTGCGTACCTTATACTCAGAATCACCAAGCGGTATTCGTTGAAGCTCATACAGGTTTACGCACCAATCTCGGCACATCCCTTTGAGGAGGTGGAGGAAATGTATTAGGATATCACTAAAGCCATGCATTCCTCCAAAACCCACTATACGGTATTAATGGGAAACTTCAATGCAAAACTAGGCACAAGAGGGAACGGTGAGCTGAATTTAAGGAAATTTGGAATAGGTCAACGGAACCCAAGGGGCCAGCAGCTGGCCGACTTCATGGAGAAAGAGGAACTCTTTATGATGAACTCTTTCTTCTAGAAGCAGCCCCACAGGAAGTGGACCTGGTCGAGCCCCAACGGCTCGACAAAAAAAAGAGATTGTCTTCATAATCCATAATTGACTTCATTATCGTCATAAACCAGACGACAACTGTTCAGTGATGTCTCGGTGATCGCGAAGGTTAAAACTGCTAGCTATCACCGAATGGTTAGAGGCAAACTGAACCTAAACGTTAAGTTGAAGAGGTCTCGTGTAATGAAGTCAACGTTCCCTCCCCCTCGTAACCGCATTCAAAGTCCCGAAACATTTCAGCTCGAATTAAAAAACCGATTTCAGTGCCTAGAAGACTGAGATGAAGTGGACTATATGAATGATAAGCTCGCGGAAACTGTTCATGTGGTCGGAGCTAAGTTCTGCAAGACCTGCCGCAGAAGAATACTAAACTCTCCGAACACACTCTTAATCACATGGCTGTTAGACGGGAAATGAATCTGCAGTCTTCAGCAGAATTAACAGCATACAGGCAACTGAACAGACAGATCTCCAAATGCACGCCGCGGGACCTACGCAACTTCAATACAGCTGGTATTGAAGAAGCGATCGAGCGGAACCAAGACTTTAAAGTCTTTGCCAGAAATCTGTCTGCCAGAAAAAGCCAACTGTCAAATTTTTGTTCCGATCTACGCAGTATAAGTTCATACTGCGTAGTTTGTTCCCATCTATGTAAGTTCATACTGTGTAGATCGGAACAAAAATGCTGGAAACGTCGGGAATATAAAATAAGTTAGTATATGCGATAAAATCCGTAAAATTAGTTTTATTTTAAATGGACGGCTCCGTGGCGCAGTGGCTTAGCAATGAGTTGCTACGCCGGGGCCCGCGGGTTCGAATTCCGCACGGAACAAATATTTGTACGGCCTACAAATGATTGTTCCGGGTCTGGATGTTTGTCTTTGTGCAATTTATGTCTGTAAACTGCCTCCACGATACAGGAGAAAATTCTAGTGTGGGGTAACGTTTTTTTTTATAACAAAAGAAACTTTTAACAAAGTGTAGTGTTCGCGTAAATATAAGAAATCATTAGGGCTACGATGGCTATCCGAGTACAGAATCAGAGTACGAAACATATCCAGAGAGGTATAATAAAGCGTGACTTTTGTCCCCGAAACTCTTCACCGCTGCATGGGAAGATGTTTTCAAGCTACTGGACTGAAAAAGATACTAATACCGTATCTTTTCCAGTCCAGTAGTAACATCAATGGCGAGTTCATCACTCACCTTCGATTTGTCGACGATATAGTCCTTATGGCAGCATCGCTGGAGGACCTAAGCATTATGCTCAATGAACTCAATAGTGTCTCCCAATGGATAGGTCTTAAGATGAACATGGACAAAACGAAAATCATGTTTAATGTTCATGACATACCTATGCCGGTAGTTGTTGGGAGCACTAAGCCCGAAGTTGTTAACGAATATGTTTACCTGGGACAAATAGTCCGACTAGGTATGTCCAACTTCGACCGAGAGGTCAATCGACGAATTCAATTCGCCTGGGCAGCGTTCGGGAAATTACGACACATCTTCTCGTTAGGTTTACCTCAAAACCTGAAAACGAGACTGCACAACCAGTGCGTGTTGCCAGTGATGATTTATGGATCTGAGACGTGGTCCTTCACTGCTGGCCGTATGAGGACACTCAAGGGCGCTCAGCGTGCTATGGAGAGGGCTATGCTCGGTGTTTCTCTGCATGATAAAATAAGAAATGGGGATATCTGCAGTAGAACTAGAGTGACCGACATAGCCCAACGGATTGGTAAGCGTAAGTGGCAATTTGCCGGCCATATAGCTTGAAGAACCGACAACCGATGGGGAAAAAAGGTTCTCGAGTGGCAGTCTCATAGCGGTAGACGAAGAGTAGGGCGATCCCTCACTAGTAGTGTATACTTTTCCAAAAACAGCGGTTTAGTTGGTAGAGGGTGGGACACATGACTCTGATAAAAAAGACCATTTTAAAGCTAAATATTTCGCAAACGTACGCTATAACGAAAAAATATAGTTAGATATCCCCAATATTTTTGAAAGACCTATACAACGACATACCATACGCTAGAATAGACGGGTAAAAAAATCACCTGTGTGCGAGGTACCCAAAATAGTCTCTGAGTAAAACCGCGGACGGACGGAAGGCCGAACATGGCGAAACTAAAAAGGTTCCTATAGGGTAGTTATACGACAAACTACGGAACCCTAAAAAAGACCTTTAATGAGAATTATTCGTAATGATCTATTAAAAATTACTCCATTCTATTCAGGTAGCTTTCGATAGAAGGCGGTATATTCATCTATACTATTTGCTTTTGAAGTTTTTGAGCTCTTCTACTACGAAATTCTCAGTAGCCCGGAGAAGTGTTTCACTCTCGTGTCTCGGAATGCACGTAAAGCAGTTGGTCCTGCCCTTGATCTTTATCCGGTCATGCCGGTTTGCCATCCAATCAGACTAAGGACGTAAACGTAAGGGAATAAAGAGTCCACCTGCACTTGGGCATACACTCGTGCACTATAAGTCTGTTCTGCGCAGAAGGCTAGTATCTGTTAAGATCAAAACTCGGTTTGGAGGACATTATTATTACTATTATATCATATGAAGCAAATTAACAGCCTATAAGTCCTACAGGCCTACAACTGGGCATAGGAATAATTTTTGAGAAGTTCCTCTCCGAGTCCGACGCATTGACAAAATCACAATTTACTACTAATCATATGACTTCGATTTTATTTAATTTAAGAACATGCAAGTTTTCTCACTTTCAAAAATTAATAATTTATAATGGAACAACGATCGTCTATTCGCCTGCCTTGTGAGCCGAATGTTCCAAAACGGGAGGATTTGGATTTACAATTGAAGAGACCTATATTCTACTGACTGTGTATAAAGTGTTGAGGAGGAGAATAATACAGTTGCTGAGTAACCCTGGCGAAAGAAAATCATCACCAATGATTGGTATTCATTTAGGCATTTATTTAGTTGGTATTTATTATATGGCATGTTAGTATGTGAGAGCCTGTGGTCTATCTCCGGTCGAGCCAACTCATTAGTGCAGTTCTACTAGAATTTCTCGTTTGGCTGTCCCATACCAAACATTTAAAAGGTTTTTCTGCAGTATTACTTTCTTATTAATTTCTTTAAAATTTCAGTGAATAATGATCTTATCTAACATAACTAAACATCGGATGGTAAGTGGCCACTGCAGTCCATGGACAACTGCGTTGTCACCTCGGAGGACTAAGATGGAATTCCTCACAGTCTATTATCATACTGGCTCTCTTTATTTTTTTTATTTTTTTTTATTTATTATAAGCCAGTGCTTGACCACAATCCCACCTGGTGGTAAGTGGTGATGCAGCCTTAGATGGTAAATCGCACTGTCTTATCGTAACAAAAGCCTATTCACTTTTGCCTTGAAGACGCCTAGATTGTATTCGGACGGAAAGATAGACGCCGGCAAATTATTCCACTCCTTTGCTGTACGCATTACAAAAGACGAAGCAAACCATTGGGTTCTAATGCGTGGGATATCGACAACAAAGTGATGAAGACCTGCCGACCGTCTGGTTGTCCGATGGTGGAAAGGAGAGGGAGGAATTAAGGCGTGTAATTCCTGCGCACACTCACCGAAATGCATCCTATAGAATACCGAGAGACTGGCTACTCTGCGCCTTTGCTCAAGGCTGACAAGATTGGTTTCAACCAAATCAAGGTCACCAATGAGCCTCTCAGCACGTCTCTCCACTGAGTCCAATGCTGCCAGGTGGCATTTTGCAGAACCAGACCATATGTGACAGCAGTACTCCATGCACGACCGGACTTGCGCTTTATATAAGGAAGGAAGGCAACCAGACCATATGTGACAGCAGTACTCCATGCACGACCGGACTTGCGCTTTATATAAGGAAGGAAGGCTTTAACCTTCAGATCTGAATACAGCAGTCGACGGCGGTCTATTTGGCAGCAGAAATAAGTAAGGAAGTGGTAGTGGTCCAGAGTCCTAGTAAGAATAGAATCCTACTAACTAGTTGTTAATAAAAAGACAAAACACTTGCAAATGTTTACCAAAGGAAAACAAAAGTTACTTTAATGAAACTTTTGTCACCATGGCAAAGTAACACAGTTACCAGCAAAATAAACATAAAGTATACTTTTCGAGTAAAAACTGTTGTGGCAGTAACAGGCAGAAGCTAATTTGAAAGTACAGAATAAAACAATAATTAATTTAGAAAACAAAACGTATAAAGGAAAAAAATTACATTTATTCAACGTACCTCTTTGGTTTCTGATGCACGGAGGCTACAACAATTTCCGGCTCCGGTTGCACTTGGAACAACAATGGCTCCTCTGTTGTTGTTGTAGTAGATGTCGACGTTGACGTCGTTGGTATAGGTAAATTGGCGTACTTATTCAACAACTGTTGTTGCCTCAGCACGATAGCCGCTTCCACCGCCTCCATTGAAATATTACCCGATTTCGCTATTTCGGCTATCTTCGCATTTATATCCTCTTTGTTGAACTTCAGCGCCGTATCGTCGCCGTAACCAGTTATGGAGTTATAGTCATCGACTTTCTTCGTGTTGTATCCTGGGTAGAGGCTCGCCAGGTCGTGGACTTGGTGGGGGACTGGGTCTACAAAGTTAGAAAGAGGATTGACGGTTTTGTGGACAGAGACTATGTTAGTGTTAGATGGAGCATGCAAGTGTGCAGAGGTTTGAAAAGATGGTGCTTGTATGACTGAAATGGCCTGTGTAGGAGTTGCGGCGACAGGCATCGGAACGAATGGGTTTACTCTAGTGGGTATGGTGTAAATACGAGGCGTGTTAATTATGATGGGAGTGGGAGTGATTCTGAGTAACGGCTGCCGGTATTGTATCGCAGTCATGTGTGAAACCATTTTCGATATGTTATCGTGTGATGAGTGTTGAAGATGATTCTCACTTGTATAGGCAAGTCCTGGTCCCATCGACTGCGGTACTTCGAGCGGCGAGTAGGTTTTCTTCGTAGAAGCTATCGGTAGCACTTTTAGAGTGTCCTCTTTCGGAGGGAGAGGTTTGAACGGTGGCACACCCATTGGCATTGGCTTCGCCAAGGTGATCGTAGGTTTAGCGTGCGTGATGGTGTTTGGTGTCGCCAGGGTTTGAGCTTGTACCACTATAGGTTGCATGGTGCTGGAAACTCTTCGGTGTAAGCTGGACAGTTTTTCCATGGCAGCTTGGTTGGGACGGGCTGCCGATGACATCGGTCTCATCATAATTCTGTTTTGCTTTCCACGTTTCTGAAAATGGCCAAACGTTACACTTAATTATTATTTAAACGAGTCTTATCTATTGTTCAGCTTCCGTGAAATTTATGGTAAATTATTTAAGGTAATAAACATTTCACTACGATTCACATTAAAAATAACTTTCAATTGGACAAGGTACTGTTACACAACTTTATCTTCTAGTTTTATCAAAGAAAGCTACAGTAATTATACTGGTAAGGTATAATTACTGTAGGTGTAGAGATCATTTATTTTTTACGTGATAGATCCACGCTGCAGTCATATTAGTATTATTACGGCCTTGAGTTTCAAGACAATTAAAAACTGCCGATTGAATTACCAATATTAACACTTTAATTACAGAACACTAATTACAACTTAAAACCACACTACTAATAAAACACAATTGTACTACTGATCACTATAGTTCGCAGTTGTACCGCTTCGAAGTATTCGCTTGTATCGCCAATTCATTCCTCCTCGGTCGCGGTCTATACCGGCCTTAAATAGCACCTCAGGTGGTTTTCAGAACATTCTATTTTTGACACTTCTAGAATGTTCGAGTACATATCGGTTCCGATTGACTAGGTGTCGATAGGCCTAGAAAGTTCTTCCATGGAAATTTCTAGAATGTTCTTGACTCTCCTAGTTCTGCTACTCGATACAAGAGGGCGCTAGTGGTAACTAGTGTCGCCATGTACCATGTGTTAATTGTGGCGCGCAGCAGTATATTAGTTGTAGCAGAAATGGGTCGGCTGGACTGGGGAAGAAATACGTTCCACGAAATACAGCGTAGAAAAGCAGGATAATGCTGCTGTGTTTTGTATGGTGAGTGGAACCGGAGTCTCTTTTTACTGGAAACGAGGCATTCCATTTTAGTTACATTTCGATTCTTAATCGTGGAGAAATGTCTAAGAGCCATGGTATCTACTTACCCAGGTGGACTGAATGCCATTAGTCACCCTCATTTTGTAAAAAAAATATTAAGCGCGCGTCCCTAGTTGTTTTGGTAGATTTCATAACTTTTCAAGCAACTTCAAAAAAAGGGGGAAGTTCCCAATTCGACTGATTTTTTTTATATGTTATCTCAGAACTATTTTCTAGATGAACCAATTTTAATGATTCTTTTTTGTATAAAAGCTGGTGAGACTCATGTGGTCCCATGGTTCAAGATCTGACCAGTACATTTTGAGTTATCTATACTGATATAATAATGCGGAAGAGTTTTTTTTGTTTTTTTTTCGTTTGTTTAAACTGGCTAATCTCTGAAACTACCTGTCCGATTTAAAAAAATATTTTTGTGTATTATATCCAGATTCATGATAAATAGTATAAGTTATCTGGTACTAGGCTACACTTCTCAGCTAGCCTTAAATATTGATTTTTATCTGTTAAGCAAGTCAGAAGAAAAAGCGCTCCCGAAATGGTTTATCCGCGTGCGCTGACGTAATGGTTAGTGATACGTGAATACAATGTTCTACACAAATATAGATCTTTACTTCCTCTAAAAATAATTGCATAATATAATATGCCTATTTCTTACAGATAAGCCACAATAAGGTAATTTGTGACAAAACATTATTGAAAATTGAAAAGTGATTTATGAGCGTTATTATTAGGAAAGTTATTTCATCAAATTATTGAAAATTGAAAAGTGATTTACGAGCGTTATTATTAGCAAAGTTACTTCATCATCAAGACAATTTTATGAAGATAATCTTTGCTTTTTATAGCATGTTATTTAAGAGATAACGAAAAATTTTAATAATTCAACACTCGAATCGGCGCGCAAATGACGCATAAACCCTAGCCGCCCGATAAGAACTGAGAGAAACGAGCAGTGAACGCTTCTGTGGGCGAGCTATCATTTTAGGTTAAAAAATTCGCTAAATTAATGGAGTACTTTTATCTATGGGTATATGTACGATATAGAGCAAAGTAACATTTTATCCACTCACTTTCCCCTTCCCAAGTGAGCGTCTCAAAACTCTCCCGAATCGCGGTTTTTTCAGTTTTAAAGAAAACAGTAAGTACACGATACATGAAAAGTGTGTAGGTACGAAATAATTCTAAATAAATAATGGGAGGGGGGCGTGACGCGTATCATGTCTAATATAATAAAAATGCCTAAAATTAATAAAACATAATACAAAGGACACGCAGATTTGGACCTCACGATTTTTAATATCCACTAAACCACCATTACATCCTTTCATAGTTCTCTGCTGAACATAGGTAGCCAGGCATCGGGGGATACTTGCCATGTTTGTCACACTTGGCGAGCGGGTTTGCAACCGCAGTTGTTTATATTTTTGAATAAAAAACTTGAGCGTTGAGCGGTTTTTGGTAGGGGACAAACTTGTGGATTCGCGTCACCGATGACCTTGACATGCTCGAACATGTTACATTGAGTTTTCACTTCTGTGTTTTCGCCTCTGTTTTTTTTTAGTTACCGTTAAAAAGACGCTATTGCCCATCTCCTGATTCAGTTTCGATGATTATATGGGGTTATGGATATTCTTACGCCACTACACAGTTAAATATCTACGAAAAGTACAAGGTAGGCGCGTACATTTTTCAATTAGACAATCCTTACCTATATTAATGATGTAAATATAATGTAATTGTACATTGTATGTGTACTGTAACTGTGTGTGTGTGCGCGTTTATAATAATATAATTATAATGGTATACTGTATTAATATAATTACTGTGACTTTTTGACCTGCACTAATGCCGTTCCTGAATTCGATTCTTACTCGTGTGAACGAACGTTTGTGCAAAAACTCATGTTGATTGTGTTGTGATTATCTTCGTATCTGTTACACAGCATCCTAGGCTACCTCTAAGTTTATCGCTGCGTCGTTAAGCACGGGCACGTTAACGTCTTTGTTTGGCGTGTATGTTCGTGACACTATAATATAATATCCTACGCAATGGTTCATCATCACCATCGTTATAGTAATAGTAATAAGCCTTTTATTTCCATATCTGAACAATAGTAAAAAGAAAAACATTTATCTATAAACTAAACTATTTTCATAGAATTAAGCGTTAAAAATATTTATAATTACATGCATTTTTTTAGTTTATTTTGGTTTCCTGATTCCTCTATGATAAAGGCCTTCTCTATCTTTTTCCGTCTTTCTCTGTCCTTCGCGTTAACTATCCAATTCTTTTCTATTTTCAAGATGTCACCGGTCTACTTTAGGCCTGCCGGGTCTTCTGATTCCCGATGATGATGACTATTTTGGTCCATCTTTCTTCATGAATCTTCATAATATGTCCAACCTATCCCCATTTCAGCCTCAGTGCTGCTGTAGGGCTGTCTGTTAGGTTTGTTCTGCTCCGAACGTCGACATTTCTTATCTTGTCAGACCGTCTTATTTTTTATATACTTATCCCCATGCCACGCTGACATAGCTTTTCAAGTACTTTTCTAGTAAAGTTCCAAGTTTGACTACCATGTGTCAGGCATAGGAGGATACAAGAGTCCAAGATTACCTTTTTAAGTTTCATGGGTACATCACCTTTAAAAAGTCTTTCACGCTCGCGTATTTCTTTCAGCTTATATTTATCCGACTCTCTACTTCGTCTAGGTTGCTCGTTGGTTTGAATAATATTAATTTTTTTAAATTTACATATGTAATATTCCAATTTAGGGCAATGTACATATATGTGTTTCCTTATATTGTTTGTCATGACTTTCGTTTTTGTTAAATTCATATCTGGTCGTATCTGCTGACTTGCTGTTAGTAATGAACTTAGCATTAATTGAAGAACATCTAGGATTTCTCCAAAGATCATGATGTTGTCTGCGAAGCATAAGTGAGTCAGCGTCTTTCATTCATTCTTATTACTTTCTTTTTACAGTCCAGGTCTCTTAACAGTCACTGTAACACTGTTATGAACAGAGTCGGTGATAAGCGCTCTCCCTGTTTGACTCCCCTCTCTATTTTTATTTCTTCGCCAGCTTGTTCTAACCTGACTCTTTCCTTTTTCTTTTTTTATAAGTAAATTTTTAGTATGTCTATAAACTTCCATTAGACTCGTGCTTTAAAAAAAGGACTTTCCAGATAGCCGAGTGCTCAATAGAGTCGAAAGTTTTTGTATAATCTATAAAACCACGATCATCATCATTACAGCCCCTTACAAATCCACTGCTGGACATAGGCCTCCCCCAAGGAATGCCAACAACACGGTTCTGATCCAGCCGCATCCATCGACTTCATCTACAAGGGGGCCGCCCTACATATCACTTAACAATATTAGACTGCTCCCTTTCCCTATTAGGGTGTCGCTATATGGCCAGTTCTTTGCCACTTCACTTTCATGATGAGTAACAAATAAAATACATAATTTTTTTTCGTCGTTATGCATCGTTATCGTTATCGTCATATATAATTAAAGTCATCACCATCAGTTTCATATCGATTTGCAAACAAATTTTTAAAAAATTTGAAATTATATTTCGATTTTGAAAAAACGTAAATTCATTACTGTATTCATTACAGTCGTTCAAAAGTCGACTATCTTTATATATAAAAATTACGTGTCACGTTGTTTGTCCGCGATGGACTCCTAAACTACTGAACTGATTTCAATGAAATTTCGCACACTGTGCATTTTGGTCCAACTTGAGAGATAGGATAGTTTTTATCCCGATAAATGACCCTCAAAATTTTTTATTGCAAATTTAAAGATTTTTATAGGAAGGGTCGTTGGAAAGAGCAAAACAACGTCTACCTGGCGAGCTAGTATACTATATAGACTGCCTCACGGGAGATCATATAACAGAGAAAGAGAGAGAAAAAAAGAGTGATAGCACTATTGTCATAGATACCACGCATAGCAGTCGGGTTAGCTAAACGCAGTTTTTATTTTTATTTTGTTATTGTCAGTATTATCAGAAAAATAGTTCTGTTCATCATTTGTTTTATTTCAATCTACTGCCTTGTACCCAAAGGATTAAATGGGGTAGTGGATTCTCTTACCAGCACTACACAGTGAAGTGGAATACATACCGAGGTGAATTACGTAAATATAGGTGTCTTACGAAACAAAAGAATCGCAAAAACATTTACCTCTTGTTTGGCAGCCGGCCTATTAGACGTGTCAACGATAATATTTGGCGCTCCATTCTTGATGCTGACCGATCTTCTTCTGCTGGGGTCGAGGTTCGTGAGCGACTGCTCGAAGCCCAACTCATCTCCAAGACTGAATCCTGAAATTGAGAAAATGCAATCAATTTATTTGCAGTGCACATCAAACATGAACCATGTGTTTTTATTAATAATTAAAAGTTTGTTTTAGATTTATTGGACATGAGATCCTGATGTACTATGATAGGAATATACATAAAAAATGTGTGCGTGTACTTATGTACGCACGTAGGGAGTTATACTTCTTAAGCGTAACAAAACAAAAATAACTAAAAATTATTTAAGAACCTGGTGACAATTATTTGACGGCTCCGTGGCGCAGTGGCTTAGCAATGAGTTGCAGCGCTAATGGTCGCGGGTTCGATTCCCGCACGGAACAAGTATTTATATGGCCTATAAATAATTGTTCTAGGTCTGGACTTGTGAAATCTATGTACGTAAACTGTTCCCGCGATACAGGAGAAAATCCTAGTGTAGGTAACGTTTTAAAAAAATTGTAATTTGTATTGATTAAGATTTTTAATCTTTATATTTACTCTTAATATTATTTCACAAAATAAAATACATCAATCACATCTTTTGATGGGTAAATTTAACCTCTTTTATCTTTATAAAGATATAAATAACTATATTAACGATTTACATCATTATGCTGAGAATGCAAAACTGCGATACAATCTCCACACTTAAGTTTGTTTTACAAAACTGTTCCACTCTATCCACATTTAATATATTACAAAACAATTTTTTTCTTATGAGCGTGGAAAGAAAAATCACTCAATGCTAATATACTTTGAATAATATATATGTTGAATTATTTTAGATTCTATACTTTCTTTTGAGCATGTACATTTTTTACTTTTTTCTTTGTCTATTATTCTTCTCTTTAATTTAGATATTGTTTTTAATCTTTCCCCCTTTCTCGGTGTCACTTCAACACCACTGATAGATGTAGTATAAGCAGATAAGTTAGGTACAGGCTCAATATCTCTGTACTGATATGTAGATGATCTACGTAGAATATGAAGATCACCCTGGAATTCAAACAAATTAAATAGACAAGGCAGACTTATTTCACATAACTTATGTAATGCAAGGGCAATCTAACATATAATCTAGTTTAACAATAATGAATAGAAGAATAGTTATTAGTTATAGAAATTATAACTAACTTAACTTTATGTTGTTGTTGGTTTGGTCATGTAGAAAGAATGAAAGAGGAAAGAGTGACAAAGCAAATTTATGTTGCAGAAGTGAACGGCAGGGTCGGGAAGGGGCGCCCTAGACGAAAGTTTATCGACCAAATCGGCGATACATTAAAAATGGGCCAGATTACGAGTACCCTCAACCGACGAGCGTGTATGCGTAGGTATATGGATGTGAAGGAAGCGAGAGAGGTGTGTCAGGATCATGCCAAATGGAAGTCCGTAGTCTCTGCCTACCCCTCTGGGTGACAGGCGTGAGTGTTTATGTATGTTAACTTTATGTTTCAAAGGTACTGGTACTCTTCTCAGCTTAAAAAACCTTTAACTGACCATCATTATTTATTTTTAAAGTTACTTTATATTTATGAATTTCAAGCTATCGATGTTTTCACTAAAAAGTTTTTATTTTAAAACCACAAAACTATGCGAGATGACAAACCCAGGCCGCCCATTCAGTTAAGTCTTCGCCTAGTCTTTGTTCCGCTTTATAAAATATATCTATCCGCGAACATATATTTCTTTGAGTAAAACTGGTTGTCAATCTTTTCGATAAGAGTCTTATAAGCTAAGTCTTCTAGTTTTAACGGAAAAACTAAATCTCGTACTAGGCGATATGCATCTTCTGCTAATGATGTGAGCAAAAACTCTTCTCATAACTCCTGATTTGTTTAGTGTCATCATGATGATCATTTGTCATACAGAACTGGACAAAAATTAACTCTTAAAATATCCCACTCTTGCATGTTGTGATCAAATCTGAGGTTGTTGCCGAACAACACATTTCCTTTATTTGACATTATTTATTTGTAACTATTTAACTTTATTGCACTAAATAATGCGCGAATAAGGCCCTCGTCGCCAAATATAATGTATGTATGAGGATTTCACACTAAAACACAAATGAAAATTATACCTTTTATTGAATGACAACACAACATTCAGATCTTAGTTTTTTCATTAGCCTACAATATGGCTTACATTTTCTACAATAATATAAATAAAACACGTGTGGTAGATTCATATAAGTATATATTTGAATAACTAGTTTAAATATAGTCATCAGTTCTCACGAAATTTTGAAAGACAATTACTCACTGAAGTTGTCGATTTTAGGTGTCAGTGTGCGCGCGCATCGTAACAACTTCATGGTGTTGTTTTTACGGGTCGTTGTGCGCGCGCATCGTAACAAAATCACTCTCATCATTTTTCCCAAACGCCCCAAAAGAAGTATAACTTCAAAAATATTAAGCAAATTTAATTATCATCCAATCTTGTTGAATACAAAATGAAAGGTACCAATTTTTTTACTAGATCATTACTAGATACATCCTTTTATACCTAGGAACTTATCTGGGTAGGCGTCACTCTTTTCCCTATTTATGTCGTGATTACATTACCAGTCCAATTATAACTTGACTAATAAGGTGAGTTAAATACTTTAAAATATTTCTGATACTTAAGAGAAGATATAGATCACATAATTTTCTATATACTAGGAAAGCTAGTGCCACTACTAATATGCCCGTTAAGTATAATCGTTGATAGGGACATTAATCGAATGGTGGACTCGAACCCACGACCTTAATCTTAATCGTCGATTTTGAGGACTAAGATGATAGCCTCGTTTTCAGTAAAAATGGTCTCCGGTTCTCCACACTAACCATACAAACACAACTGCTATTTGACGCTGGTATTCTGTGGAAGCGTAGTCCTTCCCCGGTCGAGCCGACCCGTTCATACTACTACCATAATTTAGCTGCAGCGTGGTTCTACCACGTGTATATTATCATTATTTTTTAAAGGATTGTTCTTGCTCCTATGAACCTTTATTAACAGCCAGCCTCTAATACAGTACTTTCGTTTGATAACCATTTTCTACCGACTTTAAAAAGGAGACGGTACTCGATTCGACTGTATGTTTTTTATCTTTTTTATGTGTGTTACCTCATAACTTTTTTCTGGGTAAACCGATTTCGTTGATTTTTTTTATTTGAAAGTTGGTGCTTCTAATGTGGTCCTATATAAGGTCTGACCAATAGTTTTTGAGTTGTTCTCAATAATTTATATTGAAGTCGGTTGTACAAAATTTTTAATTTTTAATTATTAGAAATATGGTATTCGGGTGTCTTGTACATGCCCAAATAATCAAACGCTACTCTATTTTAGACCGCCGTTAATTCTCGTGGTGTCACAATCACTGATAGCGTATGAATATTTGGGCAATAGTCAGTTACTATATTATATAGTAGGGTTGGCAACTCTAGAAACACTGGACTACACGATCTAATCGACGAATTTACAAAATATAAATAATTTATATTTTGCATCGAACAAAGAACAAGCGTCGCAGTAATTACAAGGTCACGTGATCATTATCTTTTTATTCATTCAACCTTATAATAATAACGTTTTCTGTGAAGGTATGTTTGCATATCTTTTTTTGTTAGATTTATGTTTGCTCACAGTTTAATGGCGGTGTAAGTATATCCACTAGTCGTCTCGTGGGTGTCGTAAGAGGCGACAAAGGGAAACAAAGCAGGAGATGAGCAGTAACGTCTTCCTACTAACAAGCTTACAATGGGAAAATAAAAAGCCGAGCCACCTGTCAATCGTGGCTACTGTGAGATAAAGAAAGGACTTACTGTAATCAGGTGTCTAGTTCACTGATATGTGGTATCAGTTTAATTCACCACCAATATGTCCATAAATGGCGGGCACATGTCAATTACCAGTTCTTATCACTGCAATCACTGTCTCTTTTTGAGTTTAATTATTTTAGCGCGGCGAATTATTGATGCGGGATTAGGATGAACTTCCTAATTATGATTAAATCCTTTTAAGGATTTTTGCGGAACTCAGGCGAATAGGCACGTTATCGACGCGGAGATTGATCATAGACTGGAGGGGTAGCGGTCAATCGGAAGTAGGAAGGCGACCAGTGTGTGAGTGAATGAGTGATTAGAGAATGTAATAGTTAAATGAGTGTATGAATAAAATAGCCAATCCAGCTACTATGACAAATATCCCCCTTATGAGGCAATCTAAGGGGTAGGTCTAGTTTCACCAGTGGAACTAATAGACTGTAACGGTAATGATGCTTAGTCAGGGAGATAAGTGCTCGCCTTAAAATTTCATAAGACACAAGCAGACCGAGTTTGATCCCCGCTGACACCAAGGAAATTGACAACCATAACTACAAGAATGCCACGCTTGGCTACAGCTTTTCATTATTTTGAGTTTTTATCAGAAATATGCTGCCGCCTATCTCCTGTATCAGTTTTCCCTCTGTCACTTCTTACGAAACCCACGGAACGATATGGTGTTAGTAGATATTCTTAAACTGCCACTGTATAGCGACGTAACTACATATTGGCCCACATATTAACAATATTTGTAACGAGTTTGGTTTCAAATGACTTTATCCTAGTGCGCTATTACTTTTAGTATAGTTGAAAGAAAGAAAAAATGACAACGTTTTAGATTTTCACTGTTATAAACCACTATAATTTGTTGTTTTGAGCATGTTGCTTTTTTGTTTGGAGTTGTTTCAAGGTGTGCATGGACGTGGTGTGTGTGACACTTCAGTTTTTTTTTAAACTTAACTTCTTTATGACCCTTCTAACTTAATCGAATAATATTGTTAGCAAGTAGAACATTAACGCAACGCGAGACTTAGTATTTAAGGAGCAAAGGCAATACAAACGAAAATAAAGTAGTAATAATACAGAGTTGAAAATATAAAACCAGGAAGTCGTGGCTGATTTAAGTGGATACACTGTTCGGATCGTGTAGGTGTTTAATATATTAACGTCATGCTTCGTGTATGAGGTTTAGAATAGAACACAAACTGTATAATAATTATTTTGTATTTAATTAGTTCTCACAGAATACCAGCGTAAAATAGCAGCTTACTGCTGCTGTGATTCGTATGATCAGTAAAGAGAACCGGAGACCCGTTTTACTGGAAACGAGGCGTTCCATCTTAGTCCTCAGAGGTGAAAACACATCTGCATTTTGATCCTTCATCGAGGATATAGATACAGATGTCTATGGACCACAGCATCCACTTACCATCAGGTGTACTGTGTGCGTATGCGTTATCGTTTGTCACCCTTCTATAAAATAAATAAATATGAACACCCTCGTTATTTGGCTAATGTATTCATCGTCTTCATCATCATTAAAGCTCTTTTATAGTCCACTGCTTAACATATGCTTCTCTCAAGAATTCATGCATGTCTTACCAGGTTGTAACATAACCGAGACAGGCCACTCTACGCTACGACCGAGACTATCACTTTCTACCCCATCGGTAGTCGATTTTTCGAGGTACACTATAAATAATGTTATGATCAGGATTTAGAAAGGACTGCTCCGGTGGTTTGGATATGTAGAAAAAATATATAAGGAAAGACGATGAAGAAGTTATGGCAATACCAGCAAGAGACGCGTTAGACGGAAGTTTATCGAACAAATTGACGATATATTAGTGATGTTCGATATCGATTTATCGAATTATTGATTATCTCTTGTTAATTTTTTGCGACTAGATCAATCTTTACTTTACTAGACTCTTTCTCGTTAACGTCTTCTTTGTCTCAAGTATTCGGAATTCAAAGTTTTCAAGCAAAAAACTGAACCAAAACGTTTACTACTCTTCTTATACGAACCAAATCTCTGTTTTAGATGAACGCCTTGGGCATCAATTATGGGAAAAAAGGTTTCTACTTTGAATTTCTCTTTTCCATTCAGTTGGACTGGCGTCGCAGAGCCATCAAAACAAAACCTTGCGTGAGCTTCTACGTATTGTTCTTTGAGATAGGTCCGTATGGTCATATTCCGAGTTAATTTCTTTGGCGGACGATTCACATTCTCATATTTATCCCTGAGGTTACTAATAAATGATCAAGTGAAGTAAACATATTAGTTGAAACGTCCAGTGTTATTGTTTCTTTCTGAAGATAATTAATTAATTGTTTTGTCTATTCTTTCCAATATAGTATTTTTGTAGGTATATAGCTATATTGGTAGTATAGTTGTAGCACGAATGGGTCGGCTCGAACGGGGAAGGACCACACTCTCACAGAACACCAGCGTGAAATAGCAGCTTAACGCTGCTGTATTTTGTATGGTGAGTGTAGAGAACCGGAGACCTTTTTTACTGGAAAAGAGGCATTCCATCTTAGTCGTCACGCCTGATAACGCATCTGCATTTTCTTTTTTTTTATAAAAACGTTACCCCCACAATAGGATTTTCTTTTGTATCTTGGAGGCAGTTTACAAACATAAATTGCACGAGGACAAACATCCAGACCCGCAACAATTATTTGTAGACTATACAAATACTTGTTCCGTGCGAGTTACGAACCCATGGCCCCTAGCGCAACAATTCATTGCTAAGCCACTGCGCCACGGAGCCGTCAAATTTTCATTCGCAAACGATGATAGATGTAGATGTCTATGAGCCACAGCAACCACTTACAATCAGGTGGACTGTGTGCTCGTTTGTCACCCTATCCTATAAAAAAAATATAGTGCTCAAAACTTCTGTAAATAATAATAAATTCTAGGTTTCCCATTTTCTCAGACTGGTTTCTCGTGTCTATTCTGTATCTTTTGCGATGAATAATAAAGCTTCCATAATTTGTTTATGACCTTCTTGCATAGCGCTTACTAAATCAAGTTTATGAAAGACTTTTAATAACTTTTTTGAACCTAATTGTTCTGAGAATATACTCCATCGGTGAGTAGAACCTGAAAAATGTTGCACACTTAACCATTTCAAAAAACTTTAATGCGTTTGATACCCACCAAGCAGCATGGACACCTACCAAGTTTAGTGAATGTCTCGCACATGGTACAAAGGTGGCTAATTCACATTTCTCTCTGATTCGTGCTTGTAGACCAGTTTATTTCTCCGACATATTATTTGAAGCATTGTCGTAGCTTTGTCCTCTGCAATCTTATATGGGAAAATCATGATTATCTAAAAAAATCAAGATGGTTTCCGCTAAATACTGAGATTTACGCTCTTAAATATGTATAAATTTCAGAAACCTTTCAAAAGGGACACGGTCTTTCACCGATACGCACGTAAGTTGGCGTTGAAGTTCAGTTATAAGAGTGACCAGCTGGGTCAACATGATCGGGCGTACTGTCTATTTTTATTTATTATTATTATTATTATATTACATTAGTAATGTAACTTTATTTATAATTTTTTTAAGACCAGTTTTCCCATTTCGTCTATAAACTGATAAGTAAGGAATGTTACCTTTTCCAGGATTCCCAAATTTTTTAAGCTATCTGCAAAAATGGATCAAATTCACTCAATAGCTTGAAACACATTTTAATCAAATTTATGTACTTTCTCAAATAAATTGGTTAATTCAAACTTGACGATTCACGCTTCACTTTGATCGCTTAATTCAAATTTGGCGAGAGTTATTACCGTAACTCTTGATGAAAGACTCAAAAAAATTGTATGAAAAACTAGTTCACTGATGATTTTTCTTTAAAATAATAAATCTAAACATGCTAACATTGAAAAGCATGATTTTCAGGTGGGTTTAGGGAAGCTTCGCGCATGCAAAAGTTAACAAACATGTAGGTATTGATTGTCATTATCGTTTAATTTTTTTTTGAAATAAATATGTTTTTCGGTTATAAATATCGGTTTTAGTTTGGTGATCTAGCAGAAACTAGGGGCCTTCGATCAACCGCGGGGCCCTGGGCACGGTTTCTGTTAATGTCTGTCAATGTTGATGAACTCAAAACAAATGCTTGTCGTACATTATTTTTGAAAATTTATAGCATTTACCAAAAGAAAGGTGTAATTATTAATATTAACCGGTAAAAGTAAATAATTCATTACCTTTACCTTCAGTCTTGGTAATTATCAAGAATGGTTGATAATTATTAATAATTTTCAATTAATCACACTAACCGTAACATACCTATACCTTTACTATATATACTGTGTATATACTATATCTCAATTAAAATTCCAAAAGACAGGAAAGAAATAATATGTCAATATTTTAGGGCAATGTTACGATAAAAGAACAGCACTTTAGCATAAATTCTTGTGAAAGTCCAAGCAAATAAGGTTAAGCGATCCGTAATAACGTTAGGGCCGTGACACACATGGTTATAAAATAATACATTAATAAAATCAATATGTTAAAATATGTAGCGCTATACTATTATGATGCGAAAATATGCTATAATTCAAATTCATAGAATTAGGAATTTTATTCATAGAATTATAAATTTTATTATTCATAGAATTATGGTGCCTCATGGGTGCCTATTTTAACGATCTATTGACGCCATTAAATCGCAACGCTCTGTGTAAAACTCAGATGTTTAAATGTAGATGATACCTACCTATCTAAGTATTATCATAATATTAACAATTGGTGTCTCATGGGTGCCTGTTTTAAACGATCTATTGACGCCATTTTAACGCTGTTTTATTTTTAAATTTTATTGCGTTGTTCATTGACCAGGTAAAAGTTATAGACTACAGAATAAAGACTTTTTATTTATATCAATTAAAAGCGAGTAACTTTAAAAACAACCATTAAAACTTTAGAGTCTATATTTTCTTTCAAACACGAAAATATCCAAATAAGTTTATAAGTGACGGAATTCTGAGGTAGCAAATATAAAAAATACACTGAACTGAGAACCTCCTCCTTTTTTAAGTCGGTTAAAATTAAACATTACACGATGTCCTTGTTGCTTTCGATCGAATAATTGTATAAATGATATCGTTAAATTTTATTACGTCTGCATTTTTGTACCATTAAAATATGTATGTATAATAAAGTTATATTAGTACCATCATTATCGTGTTTATTTTATTACATTTTATATTCTCATAAAATACGTCATTTTATATAATACGTAATCTTTATTTTATCGATTAATTCTAATTAATCAATAAAATTGTGATTTGCGCAATTTGATTGCAAACGCCAGAAACTCGTATCACTGAATGCCGTGTATGTGTGCGTATGATAAGCGTAGACACATTCGACTCGCGCACACTAACATAATTGCCTAATTTACCTTGCGTTACTTTGACGCTCGTGTTTTGTAGTAGACTGCGTTTCTACTGGGTGATATTTCTATGTTTAAATTATTGCCTTATCACACCGGATATCGTCCTAGCGAATGAAAGTTTATGCTATACATTGTTATAAAGGATGCTCCGAGTTCTAAATACTGTGTCGTCCAGACCAAATTTCGGTCACGACAACCAGTCTCAACGGAGGCTAACCATCTGCGCTTTTTCCCACACTCTCATAATCCGTTGGAACGACAATCCGGCACAAACAGAAAGCACCAACGGCTTGGCACAGGGGTGCAACACCTAGGACACGGCGCAACACACGCTCGCTGAGTGTGTAGCTTGGGAGGAGCAGCGCCGTGTCCTCAAAAATAAAGTAGGAGGCGATCTGTCGCTGCCGGCCTTAGTGCGGAAGATGGTCGGTAGCGCAGAGTCGTGGGACGCGGTGGTGTCCTTCTGCGAGGACGTGATATCGCAGAAGGAAACTGCGGAACGGGAAAGGGAGATCTCGACTCCTTTCCCCGGCCGCAGAAGGCGCACCGGGCGCAGGAGAAGGGCGGACAACGCCCTTTTCCAGCCCCCGTGAATGGGTCCAGGGGCGAGGGACTTGGGGAAGCCCCCGCCAGCCCTATTCGATGGACCCGAGGCGGAGGCGCGCGTGGGTGTCGGCGCGCGCCCCTGAGGCAATACACGGGGTAGTTAAACACCTCACTACCCCGTGCAGGAGACGAGGCCCGGACAGACTGGGCCAGCACTAGTGTGGGGCTGCGGAAGAATTTGGATTCCCGCGGCCCCACGCGCACGTGCGAGGAGACACCGGGGTGGTTTTAGCTGGTAAGAGTCCGGCACGCCCCTCCGCCTTTACCCAGGCGGAGGTAGTCCAAGAGGATTTCCCCCCGTAAAAAAAAAAGGGGTGCAACACCTCGCTGCCGGCCTTGGTGCGGAGGATGGTCGGTAGCGCAGAGTCGTGGGACGCGGTGGTGTCCTTCTGCGAGGACGTGATATCGCAGAAGGAAACTGCGGATAGGGAGAGGGAATCTCGCCTCCCTTCCCCGGCCGCAGAAGGCGCACCGGGCGCAGGAGAAGGGCGGACAACGCCCTTTTCCAGCCCTAATGAATGGGTCCAGAGGCGAGGGACTTGGGGAAGCCCCCGCCCCCCCTATTCCATGGACCCGAGGCGGAGGCACGCGCGGGTGTCAGCGCGCGCCTCTGAGGCGATGCACG
Source organism: Parnassius glacialis (assembly GCA_033319125.1). Lineage (NCBI taxonomy): Eukaryota > Metazoa > Arthropoda > Insecta > Lepidoptera > Papilionidae > Parnassius > Parnassius glacialis. The sequence goes on from JAVANC010000025.1 coordinate 31,734,358, forward strand.
GGGTAGTTGAACACCTCACTACCCCGTGCAGGAGAAGAGGCCCTGATAGACCGGGCCAGCACTAGTGTGGGGTTGTGGAAGAATTTGCGTTTGAATTTTCCCGCGGCGGTATATATATAGGTATATATATATACTAGAGCCCAATGAATTCGTCAATCTTACTTAGCGGTACCATGTAGCGACATCTATGGAAATGTATTAAATAAAGAACGATGTATTTAGCGCGTCAAATTTTCATATCGATATACATCGCAACCACTTCCGTAGATAGATAATAGATGGCGGTAGAGTAGTCAAGTGAGCTCGGCCACGGTCCTTATTGCTTTGTAAGAGATATATATATACTAGCTGACCAGGCAGACGTTGTTGTGCCCTTTTCGACGACCATTTGCTTTCCTAAAAAAACTACTGAGCTTAGCAATAAAAGAATTGAGGGTCACTTATCGGGATACAAACTATCCTATCTCTCAAGTTGGACCAAACTGCACACAGTGTGCAAAACTTCATTGAAATCAGTTCAGTAGTTTAGGAGTTCATCGCGGACAAACAACGTGACACGTAATTTTTATATATAAAGATATTAAAGCTGCGTGTGAGACAGACTTTAATGTCCAAACAAGATCTACGCCCTTCTGCGACCAAAAGCGATAAAAGCTGTTAAAGTTTTGATTGGCTTAACTGATTGTCGTTGTGAATGCAACTATGCATACTACAGAATAATTATTCCATGTATTTATTAAAAAAACCAAGTAAAAATATATGAAACTAAATAAAATCTACGAGTATATCCATAACTAAAATTGAATTGTCTATCTATAATATTAAAATAACTGCCTTTTATTGAGTTGAGGGCGCTATTTGCATACCATTAAGACATTACGACATGCATAGACATTTTTTTAACTTTGTCTCTCTGTCTATCTGTCTGTTTGTCTATCTGTCCGGGCTAATCTTCGTAATTATTGAAACAATTGTATTAAAATTTCACCAGCATATAGAGAGCAATGCCAGTGATCTTTTTATCCGAAAAACTACTAGATGGTTACATTAGTCCTACGATCTTATACAAGCGAAGCCGGGGCGGGCTGCTAGTATTTAATAAATCTATTATAAATAATTTTACCTAATTTTAAACTAATATCCTATAAGTTACGCTATTAATCCTATAAAAATCCTTAAAATCGTAAAAAAAATATCAAGGTCACTTAGCGGGATAAAAACTATCCTCTCTCAAGTGGAGCAAGTAATACGCGTTTACAAAGCTTCATTGTAGATATATATATATATATATATTATGATATAGAGATATGTTGCGTTTTGAACAAATTCGATACACAAAATAGACCAAATTAATGGCCTATGAACATTTAAAAAACTAGGGTCTATGACACGATGTTACGTATAAACACGGTTAATCAGTAACACAATTTGAAGAAGTAACTAAACGGGACTATGAAGGCAAAGTTATAATATAGATAAACATAGGTACGAATGTAAAATAACATTACTTAGGCTCATCTACATCTATCTTCTATTAAGAATCAAAATGCAGATGTGTTGTCACCCTGAAAACTTTGAATCCCTAATTTTTTTTTAGAATATGGGTGACAAACGAGCACACAGTCCACCTGATGTTAAGGGGTTGCTGTGGCACATAGACATCTACATCTATCTTCGTTTGCGAATTAAAATGCAGATGCGTTATCAGCCGTGAGGACTGAGATAGAATGTCTCTTTTCCGGTAAAAATGGTCTCCGGTTCTCTACACTCACCATACGAAACACAGCAGTGTTAAGCTGCTATTTTACGCTGGTATTATGTGAGAGCGTGGTCCTTCCCCGGTCGAGCCGACCCATTCGTGCTACAACTATACTATTAATATAGCTGCAGCATGGCTCTACCACATAAAAAATAGTGGAGTCCTCATTTCAAATAATAGTGGAGTCCGTTACGTTATACACTTACCACACGAAACATAGCAGTATTAAACGGCTATTTAAGCTGCTATTCTGATAGAGCATGTTATAATATATATACCATATATACCATAATATAGCTTCAGCGTGGCTCAACCACATATAAAATAATTTTCGGTCATTAACTACGTAAACAAAAGGTTATTTTGAACCGGTCGTGCGTAATACGTCGGAAGTGCTTCTTGCGCGCATTACACATCCGCATGCGTGTTACTGCATACGACGATTATGTTAACAAGACGCAGTAAGTGCCTGATATTATATGATATACAACGGAACTGTCTCCATAATATACACCGTGTAGCTGCAGAGGGAGTGTAAGAATATCCACTAATCCATATCACCCGTGTAATAAAAGGCGACAGCGGGAAACAAATCAGGAGATGGGCAGCAGCGTCTTCACAATAACGATTAAAAATTAAAAAAAACTACGGTTGTCAACCCGTCTACCAATTGCCACCCTTGGCACTATGGAAAATATCCCCTCTATGAGGCAATCTATGTAGGAGGCCTATGTTTAGCAGTGGACTTTATTAGGCTGTAACTGTAATAATATATAACTATCCGATCCGTGAATAATTCACTGCTGAACACACCTAGAAAGAATAAAATGGAGCAAGAAAGAAATTTTATACGTCGCTCATAAAACATACGCCATATATACGTGGTAAAGCCATGTTGTAGCTATATTAACAGTATAGTTGTAGCACGAATTGGTCGGCTCGACCGGGGAAGGACACGCTCTTACAGAATACCAGCGTAAAATAGCAGCTTTATGCTGGCTGTGTTTCGTTTGGAGAGTGTAGAGAACCGGAGTAATGCTACTGTGTTTCGTAAGATGAGTGTAGAGAATGGAACCCTTTTTACTGGAAGCGAGGCATTCCATCTCAGTCCTCAGGGGTTATATATATGTGTGTGTGTGTGTGTGGAATATATGAGTGTATGCGAAGGACAGATAGAAAGTGCATCTGTGCTTGCGCATACACTCGAGCACTATAACCCTTTCCTGGGCAGATGATTATTCTTCGTTGAGACTGCCCGCTGTAACCTCAATTCGGTGCGAACTGGTTGCTAGCCCCGGGAGCCCAACTATAAGGAAGCCTCGTAGCAACATCTCTAAGGATTCTTCGACGAACTCCTTCGCGAGCGATCTTACGATATCATCCTCGACCCCAACTGGGGCCCATGATAAACCCAAATATAAACTGCTTAGCAATGGCAGTAAGCACACATCATTGAAAGGGTTAGTGAATTTCTATCATTTATTATTATTTTTGCTTGATGTTTTTTTAATAAGATAAGGGTGACAAACGAGCACACAGTCCACCTGATGGTAATTAGTTGCTGCGGGCCATAGACATCTACATCTATGCTCTGTTACAGATCAAAATGCAGATGCGTTTTAACCCGTGAGGATTAGGATGGAATGCCTCATTTCCAGTAAAAAGGGCCTCCGGCCACCTGCACTCACCAAGCGAAACGCAGAGGTAAACCTCTACTTCACGCTGGTATTCTGTGAGGTCGTGGTACCACCCCGGTTCGAGCCGGCCCATCCGTGCGACTGCAAAAGCTGCCGCGTGGCTCTACCACTGTTAAAACTGTGTTGTCAAATAAGAGTAATATTAACGTACAGTAAGAGGTAAATTTATTAACGTATTTACAAGATTAACGTTTGTCATTAAAATTGTCTCTATATATGTAATCACAGCAGAGATACAGTCACGTAAAAAAGCTATGCACGTTAACCGATTCTAATTTGCATTTTAAATTTACCTTAGAGAATAGAGAAGCCTGATCGTCATGCAAATAAAACTAACTCGGTCTGGAGGTCATTGTTATATTATACCTGTAACCTCCATTTGTTTAAAGTTTGTTTCATGTGTCAAGTAGCCACTTACCACCAGGTGGACTCTTAGATGTTTGTTACTTTAGTGTTTGAAAAAAGAGAGCAAGGAAATCTTCCTAAATATTTTTAGGAAGAACCAAGACCGAGAGATCGAGACATTGTTATTTTTCCCACTTGAAAGGTCTATAGTAAATCTATAATTGTTAAATGTAAATTTATAAATAAACTTACCTAGACTAGCATGAGCTTTGATACCGCCAAGATTTCGAACCCTGAACAGGCCGGACTTTTTAAAGGCGCAGTTGATTTTGAAACCGAAATCCGATTCCAGCACGCAGAGTGACTGCGCGACGTCTGTAACAGAAAAAAAAAACTATAATTTATTGTCAATAATGTTGGTTCATGTATGTGACGAGTGGCCTAATAGTCACAGTATCTGACTACGCTAAAGGTTTTTATTTATTTTATAAAATAAGGGAGACAAGCGGGAGTTAATTTCTAGGAGGGTAATAACCACGTGCTACCCTGTTCCACTGTGTGTAGAAGACATCACATATGTCCTTTTTTATACAATAAGGTTGACAAAAGAGCACACAGTTCATCTGATGGTAAGTGCATGCTTAGGCCCATAGACATCTACATATATACTCGATTAATATTCAATTTTTTTTATAGGATAGGGTGACAAACGTGCACACAGTCCACCTGATGGTAACTGGTTGCTGCGGCCCATAGACATCTACATCTAACCTCTATTGCAAATCAAAATGTAGATGCGTTGTCACCCGTGAGGACTAAGATGGAATGCCTCGTTTCCAGTAAAAAGGGCCTCCGGCCACCTGCACTAACCAAGCGAAACGCAGAGGTGAACCTCTACTTCACGCTGGTTTTCTGTGAGGTCGTGGTACTACCCCGGTTCGAGCCGGCCCATCCGTGCGACAGCAAAAGTTGCAGCATGGCTCTACCACGTATAATTTATATATAATTATATTATATACGTATAATTATAGTATATTGCGTCGTTTGTTTCATGAGCCGTGGTAACTCCAGAAAAGCGTCAAGCATACGGTTTATTTTGACTTATGTGCCATTACACGAGCATAGAAGCAGTCATTTTATTTGTTTATTAAAATTAGTGTACGTAACACAAATATTGTAAATGCAAGGAGTCGATGGATGCAGGTGGCTTAAGACCGTACCTTATGGCAATCTATAGGGAAAGCCTTGTGGGTTGTAATGATAACCATGAATTGCATACAAATGGCATCTCAACCACGTATGCTGCATGCCCGTCACTCCATCTAGTTGGGGACGCCCTACACTTCGCCTGAAGGTACGAGGCTACTACTCGAGGACCTTTATTCTCCATCAGTTGTCGGTTCTTTAAGCTATATGGCCGGCCCATTGCCACTTAAGTAGAACCAGGGTAACCGACATAGCCCAACAAATTAGTTTATGATCAATAGATATAAAAGCTGCACAAATTACAAAAGTTGTTTCGGTATCAATTTTATATTTCCAATAGCACTTGTCCGGTATTGAAAAAAAATTTGAACTAGTACGAAAGTAAATGTTCGTTACATTCCACTACGCATCGGAGATCCACTTCCGTTAGTAACACTGGTAACACGTCGTGCACGGAAATTTTATCGGTTAGAAATCACAAAATATAGAATCTTTTAAATAAAACTACATATTTTTACGAAATTTATCGCGTATATTAACTTTTATATATTCCCGACGTTTCTATCACTTGACAGCACCCATGGTCCTGGGGGGGGGGGGGGGCTGAGTACATTAAAAGTAAAGAGTAAATTAATATTTTTTCATAAGTACATTATTCATAACTAGCTGTTCTCCGCGACTTCGCCCGGCTGGAATTTACTACGATTTAATGGGTTTTAACTTTTTTGCGCGGAACTCTAATTCTTTTTCTAAATTACTCTTTATAACATCAGCTATTTGCCAGAGAAAGTCCCGTCAAAATCAGTCTAGCCGTTTCGGAGATTAGCTGGAACAAACAGACAGAGAGACAAACATTTTAAAAATAGTTTTTGTTATTAGTACCATATATACTTTCATATGCATTTAGTACAAAGCAGTTATTTTAACATTACCACACTTTTAACAGACACTTCAATTTTATTTATTTGTATAATATAATAAAAGCACCTTGATTACCTTCAAAATGACAAACAATTCGAAGCAAGCTGCTGCCAATGGTACGTGATCTAAATTTCACACCTCAATAACACAAGAGAATTTGGTATGAGTTAGATCAGTTTTGCATAACACCGGCCAATTTCTTTTCATCAATAATTATTGCCTTATTTTTTTTATAGGAATGGGTGACAAACGAGCACACAGTCCACCTGATGGTAAGTGGTTGCTGTGGCCCATAGACATCTACATTTATCCTCGTTTGCGAATCAAAATGCAGATGCGTTGTCACCGTGAGGACTAAGTTGGAATGCCTCTTTTCCAGTAAAAAGGGTCTCCGGTTCTCAACGCTCACCACACACAGCAGTGTACTGCTATTTTACGCTGGTATTCAGTGAGAGCGTGGTCCTTCCCCGGTCGAGCAGACCCATTCGTGCTACAACTATACTATTAATATAGCTGCAGCATGGCTCTACCACGTTGTAAAATAGTGTATTTACTGGTTAAAAAGTTGATTTTGATACTTAGAAGTGATGTGATTTTATATATTAAGGGTTTTGTGCATGCGGATTGCGAACTATTAGTGGAAACGATAAAACAGGTGCTCCGATGTTCATTTTCGTCAACTGTTAGCTAGGTTACCAAACTGAAGCGAACGATAAGCGCAGGGGAGATTTTGATCGCTAGTTTTTTCACTTTGACGAGGTATCCGGTGTTAGTTTTTTTACATTAGAGACATGTTTGTTAAAACTCTCCTATGATGTGAGCAACAAGCGCCCGAACACGACGCTCTGCGTTCACCATGACAACTCTTCTGCGCACTTAGCGCCCAAAAACAAGAAACTACCTGGACGGCACACCGGTTCAGCTTTTGTAAAACCGTCCTAAGATCTCTGATTTGGGATCATGTAATTGTTTTTTATTCCCTAAAATAAAAATAAAATAGCTAAAAGGTATACAGGTTTTATCGCTGAAATGCAGGCGAATTGGAAAACATATTTCCAAAATTAGTTCAAATGCATGAAACTTTGTAAAGATTATTAATTTTTATACGTGGTACAACCACGTTGAAGCTTTATTATGGTTGTAGCACCGGAGAAGGATCACGCTCTCACAGAATACCAGCGTAAAATAACAGCTTAATGCTGCTGTGTTTCGTACGGTGAGTGTAGAGAACCGGAGACCTATTTTCTGCCGACTTCCAAAAAGGAGACGGTACTCAATTCGAGTGTATGTCTTTTTTTTATGTGTTACCTCATAACTTTGTACTGGGCGAACCGATTTGGATGATTCTTTTTTATATGAAAGCTGATAGTTCTTGTATGGTCCAATATGAATTTGATAAAGGTCAGACCAATGGTTATTGAGTTATTCTTAAATAACCTATATTGAAGTCGCTTATATTGAAGTCGGCTGTACAAATTTTTTAATTTTTAATTATACTGGATACAAGGCATTCCATATTAGTCCTCAGGGGTGACAACGTATCTGCATTTTGATTCTTAGTCGATGATAAATGTGGATCTCTATAGGCCACAGCATCCACTTACCATCAGATGAACTGTGTGCTCGTGTGTCACCTTAATTCTATTAAAAAAAGAAGCTGATGGAGAGTTCTTTGAAAATATTTAATAATAAAAACTTCCACCATAGATCTCTACTCAGAAAGATATGCACTTCTGCATATCTTTCTGAGTAGCTCACGTATATTACAATAACATGAACACAATATTTATACCTATAACAAACAAAGATATATAACATAAAAAACATAATTGTAAAGTATAATTAATATACCTATATTAATTATACTTTACAATAATGTTTGTTAACTACGGCTTAATTCAAGCAGAGGAACCGGAACATAGTTTTGTAACCACATCAAATTATTGCCCATCCGCAAGATTGTGTTGCTTCATTCCAATCACCGAGGATATAGATCAAGTCGGCCTAGATTTCTCTTCGTCCTGCGCCGGAATACCTGTTATTATGTCTAACATAGCATCGCTTATCGTACTGTTTAAAATTGATATTGTACAATACTTTGTTTATAATATACTAGCTGCCCAGGCAGCCTTTGTTCTGCCCTTTCCGACGACCCGTCCTATAAAAAATCCTTAAATTCGCTATAAAAAATATTGAGGTTCACTTATCGAGATAAAAACTATCCTATCACTCAAGTAGGACCATTCACAGTGTACAAAATTTCATTGTAATCAGCTTAGTAGTTTAGAAGTTCATCGTGGACAAACAACGTAACACGTAATTTTTATATATAAAGATTTTTAAGTGTAATATGTATATAATATAATATATTTTCTTTTATATGTAGTAGAGCCATGCTGCAAATATATTATGGTTGTAGCACGAATGGGTCGGTTCGACCGAGGAAGGACCACAGTCACAGAATACCAGCGTAAAATGGTAGCTTGACGCTGCTGTGTTTCGTATGATGAGTGTAGAGAACGGGAGACTTTTACCGAAGATTGAGCTTTTTGTTCGTTTGTCACACTTATTTAATACTAGCTGGTATCCGCGACTTTAAAACTTTAATAATGCAATAATATTTTTTTAGATAAGGGCCAAGTGTCTAGGAAATAATACTTAGAAAACCTAATGGAAATGGAGTTTTTCCATGATGCGCGCACAACTGCAAACCTTTTTCTTTTTTTTTGCGCCCGAAGCAAATGGAAAAGGGCTACCCGTAGGGAGGCGGAAAATGCATTACGCATACCACGACAGCCGGTTTGTCCTGGTTATGCGGGACTCACTGCCTACCGGGGGACCTAAGTGGTACCCTCTAAAAACCGCCTTTAGGGACTGGCAACCAGCTGTTTAAAGCTTCTTATGCCGTATCGGAAGCGACCCTCTTTTGGGAAAAGAGGGCGCAGACTGCAAACCTCTATCATTTTATTTATATAGATTTGAAAAAATTCGTGAGTGTAGTGGAACACTCAGTTGGAACGAAGTTCCTTTCGTAGTATATTATTATTGATAAACGTATTATATTATTGATTAACAAATACAAATTAATTGATTTACTAGCGTCTATTAAAATGAAACGTCATTTAAAATAAAGTAATATTTCTTTCATGGCAAGATAAGAAACAATGCGAGTGAGATAGATATTATTCCATCTCGCTTCCTTATAACCGATAAGGCCGTCTATACTACGTCAGGAGTCGTGACGTAAAAACCTTACACTTTTTCTCGCCTTTCCCCCATCCGTCAAATTCGTACCGCCCGATAAGGACTTCGTTCCAAAATAGTGATTAAGTTAGTAACAACACAAAGAACCCTACTTATTTCAACGGTTGCTAAATAAAAAAACAGTTATATCGTCCTCTTACTGTAACTATTTCACGTCATAATTTTTTATGAATTATTACAAACTAAAATTTCCTTTGAAGTTTATTGAAATTATATAAATCCACTTTTCTCTGTTATTCATACAACTCGTACCCTTTATTAGTAGATTGGCATCATGTTTACCGAACTCTCGTTTCCAGACAAACGAGTAACCTACACCGCCACTTTCACTGGTCACCGACCCACCCGTCGACCACCGCTGACCGTAAGAAGCGCCGAATATCATATCACACGTATACTCCAACCGGTTGAAGTTGCCGGAGAAAGGTGGCTCTAAGTACAGATAGCAAACAAATGAAGTAATTAACAGTCCTAAACAAGTTTATAGTCTTGTCCTTGGTAAAAGTGAAATGGCAGCAACAGTGTCTAAACTATAATGAGATTTCTCAAACTGGTTTCCTTGATTTGGTTGAAACCAATCTTGGTATATTATACAAGATATGTTTCTTTTTTTGTTGCAGCATTAATAGATCGGCTCGACCTGGGAAGAACAACGCTAAATTAGCAGTTTTATACTGCTGTGTTTCGTATGGTGAGTGTAGAGAACCGGAGACCCTTTTACTGGAAACGAGGCATTCTATCTTAATCCTCAGGGGTGATAACGTATATGTGTATATATAAGTGATGATAAATGTATATTTATATGGGCCTCAGCACCCAATTACCGTCAGGTGGACTGTGTGCTCGTTTCTCACTCAAAAAAAAATTACATACTTGATGTCTGCTACACACAGTGAAACAGGGTAGCACGTGACTTTTGCCATCCTAGAAATTAACAGGGCTTCATTAACGCATTCTGTCGTACAGGGGGATAATTTTATTGATGTGTGGGAGACAATTAATAAAATGACCATCACCATCATCATTACTGATACGACTACTGTCATTATTGACGTTACTGTCTGCACCCTTTTTGTTGAAGGTCAAAATTTATTTGTATATTGGAATCACCCGAGGCGAGGTGATGAATGTATTAAAAATAAATTACACCGTGGGTACACCATAAATGATAGAAAATAACATACATAATATTAAAAGACAACATAAAGAGATACTTTAACCTACTTTAAAAACGAGAAGATTAATAATTCGACTGTATTGTTATATTAAACGATATTTTCCACCGTTAATTAACGGATTTAGCTGTAAAGTAAAAAAGTAAAATAACAGCCTATATACGTCCCACTGCTGGCACGGGCCTCTTCTCATTTCTGAGAGGGTTTTAGGGCATGAAATGTCCGCCGCGCTGCCCCAATGCGTATTGGCGAACTTCACATGTCTTCGAAATATTTTGTTTTCTTATTTCTGTGATATGCAGATTTCCTCGCGATGTTTTCCTAAAGCGCCAAGCACGTGGTAAAACAGCACTTACAATTGCAAGAAACTTACAGCAAGCGCTTAGATCCTGAGCTACTGAGCTACTCTCAAGACCCGTGGATTTAGCTGATTTATTTAAATTTCATAACGAAATAAGTTTATATATTTTTTAAATATTCTAATTATATATAATGTTATTAAGTAATATATAATTTGCTGACGGTACCCCGATATTTTTTGTTTAAACACACATTGGGGCATAATTCGTAATTTATTCGTTACACGATAAATAACGTAAGCAACATCCGCTTAGATTGTAGCACAGATCCCTATTTGGTTGCTACAAAAACTGATCATTGCCATATAGAAAATTCTTATAATCTTTTACTAATCATAATTTAAAATTAAAAATTTTATACTACTGACTTCAATATATATTATTAAGAATAACTCAATAACTATTGGTCAGAACTTGATAAAATTTATATGGGACTACATGAGAAGCACCAGCCTTCAAATAAAAAGCATCATCAAAATCGGTTCACCTAGAACGAAGTTATGAGGTAACACACATAAAAGAAAACATACAGTCGAATTGAGTACCTCCTCCTTTTTGAAGTCGGTAGAAAAATAAAAATAATTAAAAAAATATTATAAATAATTAAAAATTAAAAATTTTGTACAGCCGACTTCAATATAAGTTATTAAGAATAACTCAAAAATTATTGGTCTGACCTTGATCAAATTCATATGGGACCACACGAGAGGTACCAGCTTTCAAATAAAAAAAAGAATCATCGATATCGGTTCACTTAGTAAAACGTTATGAGGTAACACATATAACGTTGTGTTTCAACACATAAAAAAAAAACAAAAACATATAGTCTAATTGAGTACCGTTCCTTTTTGGAAGTCGGCAGAAAATTACCGTAAAGCCGTATTTTTTAACATTCAACTAAATGTTTTATCTCGATCCTCCTATTTTCCTCCTGTGCTATGGAGGCATTTTGAAGATTGGTTGGATTAGTCATAGACCAACACCTACTCAGTTGGGTTATTTATTTGTGGGTCATACAACTGGAATCTAACCTGAGTAACTATGGTTAACGTCACAGTCAAAAACTTGAACTCGTTAGCCTAGTAGCTAGGTTTATTAAGCAGGGGCCTAAATTTATAAACGTTCCAAATTCAAAAAGTAATATCACTAATATAACTTTATAAACGTTCCAAATTCAAAAAATAATATCACTAATATTAATAGCTTATAAATAAACATACAATAAGCCAGTATTGCTTATGAGTAACTGCTCGAATTATCCCGGTACAGACAGTAAGGTCAACCTTGAAAAAAAAGGTAAATAAAATATTGTGTCTGTGTGTGTTCTTTGATCGGTTTGTGTAATGTACGGATCGTACAATGTTCGCTGTACGGCAGTGCGCGGATAAAGCGGGCTAGGTCCCTCTCGGAGGTCTAAGGTCATCGATAACTTTATTTATCTTAACAAAATCTTCATTCTATTATTGCGCACCATCCCACAATGATCATAATATGTGGGACAGCCATTTTTTTATTTTTTTATTTATTTATTTAAAGAAACTTACAGCTTTTATATCACATTTGAATGTAAGATGAATGTTAACAATACATTAGCCAGAACAGTTTCCAACGTTGAGAATTACATTGCGAAAACTTTAAACATAATTAAATGAAATACATATTTGAGTTTTAAGATTTTTGAAGGATATACTTACTGCATACCTAATAGCAATATTAGTAAAGGTAATTTTATAATTAGATAGGGGACAAGAAGTACACACACCACCTAAGCATGATCAACTTGCTTAATAGATGTAATATAACCGTTTAGTTTGCAGTTAAATATGTCAATATGGTTATAACGCTCATTATGTGTGTTGCAAGCACGAACCAGAAACCGGTTTTTCGAATACTTAGTTCTGCAAAAAGGAGTAGAGAAAACTGCGTTGGAGCGAGCACTCAACCTAGGGCACCTAAATGAAATACGACTTAGAAGGAAGGGGGAATCTATATAGTTATGTAAAAGTTTAAACAGAAACACCTGATCTCTATGTTCACGCCGTAATTCTAATGAATGATGTAGAAAGGAAAATATGCCTTAAATCAATTCTATCGTTTTGATTCTATTTGTATTATATAAAAAATGGTGTTGAATAATCAAATAATTAAGGAATACTTATAATTATTTTTTTAAAAATAACTATCTTTTTAAAGCAAATAATTACTTTCTAGTTTAATTAGTACCTATATTAGTAGTAGGTATAGTTGTAGCACGAATGGGTCGCCTCGACCGGGGACGGACCACGCTCTCACAGAACACCAGCATAAAATAGCAGCTTGACAATGCTGTGTTTCGTATGGTGGGTGTAGAGAACCGGAGATCCGTTTTACTGGAAAAGAGGCATTCCATCTTAGTCGTCACGGGTTACGACGCATCTGCATTTTTATTCTTTATTGTGGATAAATGTAGATGTCTATGGGTCACAGCAACCACTTACCATCAGGTGGACTGTGTGCCCGTTTGTCACCTTATCCTATAAAAAAAATGTTATACAGATGCTACCAATCGTCTTTAATGTTCGCAAATTACATTTTCCAGTGGAAGACTACCATTCGCGTTGTTTACATACATAGTGTCATTATCTTGCCCTACTTTACAACTAGCTAAGTATATCAAAAAAATGTTCGTACGTGCGATCATATAGAAACTAGACTATAAAAATCCATTATTATATATTGTCTTGGATTCATTTTTATGGTGACAAACGAACACACAAGACAACTAATCCAGTGTAGCCAATCGACACATACTTCTAAATTCTTCAATTACCTAAAAATAAAAATGCTGTAGGTACGTCATGGCTGAGGCCTTAGATGGAAGGTCTCGTTTCTAGTAAAACGGTTCTCTGGTTGTTGTCACTTACCGTACAAAACACATCAGTAGTATTAAGCTGCTATTTTGTACTGGTATTCTGAGCAAGCGTGGTCCTTCTCCGATCGAGTAGACCCGTTCATACTTCAGACATAATACGTAGCTACCTCAGATCAAACACCTACCGTGCAAAATTTTTAATACACAATATTGCTACCATGTCATACCGTAGTAATGCTTACCGAATAATTGACTATACCGGCACAAAACAAAGACAGGTAACTTCGATTACATAGCTACTCGTATAATGGTATTTCACGGCAATTTACGATGACGGTAACTAGACGCAAACGTTTTAGCCTACCATTCCGTTACCTCCGGCTACCATCTTACTTGCTTTATATGACAATGATTCATTGTTTTCAATCAGAGCAATGTTAAGTGACAGATATATGTCAAGTGATACATACCGGGTGTTTGGTGGGTGGTCCGACAAACTGAAATGGGAGATAGATGGGTTCGTTAGAAGCATATTTTCTTAGTAAATTTTTTTTCTATCTCTTACCATTTTTTTTTAATTGATTTTTTAAATTTTTTTGTAATTATCCCAATTTTCTAGTATTTTGGTTCAATAACTTCTACTATTTCTAGTTTTCTACCATGTTTTTTTTATTTTCCCTAAGAAATATATTTTTTTTAAATTAAAAGAAAGATTGAAAGCCTAAAAGGCATAAGAAAAAATACTTACGACACATTGAAAGTGAACAAACGAGAAAAAAAATTGTAAGCCCTTAAGTTTCCAGCCCCTTAAAAAAATAAACAAATATGTTGAGTAATTTCAAATGGCCATAAAAAAAATTCTATTTCATCCTCTTTCTATCGGTATATCACATGTTACATAAAACTTTAAATTATCAACAAAATTATTGATAATCAAATGTGAGGACGGGGGAATTAAAATATTACAAGTTCCGTAAAAATTGCCAGGGCACCCTAAACTGGTTTTTACCCGTGTAAATATTTTTATGGTTTCATTTATGCGTGTGCGAGCCAGGTAGATGTTGTCTCTTTCTGGTGGTACAGGCGAAGTTACGACGCGCGGATCAGCTACCTGCTTCTGTTGTTATTTAATTTAGTCGTGATTTGACTGTCTCTGAAGCTACTTGCGAGTTCTTTTTCGACATTCATTGTTGAACAGTTTCGTTGAGTTTAGTTTTTGTTTCGTTGATTGTTAAGTTTTTGTTTGTTATTTGTTTCTGTTTTCGGACGGTAGTGTTCAAACTTAATTCAAAACACTGCAGTGATTATGGCTCAACGCACTTATTTTACTAACCAGGAATACGCTGATATGCTTTTGGTTTATGGCCGGGCCCTAAATAACGGCCACAGAGCACGTAGACTTTATGGAGAGCTGTATCCCACGAGAAGGTTGCCTAGCCATGATACGTTTGCAAATACTTATAGAAGGCTACGTGAAACTGGCAAATTGCAACACAGGGAACCAGGAGTACGTGGAAGACCACTTGATGTTGCTGTGGATGAGCGTATCTTGGCGGCTTTTGACGATGATCCCACTATAAGCATTAGAAAAGTAGCGACTGAACTCGGCTTTTCTGTATGGAAAGTGTGGTCGGTTCTCCGCAACCATTGCAAGCACCCATTTCACCTCACCCCAGTGCAAGGTACTTATTATTTCTTCTTTTTATAAAATTACTGTTTATCTTATACATTATTAATTATTTCATACATTTTAAAGTGAGTAAAGTAACTTACACTATTTTTTGTGCTAGGTATCGTGGAAGGAGATTTTGCACGGCGTACAGAATTTTGCAGGTTTATACTGCACGAAGATGTCGACGATAATCAATTTTTGAAGAGCATTTTATGGACCGACGAGTCGAAGTTTACACGAGAAGGCATTTTCAATCAACATAATTTACATTATTGGTCAGATAAAGATGAAAACCCACGTAAAACGAGACAAATATCGCATCAGACACGGTTTAGTGTTAACGTGTGGGCAGGTGTGATCGGAAGATATTTAATCGGTCCTCATTATCTACCTGATAATTTAAACGGAGATAATTATTTACATTTTTTACAAAATGATCTCCCGGAACTAATGAGCGAGGTACCAATAATGAATGAGGACACAAGAATAATATTTCAAAACGATGGCTGCCCTGCCCACTATCGCAGAACCGTGAGGGAATATTTAGATGCGGTATTTCCGAACACGTGGATAGGGAGACTCGGACCTATCGAATGGCCTGCGAGATCCCCAGATCTGACTCCACTGGATTTTTATGTCTGGGGCCGAGCAAAGGAAATTGTATACGAAAATGAAATACAAACAAAAGAAGAGTTGATTGGAAAAATAAATGCTGCTTTTCATATTATGAAAGAAGAAATACGATTAAAAACTACCACGACTGAAATACGTCGAAGATATCGAGCGTGTCTGCATAATGTAGGAGGATATTTTGAACAAAATTTGTAAATTTAGTAAAAAATTACTAGTACTTATTTTTTTATTATTATTGAGCAAGACCCTGGTTAGTGTAGTGTAGACACAACCATTAACTTTTTTGTATTAAATACAATAATAGGCGCTCGTATGAGCTGGTAGCTGTAGCTGACCCGCGGGTCCTAAGCGGAAATATTTTAATTCCCCCGCCCTCACATTCAATTATCAATGATTTTGTTAAATAATCTAAAGTTTTATTTGACATATGATATACCGATAGAAAGAGGGTAAATCAGGAAAGTTTTTAAGGCCATTTTAAATTACTCAACAATTTTATTTATTTTTCTGGGGCTGGAGAAAACTTAGAGGTTTACAATTATTTTTCTCGTTTGTTCACTTTCAATGTATCGTAAGTATTTTTTCTTATGCTTTTTGGGCGTTAAATCTTTTTTTTTTAATTATATACAAATCATTATACTTGGGAAAAATAAAAATAAATGGTAGAAAACTAGAAATAGTAGAAGTTATTGAACCAAAATACTAGAAAATTGGGATAATTACAAAAAATTTTAAAAATTCAATTAAAAAAAAATGGTAAGAGATGGAAAAAAAAATTACTAAGAAAATATGCTTCTAACGAACCCATCTATCTCCCATTTCAGTTTGTCGGACCACCCACCAAACACCCTGTATATGTAATTTGCTATAGGATTAAAATAATACGGCGTTATTGTATTTGATATCTACAATTTTTTGCCTGCACTACGTAATAATAATATATATTCTTTGTCAGCACTTTGATACCATTTGACGTGGTAGACCCACGCTACAGTTATATTATGGTTGTAGCATGAAAGGGTCGGCTCGATCGAGGAAGGACCACGCTCTCACAGAATATCAGAGAAAATTAGCAGCTGAGTGCTGCTGTGTTTCGTATGGTAAGTCTAGAGAACCGGAAACCCTTATTATTGGAAACGAGAAATTCAGTCTTAGATCTTAGGGGTGACAACGTATCTGCATTTTGATTCTTAATCGAGGATAAATGTAGATGTCTATGGGTCACAGCATCCACTTTTTTTCTTTTTTTCTTTTTAAAATACGTTACTGTCACAATAGGATTTTCTCCTGTATCGTGGAAGCAGTTTACAAACATATATTACACGAGGACAAACATCAAGACCCTTAACAATTATTTGTAGGCTATACAAATACTTGTTCCGTGCGGGATTCGAACCCGCGGCGCCAGCGTAACAACTCATTGATAAGCCACTACGCAACGGAGTCACTTACCATCATGTGAACTGTGTACCCGTTTGTCACCCTTATTCTTTAAGAAAAACATTGTAAAACATTAACAGCAACATTGCAATGAACTATGCTGGTTGTGTAATACGTTAAGTCAATCACACATTTTGTACTATAACACTTCAGGTGTTTAGTATCTCTAACTACCGTGACTCCTTCTCCTACTACTACTATACCCGCCCATCATAAGTCCACTGCTGAACATATACTTCCCCCACATTTCCATAAAGTACGTTCCTGAGCAACCTGCATCCATTGACTCCCTGCGTGTTTTATCGCGTCTTCACGTCTCTTGTTACACAAACTATTATCCAGGGGATTTAAAAAGTACACAACTTTAAATATTAAACGACCATGGTAAGGTGCCAATCGCTAACTGAAAAGGACATGTATTCGACTCCATCATTAGACTACTGTCATGAACTACTCCTAATACATGCATTTTAAGCTTACCAGGAGTAGTTAAATTGAATATTAGTAATTTTAATAGCATTACTAGTATTTTAATTTAAAAGAAAACATTAAAAGTTAAATTGTAATACTTATTTAAAACGAAGGGAGTGTCCAACCCGAAAATATTTCAGGTCGTTTCTTAACAATAACATGAATCACATCTTACAACACATTACACCAAGATTACTGGCTTTTGCCTTTTACTTTGCAATGTGGGCAGCAGTAAATTACACGAAAGCAAAATGCAAGAAAGAAAAATATCTTCAATCTCAATGCTTGTAAATTAAGATTATAGTCGACGTTGTCCTGCTTTCTTCCAGCTCATACTAATGAGGCCCAACCGCACCTCGTGCATTCTTTAATATTACCTGGTAACCTCTTTTTAATTGTTATCTCAAGTAAGTCAACACTTATTAAGTGTATAGATTTTCATTACATATATAATTACATCCCACATCGACAGTCTTTTCTTTTTATAGAATAAGGGTGACAAACGAGCACACAGTCCATCTGATGGTAAGTGGTTGCTGCGGCCCATAGACATCTACATCTATCCTCGTTTGCGAATCAAAATGCAGATGCGTTGTCACCCGTGAGGACTAAGATGGAATGCCTCATTTCCAGTTAAAAGGGCCTCCGGCCACCTGCACTCACCAAGCGAAACGCAGAGGTAAACCTCTACTTCACGCTGGTATTCTGTGAGGTCGTGGTACCACCCCGGTTCGAGCCGGCCCATCCGTGCGACAGCAAAAGCTGCCGCGTGGCTCTACCACTGTTTAGTAGTATTTCGTAGTCTAAAGCAACAACATCCATTGAGTTCTAAAAATTAACTTGATGGTTGGACTTCTTTCTTGTAGTCCGTGTAGGTTGGTACCACCGTCTTACCTAATTATGTCACAATTTGGTGGCGGAATTGTAAAGGCACTACAGTGTAAAAGTGCCCGCAGTGTTGTATACTGATTTAAAGGGTAAAGGGAGCCCGCATAATTACAGACTATAAGGCATTTCATCTTAATCTTCAGAGGTGACAACGAATCTGTAGCCTTCTTAGTTGGTTATTAATCTATGGGCTGAAATAGTCACACAAATAGACACACCAGCAGGTGAACTGTAAGTTTGTTTGTCACTTCAGTTATTTTTATAGGATATGGTGACAAACGAGCACACAGTCCACCTGATGGTAAGTGGTTGCTGTGACCTATAGACATCTACATTTACCCTCAATAAATAATCAAAATGTCGGCTCCGTGGTGCAGTGTCTTAGCAATCAGTTGTTGCGCTGGGGGCCGCGGGTTCGAATCCCGCACAGAACAAGTATTTGTATGGCCTACAAATAATTGTTCCGGGTTTGGATGTTTGTCCTTGTGCAATTTATGTTTGTAAACTGCCTCCACGACACAGGGGAAAATCCTAGGGTGGGGGTAACGTTTTTTAAAAAAAAAAGAAAAAGGAAAAAAAATGCAGATTCGTTATCACCCGTGAGGACCTAGATGGAATGCTTGTTTTCTGGTAAAATAGGTCTCCGGTTCTCTACACAACAAAGAAACACAACAGCGTTAAGCTGCTATTTTTCGCCGGTATTCTGTGAGAGCGTGGTCCTTCCGCGGTCGAACCGACCCATTCGTGCTACAACTATACTACTAATATAGCTGCAGCATGGCTCTACCACGTATATTAAATAAAATCACAAAACACTAGCCACAATTTAAGTTGTATATCGTCACAATATGTTTGTAATTACGAGGCTGCCATTTGAGAAATTATTTTCCGCAACGGTTGTTAGTTCTACTGTTTTTATGTGCAGTGCATTGCTGACACATTTTTACTAATATTTTGAGTGTTTTCATCTATTATAAGATTGAAGGCAAAAAATATAAAGATGACAAATGGAGGTCAAGAAACGAAACTGTTTAATATGTTCATATCCATAGTCACCTATTTATTACAGCCTTTTATAGTCCGCTGCTGCACATAGGGCTCCACTTAGATTGCCTCATATTGAGATATTTGCCATAGTTGACACGCTTGCCAGGTGGAGTAGCAACCACAGTTTTTTTTATATTTTCTAGATGTTATCAGAAAGACGCTGCTGCTCTTCCCCTGGTTTATTTTACCTCTGTCGCTTGTAACGACTTCCACGGGACAATATGGAGTGGATATCCTTACACCACAACCACACGATATACCAAGGAATGTGGAATAAAGAAAGGACTTACTGTCATCAGGTGACTGGTTCACTGATACGACAATTCATCACCAAAAGTGTTCATAAACGGCGGGCACGTGTCACTCAGTATCAGTTCTTATCACAGCAATCACTGATTCTTCTTGAGTTTAATTGTTTTAGCGCGGCTGGTATTGATGCGGAATTCGGATTAACTTCCTAATTATGATGAAATCCTTTTTAAGGATTTCTGCAGAACTCAAGCGCACAGAAACAGAAACAGAAACAGAAACTTTTTTATTCAATATAGATTATAAATAATACTTATTGAAAGTTACTCTTTTGAATAATAACCACTGGTTCGAAAAAAAACCTCTGTCCTGGGAAGAACCAGCAAGAAAACCAGCGGGACTTTTTTTTAAATAACAGCTTACAATCATGTATGTTACACAAATTAACAACACAACAAATTAGAAATAGCTTGGTAGCGATCACCTCATTTCCAGGGGTTATTAAGTGGCGAAGCTTGCGAAGTCACTTATTGATTTCACGATGTCTGTCTGTCTGTCCGTCTGTCCGTCTGTCCGTCTGTCCGTCTGTGCGTCCGTCTGTCCGTCTGTCCCACGATTATCTCGAGAACGGTTTCGAATTTTCAAATTCTGTTTTCAGCAATCGATTACAGATCACCCAGGCATCTGAACCTCCTATTTTGAATTTTTTTTTCCGTTAGAAACCGCTACATAGCTGATTGCTTCGCCACTTTGCTATGCTGTTAGCTTGCTAGGTTTATTATCATCTATAAATTCTTTAATACTATAATAACCCTTTTTATACAAACTTAGTTTAATAAAGTTTTTGAACTTTGAGCAGGTCAAATTTTGTATATTTTCTGGTATTTTGTTGTAAAAGCGTATACATCGCCCCAAGAATGAATTACTGACTCGATGGAGTCGAGTAACTGGTACTACTAGCTTGTGTCTGTTCCTAGTATTTACAGAATGAATATCACTTATTTTTGTAAAACTACTTTTATTTTTGTGTACGTACATTACATTTTCATAAATGTATTGAGAGGCCAAAGTTAATATATTAATTTCCTTAAATTTTTGTCGCAGCGACTCTTTAGGCTTTAAATCATAAATTGCTCTTATGGCCCTCTTCTGTAAAACAAATATAATTTCAGTGTCAGCTGCGTGTCCCCATATCAAAATACCATACGACATTATGCTATGGAAATAGCTAAAGTAAACTAGTCTAGCTGTTTCAACACTAGTTAGACTTCTTATCTTTTTTACAGCATATGCTGCAGAACTAAGTCTGCTTGCTAGTTTTGATATATGGGGGCTCCATTGAAGCTTCGCGTCTAGTGTGATTCCAAGAAAAATGGTGGTATCTACAAGACTCAGTTTCTCCCCATTTAAAATTACATTAGTATTTAATTGTTTGACAAGGCACGGCGCGTTATCTAGGCGGGGATCGAACGTAGACTATATATAAATATAATCATGGTATCAAATATAATACCATAGTACCTCAGTTCAGTTCCTGCTATGAACATTAAAAATAAGACCATTGACTTGAAGTTAGCTGCATACTATAAATTCTCTTCTAAATTTAAAATTATTACGACACTACAAATTTAAAAACAATAGAAAGTAAAATCCCTAATTATCTTATTAAGCTCACAATATTTATCACTCTTAAAAAACCTTCAAAATTAAATTTATTATTATAATTATAACTAGCTGTCCATCGCGACTTGGTATTTGTGCGCCCGCGTGGTATTTACTACGATTTCATTGGTTTTAATTGTTTTGCGCGGAACCCTAATTATTTTTCTAAAATAAAAGTAGGTATCTTATGTTACTCCTTATAACATCAGCTATCTGCCAGTGACAGTCCCGTCAAAATCGGTCTAACCGTTTCGGGAACAAACTGACAGACGTGCAGTCAAAAATTATAAAAATAGTTTTTCTGTTATTAGTATCGAATATACTTTCAAATGCATTTAGTAAAAAGCTGTTATATTAACATTACCAACAGACACTTAAATTTTATTTATTTGTATAGATTGTATAGATGTATAGATTACATATCACGCAAAGAAACCCCAAGCATAGCCCTCTCCATAGCTCGCTGAGTGACCTTGACCGTCCTTATACGGCCAGCAGTGATAAACTTAGGAATGAGGATATCCGCAGTAGAACCAAGGTGACCGACATAGCCCAACGGATTAGTAAGCTGAAGTGACATGGGCCAATGGGCCGTCCATATAGCTCGAAGAACCGACAACTGATGGAGAAAAAAGGTTCTCGAGTGGCAGCATCGTACCGTTAGGCGAAGATTAGGGTTACCCCCCACTAGATGGAGTAACAACCTGGTAAGACATGCAGGCAGTCGATGGATGCAGGTGGCTCCGTACCGTGCTTTGTGGCAAAACTTAGGGGAGGCCTATGTACAGCAGTGGTCTTGTAAAAGACTGTAATGATGATGATGACGACAGATTACATAAACACATTATTAATTGCTATCAGACTTCCACCGCAGTGAAAACGAATAGGTTATTAAACGTTATAAAATAATTAATTATTCATAGTAAAGTTATATGGAAATGCGTCATAAAATCTGCTTGACGATGACCCACAGACATCAAGGAATGCGGGTTCACTTTCATTTTCTGTCGAGAAAGTGTGGCCATGTGTGTAGTGGACGCGGCGCGTTGTTTCAGATGCGTATGTCGCGTTGCCAACCAACGAATGGAAACGTTTTGTTGACAGATCTACGCTTTTACGCGCTGCAGGTATATTTATATAAAAATTATTTTGGCTTAACGCAAAAGAAATGAATTAAAATATATTTTTATTTAGAAAAAAAAGTTTCTCAAATGACACCTTTTTTATAGAAATTGGGCAACTAACGAGCACACAGTCCACTTGATGGTAAGTCGTTACTGTGGTCCATAGATATCTATATTAATCCTCAATTAAGAATCAAAATGCAGATGTGTTGTCACATCTGAGGTCTAAGATGGAATGCTCCGTTTACAATAAAAAAGGTCTCCGGTTCTCTAAACTTATCACACGAAACACAGCCAGCATTAGATATTTTACGCTGGTATTCTAATTTTACACACGTCAGATTTCACGCAACAAATAACATTGATATACTGACCACAAGTGAAAGTAAAACACAATTACGAGTTTTATCGTTCGAAGAAGTGATAAAAATTGAAAGCCGAAGCCCAAATAACAGCGATCACAGACGAAGTAGTCAGACCCCTTTCTTTCCAGCAATGTCTAAAGAATATACGTTAATAACCGTATTTAGTGTGTTTTAACGTACAACGAAATGTAAATACACACACGTGCACAACGGACAAACATGCATGCAAGGAACGAAGTGAAATGCTTTAATAGACAACGCAAATGCAGTGCGAGTGCAAACAAGATATAATAATTAATTTAATATTTTTTGCGTGGTAGAGCCAAGCTTTAGTTATATTATGATTGTAGCACGAATGGGTCGACTCAACGGAGGTAGGACCACGCTCTCACAGCATACCAGCGTAAAATAGCAGCTTAATGCTGCTTTGTTTCGTATGCGTGCTGCGTGTAGAGAACTGGAGGCCCATTTTCTTGGAAACGAGGCATTCCATCGCAGTCCTCAGGGATGACAACGCATCTGCATTTTGATCCTCAATTGAGGATAAATGTAGATGTCTATGGGCCACACGCATCTACTTACTATCAGGAAGTAGTAGTAGTAGAATGTCTGAAAATCTGATTTTACAATTTATTTACCACAATGTATGTTGTACAGCCATGCTGTACAACATACATCATGTGTTACAGCTGCAACATGAATGGGTGAACTCGACTGGGCTGGAGAAGAATGACGCTCCCACTGAATACTAGCGTTAAACAGCAGTTTAATGCATTAGGCTTCGTATAATGAGTGAAGTTCCATCTTTGTTCTCAAAACAATTTCGTAGTTGAGAATAGATATAGGTGTCTATGTGACATAGCATCTACTTACCATCAGATAGACTTACGCTATTGTCACCGTTACTTTTATAAAAATAATTTAAAATTAAAAATTTTGTTTAGCCGACTTCAATATAAGTTATTAAGAATAACTCAAAAACTATTTGTCTGACCTTGATCAAACTAATATGGACCACATTACAAGTACCAGCTTTCAAATAGAAAAAGAATCATCGAAATCGGTTCACCGGAGTTAATACACATAAAAAAACATACAGTCGAATTGAGTACCGTCTCCTTTTTGGACGTCGGCAGATAAGATTGTAAGCCTAACCTAACCAAGTTTGTAGCTAATTAATTATCTTATACAGGCCTTGTATCCCAAGAGTTGGGTGCTAGCCTCATATTTCATTTCACTCAAGCTACTCCAATTCTGTCCCAAATGGCACATTGAATTTATTAGCAATGGTTTGGCTCATTACACACGTCCTCAGAAATAAAGGAAAACATTGTGAAGTAACCTGCATGTTTGATATATCTGTGAAGCACATCACTTCGTACTGGAGTTATGTGGCGGACTATTTATAAATTTGTTACCCTGTCAAAAGTCTCTTAAAAGTCTGTTCGTTATTTTTGTACATTATTTTTAATATCCTCAAATAATTACAATTTATTTTTACGATCTCAATTTATATGTCCAATTCACTAATTGACACAAAGAATTTTATATAATGTGTGTATGTGAGTGTGTACGTGGGTATATTGTATGTACATTTATTTATTTATATGTTTGTATATATATATGTTTACCTATATGTATAAGTATTTAATTAAAATATGATTATACGTTATGTTGATGTTTGTGTACATATATGTATATGTGTATTTATATCTTATTGAAGCATAAATATTTCCTAGATCAGCCATGACAAACTTAGTATTGTTTTTGATTAAAGTTTTTGTTACTTTTCTTTTCTTATTTCTGATTCGTGCTAACTTGTGAAAACTGGATGACTGTTATTGGCCCTATGTTTGCCTATATACAGACATATTATATAAGAATTATGTATCACAGAATGAAGGCTGTTGTTATCCCTAATAAAATAAAATAAAATATTTTTACCTATCTGTGTGAGAAGAATTATTAACAACTCTTTTGTTGGTGATTGGTTACGCCTCCAATTGTTGCCACGCTATTGTTATTTTTATAATTATACGAGTATGCACAGGAATTATATTTAATTCTTAAAATTGTTTTAAATAAGTCCTTATATTTTTGGAGATTTTCTCAAAAGATTAGCTGCTTAAGACAAATGAGCACACAGTCCACCTGATGGTAAGCTGTGACCCATAGACATCTACATTTATCCTCGATTAAGAATCAAAATGCAGATGCGACGTCACCCGTGAGGACCAAGATGAAATGCCTCTTTTCAAGTAAAATGAGTCTCCGATTCTCTACACTCACCATGCAAAACACAGCAGAGTTAAGCTGTTATTTTATGCTGATATTCTGTGAGAGCGTGGTCCCACCCCGATCGAGCCGACACATTCGTGCTACAACCATAATATAGCTGCAGCATTGCTCTACTTCAACTAATCATCAGCGTTTTAGCTTTTTTTTATAGGATAAGGGTGAAAAACGAGCACACAGTCCACCTTATGGTAAGTGGTTGCTGCGGCCTATAGACATCTACATCTATCCTCTGTTACAGGTCAAAATGCAGATGCGTTTTCACCCGTGAGGACTAGGATGGAATGCCTCATTTCCAGTGAAAAGGGCCTCCGGCCACCTGCATTCACCAAGCGAAACGCAGAGGTAATTCTCTACTTCACGCTGGTATTCTGTGAGGTCGTGGTACCACCCCGGTTTGAGCCGGCCCATCCATGCGACAGCAAAAGCTTGCCGCCTGGGTCTACCACAGGTTCACATCTGGACTGGATTTCTTGAAGGAGTTACCCATACGCGCATTTAAGTTTGGCGTTTTTAGATAGGTTTTATTACATTGACGGCTCCGTAGTGCAATGTCTTAGCAATGAGTTAGCTGTTCTGAAACAGCGCCACCTATCGGTTAAGAGACGTACTAAACTACCAAAAAATTACGAATCTTAACTAGAGACCCGAGCAAACACAACATCAAAATCGGTTCAGCCATTTAAGAGCAGTTCAGTGTTAAACATGCGTACAAAATAATTATATTCCTATTATATAAATATTAGTTCGATTAGCATGACTTGTATGTTTAATTTTGTGTGATGCGTCGCTTGTTTCCCGGGCCGACAGTAACGATGACTGATTACTGCATCATTAAGCTAAGTAAAGTAAGATCTGTTTCGTTTTTTCAATACACGTAGATTATAAATTATTAATTTTTCACTTTTATCACAGATTCGGAAAAAAACTCTATCCTGGCCAACCATCAAGAAAGCCAATAGGACTTTTTATTTTATAGCTTATTATACAATATAAAATAAGTTGTACAATTATTTACAAAACTCTTTCAAGAAACAGCTAAATAAAATAGATAAAAAATTTAACTTTGCAATAGATAGACCTTGTTTAGTTAGCGTCTTTGTTGTCATACATTGCCCCATGAATGAATTTCTGACTCTGTCGAGTTGAGTAACTGGTATCACTAGCTTGTGTTATTATTGTTTTTATTCAAATCTTGATTCCACCTAGTATTAATGTCATAAATATGTGTACATATGTGGCGTACTTGTTTTTTATGGTATAGGGTGACAATCGAGCACACAGTCCACCTGGTGGTAAGTGGTTGCTGTGACCCATAGACATCTAAATTTATCCTCAATAAAGAATCAAAATGCAGATGCGTCGTCACCCGTGAGGACCAAGTTGGAATGCCTCTTTTCCAATAAAATGGGTCTCATGTTCTCTACACTCACCATATGAAACACAGCAGGGTCAAGCTGCCATTTGACGCTAGTATTCTGTGAGAGTGTGGTCCTTCCCCGGTCGAGCCGACCCATTCGTCCTACAACTATACTACTAATATAGCTGCAGCATGGCTCTACCACGTAAAAAGTACTTTGAAACGAGTAACTAGTGAATATTATTTTATTTATGTTTACTGCGAGTAACACAACCGACAGGAAACACTAAGTATTAGTAATCCGAATCACTACTCAACTGATGCTTGATCGAGTACACTTGTACGCAGCTTTCCAAAATGACAGTAAGTAACGACAACCTACAAGGGACAAGAGAACCGCCAACTTAATTAACTGATTCCAAACAAAACTGGTTCACAGGACCAAATTATAATAAATCCTACGGGGGCAATAGAACCACGAATATGATTTACTGGTTTAAAATAAAAACACTTACAGGATCAAATGTATAGTTATTCGTACGAGGGGCGAGAGAACACCGAATTAACTGGTTCCAAATTAAACTCGATCAAATTAGAATTACCTACCAAATTAATTACCGGCTCCGTGGCGTAGTTGCTTAGCAATGAGTTGCAACGCTTGGGGCCGCGGGTTCGAATCCCGCACGGAACGAGTATTTGTACGGCCTACAAATAATTGTTCCGGGGTCTGGATGTTTGTCCTTGTGCAATATACGTTTGTAAACTGCCTCCACGATACAGGAGAAAATCCTAGTGTGGGGGTAACGTTTTTTAAAAAAAATCCTACGGGGTTAAGAGAACCACGAATATAATTTACTGGCTCAAAATAAAAATACTCGAAGGACCAAATGTAGAGTGAATCGTGAGAGAGTCAAAAGGACATCGAATTGAATAAACTGGT
The DNA here is from genome assembly GCA_033319125.1 of Parnassius glacialis. Lineage (NCBI taxonomy): Eukaryota > Metazoa > Arthropoda > Insecta > Lepidoptera > Papilionidae > Parnassius > Parnassius glacialis. The sequence goes on from JAVANC010000025.1 coordinate 31,762,081, forward strand.
TCCAAATTAAACTGCTTCGATAAACCAAATTAGAAAAAATCCTACGAGCGCAGGAGAACCACGAATATAATTGACTGGCTGAAAATAAACATACTCGAAGGACCAAATGTAGAGTGAATCGTACGACGGGCTAGAGAACTATAAATTTAATTAACTGGTTCAAAGTATAGTCATAAAGTGATTACGTATACATACATTTACAAACAAGTACAGGATGTCTTTCCCATGCAACCTAAGGTGACACGGAAAGTGGTAAGGAAATGGGTATAGATGTCGATTTTTCTCACTGCCAAACTCGCAGACATACGAGATCGAGGAGCTAAGAGTGTCTTGGCTACAAGGAGAGAAATGCAGGCCGATATATCTAAACGAACGGTGTCATATCGACAAACAGCAGACTTTATCCAAAGTTCAGTCAGAATCCAAAGAGAGTATTATAATAGTCTTTATAGATCAATAACATTACGCTCCAAATTTGACAGTTCCTTCATCTCGTATCTTCGCTTCTTCTTGCATCGTAACAAAATCACCATAGACTTGACCCATCGTCATGGTGCTAGTTGGATTGCGGGTGGTTGCGCAAGACGTCGTTAAAAAGCGATTATCACATTCATTGCCATGTGGCTTGGCCTACTGATCTAATGGTCGTAATGCACTCAGGCTTGTCACCGGGCTTTGAGCGAGAAATCGCTCGTAGATACTGTACAGTTATTTTTATTTAATATGGGTTTTTTATATAGAATAAGGATGACACCTGATAGTAAGTGGATGCTATAGCCCATAGACATCTATATTTATCCTCAATTAAGAATAAAAATGCAGATACGTTGTTACACCTGAAGATGAAGATGGAATGCCTGGTTTCCAGTAAAAAGGGTCTCCGGTTCTCTACACTCAAGAGCGTGGTCCTATCCTGGTCAAGGTGACCTGTTCGTGATACAACCATAACAAAGCTGCAGCGTGGCTCTACCACGTCATAAAATTTGGTACTTTTTTGAACTAAGCTACAAATTGAAAATATAGGCTAAACTTTTCAACTTTCGAAGATTGATTGTACTAAGAAATAGAATCCATAGAGATATGGAATATAATATATTATTGGAAATAAATTGATAGCAAATACGCGACATCGCATAACGGAGTTTTTGTTGAGCTGTAGCTGGGTTTCGAGGGCGATGCTTTTCTATCCGCTTTATGATGTACTTATATTCGAGTAAATATGTACAATATATAACAGTATGTACATTGTAATCTGGTTACTGCCCCATTACCATTTCCATCCATTAAAGCAAATAATAAAATGGCGGTGTGACATGAATTGCTCAGGCAGATTACGATCTGCCTAATCTAACAATTAGACTACGAAATATATCCATCCATGCATTATAACCTATAACAGTTCACTGAACTTACGTCTTACTGAATATATTCGTAGATACGATAGCTGCCACGCAACAGGAAGATGATCCTTAAGAACTTAGTTAGCACTATGCTCAACGCGTGACAAAAGTCATGTCTAACGTCCATATAACTCCTATACCGGTAGTTATTGGGAACAATTGGTCGAAGTTGTTGAAAAGTAGATGTATCTTGGACATTTTTTTGCGCCCAGAAGCAATTGAAAAGGGCTACCCCGTTACGCGAGGAAGTAGAGAATGCTTTATGGATACCACGACAGTCGGCTGTCGTGGTTATGTGGGACTCACTGTGACTACACTACCTAAATCCTAAGTGTACCCACTAAACTTCACTCGTCGTGTCTGGCGTTGGCTTATTAGGCCTTTCTGCCGAATCGAAAGCGACCTTCTTTTGGGAAAAGAGGGCGCAGCATGGACACAATGTTCAATGAGGTTAGTTAAAGTTCCCCCTCCCCCGAATGGGCTTCCCCTTTTCGTGGTGGGGCATGGTGAGCTAAGAAGAACCTAAATGGCTCGCTCGAGGTAAGCCTACTTTGGATGTGTATTGGCGGGTTGCGACGAGAAGGATGCCTCTCTCCCCCTATCGCTCCTCCGAGAGGGAATCGCAGAGAAGAGGAGTGTTGGTTTTTAGTCTAGAGTCCGACATAACTAGTCCTTGTAAAAAAAGGCAAGTTAGACTTCGACCAACATATCAACCGACCGAAAAGTTCTCGGAGTGACAACTTTATACCGGTATGCAACGTGTAGGGCGAACAGCGGTAAGAGATGCAGCAAGGATGTAACGTGTTTTGTGGCATTTCCTTGGGGAGGCCTATGTTTAGCAGTGGTTGATAATAGGTTGTAAGGAATGAATTAATGAATCCAAACAACATCGTAAATTGATGAAATTATAGTGTGCTCAGTCTTGAGGCCAGCGTATTATTTTTATTAAAAAAGCTATAACAAATTAATGGATAGTAACAATTAATTGCGACTAGATTTCGTTAACACGTTAAGGCCTTAATGCTTTAAATAACCATAAGATCCGAAGATCAAATCGAAAAGAAAAATTGAATTTGCTCTGAATGTAGGTCACTTAATATGCTTTACGAGTTGTATAACCTTTGTCAAGTAACGCAACGTACCTACCGCATCGTAATGATTTCTACAGAATACTGACACTTTAAAAACGACAATCTTATTATATATACGTAGAGCCATGCTGCAGCTATATTAATAGTGTAGTTGTAGCACGAATGAGTCGGCTCGACGAGGGGAGGACCCCTCCCTCACAGAATACCAGCGTAAAATAGCAGCTTAATGCTGTTGTGTTTCGTATGGTGAGTGTAGAGAACCGGAGACCCTTTTTACTGGAAAAGAGGCATCCCACCTTAGTCCTCACGGTGACAACGCATCTGCGTTTTTTTTAAATATTAGTAATGCTATTAAATATTACTACTATTCCCTTTAACCTCTTCTGGTAAGCTTAATAATACTTGTGTTAGAAGTGGTTCACGACAGTAGTCAAATGGCGGATTCAAACCCACGACTTTACGAGTTCGCGGTCCGCGCCTTGTCATTAGGCTACTGACACTTCTATTATGATTCTTTATTGAGGATAGATGTAGATGTCTATGGGTCACAGCAACCACTTACCATCAGGTGGACTGAGAACACAGTTTGACATCCTATCCTATAAAAAAAATAATAAAAAAATCTATCACTGTGTAATTTTAACAGATGTAAATAAAACAGATGTCTATTTTTTAAAAGATAATAAAATATTAGACATACATAACATTGTATAAAATTTTATTATTAGACATAATATTGTTATTTTCGTCACAATAACATCTAGCTTCTAGTCTAAGATTTTCTTATTAAATATAGACTAGTTCAGTCCTGGCATTGCTCTCTATCTGTTAGCGAAGTTTCATTATTTGACGGCGAAAATAAGTAGTACCTAAGCGGGTGGACATCTAGGAAGAAATGGAGTCTTGCCATCTAGATAAAAAATACATACATATAATCACGCCTCTTTCCCGTAGGGGTAGGCAGAGACCACATCTTTCCACTTGCTACGATCCGTACATACTTGTTTCGCTTCAGCCACTTTCATTTCATAAAAAAGTCCAGATTGATATTAAGGTTCTTCTTTCTTCTTTGTCTAAAAGGTTGTCTTTTAGAGTAATAGCAATAAAGCGATATGCCATAAGTGTTTTTTCGTTGTTTTTATTATGATTTGTTTGTATTTCTTTTTATTATTTTTCCTTCTTCTTGTTATAAGTAAATTTGAAAAGGTCCAGACTATCTCTTAGACACACGCTCCTCCCAACCCTCAGGTTTTTTATAGGTTAGGGGTGGGAAACGAGGACATAGTCGACCTGATTGTAAGCGGATGCTGTGGCCCATAGACATTTACATATATCGCCGATTACGAATCAAAATGCAGATGCGTTGTCACCCGTGAGGACTAAGATTGAATGCCTCGTTTCCAGTAAAAAGGGTCTCCGGTTCTCTAAACTCACCATACGAAACACAGCAGCGTTGAGCTGCTATTTTACGATGGTATTCTGTGAGAGCGTGGTCCTTCCCCGGTCGATCCGACCCATTCGTGCTACAACTATACAAATAAAATAGCTGTAACATGGCTCTACCATGTCAAAAAATTGCTCAAGTGCTCTATTTAACGCATAGTAGTAAGTTCTGGCTATATTGGGATGTCCATCACAACACAACTACAAACGTTGACTTCGGCTTAGATTCGAACACAGGAGGAGACTGACGACGTAGCATCTAGATACATAGTGAATAAGGCCAGGTGGCTATCAAATATAAACATGATATGTAGAACAATATTGGTATCAAAATATATAATTGTAAACTGTTCTTTGAAAGCCTTGCTTTATATCTTACTCGTTCTTCCCAGGACAGAGGTATTTTCCGAACCATTGGTAAATTAAACATTAGAATGGCTTGCAAGAAATATAACACATATTGCAAAAAAGTTTCTATATTCGAATCGCACGTGTACGTAATCATTACTAAAATAAATATATAATATACATACAGAGCGCCACGCGCATAATCCGCGAGGGTGTAGTATGTAGTATTACCAGAGTTTAGATGGAGAATGTGAAAGAAGAGATAGATGGCTAGATCATCGCCTACATAATCACAAATCCAATATCCTATTAGTAGTCCTCTACGATATGCTAACACAGGCAGGTAACACAATTTTCAGTCTTTTTTTTCTAAAGTCTCACATAAAATTGTAACCTAAGTCCATGACCACAGACCACGTCATAAAAAAATACTTTTGAAACATCCAGCGTATAACATAACACCATCCGTAACTCAAAGTGAACTTCATGATCTATTGAGAAGGTCGTTGTTATGAAACGAATCTTCAAAACCGCGAGAAAATATAAAATTTTACGATATCAGGGAGTTGATTGCGCAACGCGAGGTTATTTATCGACTTATTTGTATTCATATTGCATAAAAAAAAACATGGACAGTTACAGCGCGGTTTGGCAAATTGAGTAACGGACATATTTCACGCGACGAATTCCTAATTCAGCCTTTGACTCCGAGTCAAATGTTAAGCAGCGTATTTGTATTGTGATATCAACCGTAAGCTAGTGACAATTTGTTTAAAAAGTATCCGACACCTGACAACGACCTGTGTGGCAATAAACAAAAGATTTGGTTTCATATTTCTGCTTGGAGATGTAAGAAAAATATGCAAACTTTTTCTTAAAATGTTTATCGGCTCCTAAAGTACACAACTGTTCATGAGTCTTTCTCGTTGTAGGGAGAATTTGCCAAAATCGATCGTGGTACCAGACATCTCCATATTATATTATTATATGTAACCGTTACCGTTACAACCTATTAAAATCCACTGCTGGTAATAGGCCTCCCTCATAGATTGCCTCATATGGGGGATATTTGCCATAGATGTAATGTTACTGTTGATTTGAAAATTTCACCTCTCAGTGTGTCATGTGCTCCTGGTAGATTATCTTCTATACATCCATCCATTACAGCCTAATTAATGTTCACTACTAAACATAGGCCTCTCCATAGATTACCTCATAGGGGGGATATTTGCAATAGTCGTTAATGTTACTGTTGATTTGAAAATTTCACCTCTCAGTGTGTCATGTACTCCTGGTAGATTATCTTCTATACATCCATCCATTACAGCCTATTAATGTCCACTACTCTAAACATAGGCCTCCTCCATAGATTACCTCATAGGGGGATATTTGCCATAGTTGTAATGTTACTGTTGATTTGAAAATTTCACCTCTCACTGTGTCATGTGCTCCTGGTAGATTATCTTCCATACATCCGTCATTACAGCCTAAATGTCCAAACATAGGCCTCATCCATAGATTACCTCATAGGGGGGATATTTTCCATAGTTGCCACGCTTAGCAATCGGGTTGGCAGCCGCAGTTTTTTATTTTTAGTCGTTATTAGGAAGACGCTGCATCACCGTCCTATCTCCTGATTTGTTTCCCTCTGTCGCCACCCAAGGGATGATATGAGATGGCTAAAATATTCTTACACCGCCACTCGTGTAATGGCGGTATAAGAAATACGAGTATATAATACTGGCTGGTACCCGGCGCGTTGTTGTCGCAGGAGAAATAACTAAGGAAATATCGTTTTAATAATGTTTAAGTGGGAACGATAATACATTCATCGAAACTGAATGATATATTATGACCGTGCGCCACATACTGTTAAGTTAATTGTACTATGCCTATAACCTTCGCGGAAGTGCAAGCAATAAGTTGATAAAGTTTTAGCGCAATCTGATGAACGGTATGGCAACGCATAAAATAAGAAAAAATAAAAATTATTATTTATATATTAGAAATATAACAGGCCTATATATATATATATATATATATATATATATATATATATATATATATATATATATATATATAACAGGCCATAATATTCTTCCCACAGTTAAGAACAGGCCTTCCTTCCCTCATTTATGAAAGAGTTTTGGAGCAGGAAGAAGTCCGCCATTCTACACCAATGCGTCTTAGCAAACTTTATATACCCTTGAATTATTTTTACTTATTTTTAAACATCCATGACCTTACAGTGTTTTCCTTCACCACCAAGCACGTGGTACTTTAGCACTTAAAATTGAATATAACAATTCCATTCATGCCGACGGAGATCGAACTCGATTTGCTCGCGTGCGGGCTAGTGATTATCCCCAGAGCTAAACCTGCTTCTATATATGATGATTGATATGACATTCGATGATTTGACCGATAAGTTAGCATTCATATGATCGCTTGTGGTTGATTAAATAACGAGACTGTACGCGGCTTTGGGCATCCGCAACTTAATTTACTGTCGCTGATATTACTAGATAAGTGCATTCGTATTTTTAACATATACATGTCGTGGTTATAAATTATTATCTCCAAAATAATAAAATGGCGGCGTATCATACATTTCCCGTTCAGATTTTTTTTTATTCTACTAAGCTAGCGCTTATCTACGATCCCACCTGATGGTAAGTGGTGATGTAGCCTAAGATGGTGAAGCGCACTGACTTAACAAAAGCCTATTCACTCTTGCCTTGAAGACACCCACACTGTAATCGGATGGAAAGACAGATGCTGGCAACTTATTCCACTCCTTTGCTGTACGCATGATGAACGACGTGGCGATCCGTTTGGTTCGAATGCGTGGTAAGTGAACAACGAAAGGGTGGAGACTGGCCGAACGTCTGGTTGTCCGATGGTGGAAGGGAGAGGGTGGAATTAAGTTATGTAATTCCTGCGCACACTCTCCGAAATGCATCCTGTAGAATACCGAAAGACTGGCTACTTTACGTCTGTGTTCGAGGCTGGTAAGATTGGTTTTAAGGCCCGCACAAATCTAATGATAGGACTGCAACACATAATAATGTCGTCCAGACCGAATTTCAGTCACGGGTACACTCTCTCTTCCCTCACTCATAAAGCCCACCATAATCCAGAGAGAGATCAGGCGGAAGACCAACGGCTTTACGTGCTTTCCGAGGCACGGTGATAAACCATCGCGATCTTGATAAACAATCGCAGAACTCCCGATACCATCCACACCATCTGGATGATTAGCGGTCCACCATTGTGCGATTTAGAAGATGTTTTCTTCCTCGCACAACTTCCTTGTGGAATCGATTTTTCCGGGCCGATACGACTTAGGAACCTTCAAGAAAAGAGCCTACTCCTTTTTAAAAGGCTGGAGAAGCATCTGCGATTCCCCTGGTTCCCCTGGTGTTGCAGTTGTTCATGGGCGGCGGTAGTCACTTACCATCAGGTGAGCTCGTTTGCCCCCTCTCCTATAAAAAAAAACTTCTTGGCTCCGGACTGCTAATAAGAATTTCTTGACAGAAAATTCCAATAACTGAAGCATGTCCTGACCCAGGATTCGAACTCAGGACTACATCATACATGGTCTACAGTAATAAATAACTTTATATGTAGGTTTATTCTTTAATTAATATAGCGCGTTTTACTTGTATCATACTTTATTATTATTCTTTTATTTTTCTATTTTATGCAACGCCCCCCCCCCCCCCCCCCACACTAGGATTTTTTCCTGTATCGTAGAGGCAGTTTACAAACACAAATTACACAAGTACAAACATGCAGACCCGGAACAAATATTTGTAGGCCATACAAATACTTGTTCCGTGCGGGATTCGAACCGGCGGCCCCCAGCGCAGCAAGTCATTGCTAAGCCACTGCGCCATGGAGCCGTCACTAAAAATACTAGTGTAGAGACTGCCTTATCGATACATCTAACAACTGCCATAATTTAGCTAAGGCGTAATTTGACCGAAAGGCCTGCAGTATAAAAAACGACGCGTGCAAAAACAAGGCCGCCCCTGGCTTTCGAAATGATAAACATTGTTCGATTCAACTAATGTAAACGCAAAATATTGTTTTTATGTAACTCGTTGATTTTGAGTTAAAACATTCTCTATCTCGTAGTCACGTATTCTGATTACTAGGGCGCATGATCATTTCATCATCATCATTACAGCCCTTCACAAGTGCACTTTTGAGTATAGTCCATCCCCACGTAATGCCTTGAATTGACTTCCTGTATGTCTTACCAGGTCGTCACTCCATCGAGTGGGGGCCGTTCTAATTGCGTCCCGCTTGCCGCTAATAATTTTTTATTGTTCCTTACAAAATATATAATAATAATAATAATAATGTCCTTGAGACCGAATTTCGGTCACGGCGGCCAGTCTCAACGGAGACTAGCCATCGGCGCAGGACAGGATTATAGTGGCCAAGTGTATACGCAAGCATAGGTGCACTCTCTATTCCCTCACTCTAATAGCCCGATGGGACGGTAAACCAACACGATCGGAGACAGATCAGGCCAACTTGCTGACTCCTGGCAGCTACTGAGAATTTCCTGATAGAAACAAATTGTCCCGACCCGGGATTCGAATCCGTGACCTCACGATCAGCCGTCGCACTACTACAACCAACGAACTGGAAAATTGCAAAATATATAAAATTACGTAGGTATGTATGCAGTCAATACAACGTTTTGTGAAAAGCTATGTAA